>JAJUPC010000355.1:0-383935 GCA_023614405.1 Avena insularis | reverse complement strand
TGCATGGGCGGCGTTGCGGTAGTAATGTCGGGACGGCCAGGTACTGTGGAGGTTGTTCAACCTCCTCGTCAATCAGATCGTCGTCGGTCGTAGTAGTACCGTCGTCTATCCCCAATGTCGCAGCAACCGCGGCGGAAGTCCGAGGCGTCGGCCCTTGAGCCGCCGGTACACAGTCTGACAACGGACCAGTGATCGGAATGCGCCGTGCGCCATGTGTAGGTGTCGGTGCGGGTGCGGGCAATCGGTTCAAAAGCTCCTTGAACCGAACGTCAAGCTTGGCATTGAAGGATTTCTCGAGTCCATCGATCTTGTCCACGGCGTTGGTGAGCTTGGTGTCAAACTCCCCGAGGCGCGTATCCACGTCTTCAGCGCGACTGACCAAGAGCGCGGAGAAGTGGGCATGTAGTTCTTCGTTCGTCATTATGGAAGGGTTCCGCGAAGTATCTGATATGGGATCCCTTGTGGGATTGACCCTAGGGTGTCCCGATCTTCACGGATTTGATGCAGGGAGTGAGGGAATACCCGATGAACACGATGAACGCAATACAAACGCAAGGTAAAGATACAAACACACGCAAACATAACCCGATTCGATTTGCTCCCGTTGGCTCGAACAACCAATCCAATAGAATCCTCGGCGAGAGACCGTTAGGTAGAATCACCAAAGGAGAGATCGGCAAGCAGATGATAGAATCCAAATCAAAGGAGAGAGTAGCAACCAAGTAGAATCCCAAGGGGAGAGACCTAGCACTACTAGAATCCTTGATGAGGAGAGACCAAACACTTGAGGAGGGTCTTGACGACTTGGAGACGAACAACCGAACTCCAAGGCCTTGTACAACTCATAGATTAACTATAGAGAGGGGTTCCCATCTAGGGTTAGGCACAAGCCTTCATTCATCATCAACTCTAGGGTTTCAAGGAGGGGGTGGGGGCTTATATATAGGCCAGCCACGAGCTAGGGGTAAAATAGGCATAAATAGGAAGTTCTGGGCGTTACATGGGCCAGGCCCAACCCGAGGCGCGCAGGCCCGATACACGTGGTCCGGAGACTCCGGTGTGATGGCCGGAGACTCCGGTCTGGACCGGAGACTCCGGTCAATCTCCGGTGTCGTCTCCGGAGGGGCCTTCTGACTGTCCTGGGCGCTGGTTTGGGGGTCGGTCCGGAGATGGACCGGAGACTCCGGTGTGGTAGACCGGAGACTCCGGTCTGGACCGGAGACTCTGGTCTAGCTTCAGCAGCTTCTTGCGTCTTCTCTTCTAGGCCTCATGCTTGGGGGTCTTGATCTCTGGGGTCCTCTTGTCATCTCATCTTGGTGTCATGGTCATGGTCCTGGTCATAGCATTGGCACGTGTCTCAAGTAGGATTCCATTCACATGATAGCCAAAGGAGGGTGGAGTATGGAATGAGTTCACCGTTGAGGGTGTGGTTGATGTAGCATGGTGTGGACCAATGGTGAATGCCATGTGTTGGGCTGCAACATCTCCCCCCGCTTCAAAACGAGTCGTCCTCGACGAAGTTCCATCATCATATAGGGAGGAAGGTGTGCGCAAGGTCTTGAGTTTGTATGTTGTGGGATCTCCGGTGTCGTAGCCTTGTTCAAATTGGTCGAAGATCTTGAAGTTGAACTTGTCATCAAGTTGTGGTTGGAGATCTTGTAGCGTGTTCCTTGTAGGTGGTAGGTGAGGTTGTGTATCCTGCAAAACCGACAACAAGGAAAAAGAGTTGCATGAAGGATTGTTAGTATTGGGTACGCTCAAATCACTTTTCTCACGTGTGGTGGCTTGCGATGTGGCACTCATGATTTTTCCACTCATGTGGGGCTTGTAGCTCTCACTCACGTGTTGGTGGATCACTCTCTCACCGCTCATCTCACAAGGGTCCTTAGCTTGCTTTATCTTGGGCAGCGACGCCATGTTGGAAGTGATAATTTGGCTTGGCGTCATAGGTTGTAGCACCAATGTCTTGTCTTTCCACTTAAAGGAGTATTGGTTGGAGGTACCATCATGTAGTGCACTCTTGTCGTATTGCCATGGTCTTCCAAGGAGCATGTGACACACGGTCATAGGCATGACATCACACTCGACGGTGTCTTGATATGGACCAATCTTGAAGGAGACGTTGACCTTGTGTTTGATTTGAATGGTGCCATTGTCATCAAGCCACTTGACATGATAGGGCTGAGGGTGCTCCATGTATGGTAACTTGAGTTTCTCACAAAGGTCGATGCTCGCAAGGTTGTGACAACTTCCTCCATCAATGATAACTTTTATGGACTTGCCATCGATTCCGGCTCGAGTTTGGAAGATGTTGAGGTGTTGATCGTCTCTAGGGATGGAGTTGGTCGTCAACACTTGGGCGATGACGAGTGAGGGGCTTGAATCATGTTCACATAGAAGCGTGTCCTCATCTTGCATTGCAGCATCCTTTGTGATAGCGGCTTGGGTCATAGCTTCAAATTCATCTTCGCTCACGGAGTATGTTGCGCCGTTCTCATCCGTTAGCATGACTCTTGTGTTGATGCACTCATACGACTTGTGGCCCTTTCCTCCACACTTGTAGCAAACTACTTGACTTTCCGTTGTTGTGTTGGAGGGGGAGGCCATATGATGCAGCCCGACCTACGGTCGTTACTACATCTTGGTCTCCAACTTACGCCAAGTCGTCATGGACTCCAAAGGTGAATCCGTTCCTCTATGCGTGCCCCCTTCCTACCCTATTGAATGGTATGCTACTTCATACTCCGTCACATATGCATGATAGGTTCACATTGACAAGTACGGAGGCAAGGGAGGAAGCCCGGAGCATCAAGCCCGACAAGACGGAGGCTTGGAAGAGGAGGCAGAAGACGCCAAATGCTCTCTGTCGCCAGTGTACCTACGGACCTGGCGGCCATTACCGCCAGGCCTACTAGCCCCTACCGCCACTGTGACAGCATGTGAAGCCAAATACTCTCTGTCTCCGACGGTACTACCGGATCTGGACCCGGTACTACCGGTCAGCGGTACTACCGTCCCTTACTACCGCTCCCCAGCGGCTCAGGTGAAGCCCAGGGACATAAGCGGTACTACTGGTCGAGGCGGCACTACAGACCAAGCGGTACTACGGTCCCAAGTCATACTACCGCTCATGGCCAGCACTAGTTGGGCCACAGCCCATGTATCCCCCTTACCTACCTATTCGCCTAGTTTATCCCCAAACTACCCTTGTTTATGTGGTTGGCCTATAAATAGAGCCCCCACCCCTCATGTATCCCTTAGGCATAGATGATAGACTAAAGAAAACTCCCAATGTGGAATCTCTAGTTTTGCCTCATCCCCTTTACCAAGGGGACCGACTATCGTCACCAACCTCGATTGGACTTTGCATCACGCATCCATCGTTGTCAAGACCCTCCCCAAGGTGTTCTTCCCTCTCCGATGTGGATTTGAGGGAGCACGTTGACCGATCTTTCCTTGCGAGGATTCTATCGGACCGGTGGCCACCGTTCATCGTGTTCTTCGCGAGGTGTGTGTTCGCTTCCGCTACCTTCTCCCTTTCCCCTCGTTTTCCCATCGATTTGACCACGAGATCCGTGAAGATCGGGCACCCAAGAGGTTAACCCCTCCATCATCTGGTATCAGCAGCTTTTGGTTGCCATGGATTTCTCATCGATTTGGTCTTTTCCCCATAAATTCGAAAATTCCACCGAAAACAGCCCCAATTCGTGTTTTGGATCGATCTGTGATTTGAGTGCGTTTTGGTAGGTTTTGATCCATGGATTACTTGCTAAACTTGTTGATCTACCTTCCTTTGCATTCCCATGACCTAATTCCTTGATTTTCCCCTTCGATTTGGTGCTTTTCTTGAAGATTTTCCTCCCAAATCGCCCCAAACTCGCGAAATCGCGTCAGATCTGGTTTTCTCTGTCTCGAGCGGTACTACCACTCCAAATCTACGGTACTACCGCCCACCGGTACCAAAATCCGGTACTACCGCCCAAGACAGCAAGAAAACAGCAAGTTCCAGATTTCAGCCTCTCACCGTTTTGAGCATAACTTTTGCATTCAAACTCGGATTTTGGTGTTCTTTAGCTCGTTTCGAAGAGGAGAAGGAGCTCTACATCATCATCCACGTGGTTCATGCTATCTACTCCATCCAAACTCCGTGAGCAAGGCGGAATCCAACAATAAAGGGTGAAGATCGTCGACGAAAGGTATAAACATTCCGCGACTTCTCCCCACTTGCATTCCTTTGTGAACCCCACTATCTTTGCGAGCAACAAACACCTATTGAGACTAGTTCCTCTTATGATTGCTTGGGCTATGCACATTTGATACCTTGTAGAATTCCGAGCAAACATTGTGAGCGCTATCTCATATAGTTATCTTGTATAGTTGTTGGCACAAGGAAGAGGCAAGTGAAAAAAAGAAAAAGAAAAAGAGTGATACAAAAAGAAAAAAAAATAGAAAAAAGGAAAAGAGAAAAAGAAAGAATTATATATGTGCCTCATAGAATAGGAAGCGCAAGCGCGATGAACATCATATAGGTGGTACTTATTGTGCATATCTTGTAGCCCACCAATCTTGTGCAATCGAACTAGCGTCTCTCCTTGTACTTGTGTGACACGAGCTTATAGTCTTCGCTAGGCAATCATTTGGTTCTTAGCTCACTTTCTCCGTCGCACAAGTCCTATTTATCCCACCGTGTGTGTTTCCTTGTACATATTTCCTATCTTGTGGATTAACTTGTTTGCTTGGTGATCATTGTGGTTCTTTACTTGCCATTACAACATCTTGATTTCGGATTATTTCTTGACATGCCACTTTCCATACCTATCCACCATAGGCTTTGTGTGTGTGTTTTTTGGTTCGTAGTTGGTTTTGGTGTTCCGCGTGAACTTCACTTTGCTTGGTTTATTGCTCTCAAGTGTGGCCACTTGCACGATACGATCTTCCAAGGTAAAGTAAGGTTCGACGTTGTATCCCTAACACCCTCTACCACTTCCATATACACCGCTTGGTCTTGTGAATCATGTCTAGGGACTCCGGAATCGAGGATGATGATGAGCCACCATGCCTATGTCTCCACAAGCATGGATAACATGATGGAGCACTACACTAACAATGGCTCCACATGCTTGGGTGACATGGAGTGCTACAACAACAACGACTCCCCAAGCATGGGCGACTTCAAGAACGACAACGACAAGCTCCTCAAGTCGCATCGGCCAAGACGGAGCCTCCAAATCGAGTGCGCCAAGGTCCATCATCAAATGGACAAGCTCCAAAGCGACCTCCACAACTTCAAGAAGGACATGGACAATGACTTCGACAAAAACATGAGCATGGTCGCCAAGACTAATGATGCCTTGTGCTCATTAGAAGAACTTATAAGGAAGCGTGCCAAGGACAAGGGTCATCGTCGCGAGCGTCATGTGGATGACCAAGTGTGCCACCTACAGCAACCATCGGCAAGGCACGCCAATGACCTCCGTCGACACCGTCACAAGGCACCTTCAACTACTAGTGCCACCACCAAAATGGCACCAAGAGCAAGCCTTCGTCCACGCCATCAAGCTTCAATGACTACGCTTGCATTCGAAGACCTCATGAATGAGGAAAATGAAGACCTCTACTTCGCCAAGTTGGATAGCATGAGCCTACCCCCACCACTACTACTACAAGATGGCCACAAGACGGTCGAGCATGGGATTTTCCCTTCGACCATGGAGGCGAGCAATGATGCCCATCTTATGGCATCCAACCTTTGAGGCGACAAGGTCAAGAATGGTGAGCATGGGATTTTCCCTTCACCAAAGGAGGCGCACGGAGTTGAGGAAACCGAGCCTATCCCCATATGCTTGAGTGATGATGTGGTACCAATCCCATGTGAGTATGAGAGCCACTTAGCCCACTTTAGTGAGAACAAGAGTGACATGAGTGACTCCACCTTATGTGAGATTGAGTGCTTCCACTTGGAGGGCATGAGTGATACTCCTAGTGAGTTGAGAGTGGTAGTTGATAGGTCAAGTGAGACCATTTTGAATTCTAACAACTTACCCTCTACCTCTAGTGTGTTCTCTTATGTTGTGCTAGGTTCCATGGATGAAGACGCACCAAGCTATGAAGCAATGATGCCTCGAATGGAGAAGATTTACATGGTGGATGAAGATGATGCTACGCCATGGATACATCAAGATGAAGTCGTCCACAAGGAGGCCACTACTTCCACAACACCCACTTCATATGAGAGGTATGACCAATGTAACAATAAGGGTGTTGATGATGCCATGATCCCACTAGTGGACATGATGAATTGTGAGGATATGCATGCTATGGATGATACTTGTGACATTACATATGCTTCATTCATATTCCCATGTGATGCTTTGCCTTTGCATAATATTGCTCATGTGGAATTGTTTGATTGCGATACCATTGCCATAAACATGCCATGCTATGCATCTTGTGTGTATCCTCCAATTGCTTCGGACATGCTTTGTCATGTTAGTCATTCAATTTCACCTGTTGCTTGCAATAAGTTGAATAATTTGTCTATCAATTGTTTTGCTTGCAACAATACTTTTCACATGGATTATAACGAGATAGCCCCCATAGCTTTCTCAATTTTTGGAGATTTTGATGATTGCCATGATAAGCATGTTCCCCACTTGCATACTCACCATGCATCTATTTCATACTTGATTGACATTAATGGTGATGTGCACAAGAAGAGATACGTCATGATGGATGATGTGTATCTCTACCATGCACACACGTTCTTCCTTTTACATATGATGTGTGTAGGTACCCGCACGAGAATGTCAACCTCGGTTGAGCACGAGTTGACAAAAAGAGCTCTAGAGAGCATCCCACAAGTGAGTTCAAGATCGAACCCAGCTCTGATACCTTTTGCATGCTTTGCATCTTTCATGTTGGCAAATTGCTCTTTCATATGGTTTGATTGCAAGCATGTTAATGGTATTATCTCCCCTTGTGACATTCATGTTTCTTCGCATCTCGATAATGATGTTTTGTGTGTTGCAACAAAAATGTTGAACATTTTCTCTTCCCGATGTTTTGGTGCAACCACAATTCCATTAAGAGCATGTATTGTCATGAGAGCTTCCAAGAATCTCGTCTTGTTGCAACAAACATAAGGACCACTTGCTCTTTCATTTGGTTTGTTTGCAAATATGTTGTTTTTGCTTCCGCTTGGGATACTCATTTTCCCATGATATTTGCTTTCGATGATTTGTGTGTGACATCCAACATGTCGAGCAATTTCTCTTTCCAATGGTTGGTTTGCACACATAATGACGTTGCTTTGGACATTCTTCCTTGCGTGTTTTTGCCGAATTCTCCTATACTCGCATCAAGGACGTTGATCAAAATTCTAGTCAATTGCCTTGAGTGCCACACTAAAACATTTTATGGAGTTTTTGAGTTTCCACATTTGGATGATGTTCAAACGATTTCCATGCACATTGACCATGCATATGCATCCCGTTTGCTATACTTGAGTTGTGTTAATCGTGTTGTGAACAAGAATGGACATGCCACAAATGACATGCTCCTCTATCACACACAAACATATGTTGCTTGGTCTTTGTTGTATGAAGGTACAAATGCATACACGTCAACCTCTATGGACTATATGTTGACAAGAAGAACCGAAGAGAGTTACCTATGGCTACACTTCTTTGAGCTATATCTACAAGCTAAGGTGACTTCCTTCTACTTGAGGACTCATACTATAATCTTCATGAATTGGCTAAGCTTTGAGTGTTGCTTTGCTTTTGTTGTGAGCTTTGTAGGCTTCAAGGAAGGTGAAGGAACATTGAAGTGTCGTCAAGTCAATCTTCCCGAGGACGACTATATGGTGAACCCCAGGATCAAGAAGGTCTCTCGACCGCTTCTACTTTGTGATGAGCATGTAGAGTCGAGGACGACTCTTTTTGAAGGGGGGGAGCTGATGCAGCCCGACCTACGGTCGTTACTACATATTGGTCTCCAACTTACGCCAACTCGTCATGGACTCCAAACGTGAATCCGTTCCTCTATGCGAGCCCCCTTCCTACCCTATTGAATGGTATGCTATGATAGGTTCACATTGACAAGTACGGAGGCAAGGGAGGAAGCCCGGAGCATCAAGCCCGACAAGACGGAGGCTTGGAAGAGGAGGCGGAAGAAGACAGATCGCCAAATGCTCTTTGTCGCCAGCGGTACTACCGGACCTGGCGACCGGTACTACCGCCAGGCGTCACTACCGCCCCATCGCCACCAACAGCTGTGACGCCAAATACTCTCTGTCTCCGACGGTACTACCGGATCTGGACCCGGTACTACCGGTCAGCGGTACTACCGCCCCTTACTACCGCTCCCCACTGACGGCTCCAGCTGAAGCCCCAGGACCGCAAGCGGTACTACCGGTCCAGGAGCGGCACTACCGGACCAAGCGGTACTACCGGTCCCAAGTCCGGTACTACCGCTCATGGCAGTGCCTGCGCGCACTAGTTGGGCCACAGCCCATGTATCCCCCTTACCTACCTATTCGCCTAGTTTATCCCCAAACTACCCTTGTTTATGTGGTTGGCCTATAAATAGAGCCCCCACCCCTCATGTATCCCTTAGGCATAGATGATAGACTAAAGAAAACCCCCATTGTGGAATCTCTAGTTTTGCCTCATCCCCTTTACCAAGGGGACCGACTATCGTCACCAACCTCGATTGGACTTTGCATCACGCATCCATCGTTGAACAAGGCCTTGGAGTTCGACGTCTCGTCTCCAAGTTGTCAAGACCCTCCCCAAGGTGTTCTTCCCTCTCCGATGTGGATTTGAGGGAGCACGTTGACCGATCTTTCCTTGCGAGGATTCTATCGGACCGGTGGCCACCGTTCGGGAGCAATCGGCCTTGTATCGTGTGAGTTTTTGCGTGTGTTCATCGTGTTCTTCGCGAGGTGTGTGTTCGCTTCCGCTACCTTCTCCCTTTCCCCTCGCTTTCCCATCGATTTGACCACGAGATCCGTGAAGATTGGGCCACCCAAGAGGTTAACCCCTCCATCACCATAGGTGTCTTGGCTTGCTTAGTAGAGCTTGTTGCTTGGTTTGTTGGCTTGGCGGGGTTACTCGAGTTGAGTGAAGCGAAGTACGCCCTTTGCTTCTCATAAGCATGTTCCTTTTGCAAGTGGCGCTCGGCCTTGGTTGCTTGGTGAAGAAGGTTCACGAGAGTCTTGTAAGGTTGGAAATCGACTATCTTGCGTATTGGGCGGCTCAAACCGTTGAGGAACCGTGCTATTGTTTGCTCTTCGAGTTCCTTCACATCGGCTCTCATCATAGTCATCTCCATCTCCTTATAGAACTCTTTCAATTGTCTTTGTGCCTTGCTTCAAGTTTTGTAGCTTGTCGAAGAGGTCTTGGCGATAGTGCTCGGGGACAAATCTTGCATACATCACATTCTTCATCTCGGTCCAAGTGGTGACCGGTGGCTCTTCTTGCTTCTCGCGATTGCTTTGGTAGTCTTCCCACCAAACATTGGCGTAGTCCTCAAACTCAAGGGATGCCATTGCCACTTTCTTCTCTTCGGAAAAGTTTTGGACTCGGAAGATCTTGTCGACTTTGAGCTCCCATTCAAGGTATGCATCGGCATTTTCTTCTCCTTTGAACTTGGGCATAACGAACTTGAGCTTCCCAAACTTGCCATCATCACGCTCATGGTGGTTGTTGCGACGTTCTTGGTGCATACTTGCGTCACTTGGAGGGCGTGGAGGCGGGGGAGGAGGCTCTTGATTGCCTTGAGGTTGTTGTGGGGGGTTTTCTTGATGATGCTCGAAGTCTCTTCTTCGCCGTTGGTCGGCATCATTGACGTTCATAGCTTGACGGTGTCGGTGGTGGTGTTGTGCATGTCGGTTATTGCGTCGAGCTTGGCGTGCATCCTCATCATCATCACTTGTGTCCCATACCGGTTCTTAATGTTGTTGACGTTGCTCGTGGTGGTCATGAGGAGGATGACGATGCTGCTCATTATGGTTAGCTTCATCTTGGCGTTCTTGAGGTTGGTGCACGTCGATGATTGCTTGGTGTGGTGGTGGACCATGCTCTTGTCGTTGTTGTTGAGGTTGGGGAGCATTTGGGTCCACCGCGTGAGGGCGACGATGACGAGCTTGTGGGTCCCCATTAAGGTGGTGGGGTTCTCCGCGGAGGGAGTGTGACCTTGACGACTCGCCATGTCGACTTGAGGAGCGCGTGCGGGAGGAACTTGACGAGCTTGAGCGATGACCGTGTCGGTTGCCAAGATTGGCGATAGCTTGGTGAAGAGCTTGGAATTGAGCATGGTGCTCCTCTTGATGTTACCGCTCACGGTACTCAAATTCTCAAAAAGTATCATCAAGACGGTGCTCGAGTCGCTCAAATTGATTGTTGAATTCTTGGCGTTGCGCCCATAAGTTGTGGCGCGTGGCAAAGCCATCTTGGTTGTTGAAATTGCTATCTCCGCTAGCTCCACTTGCCCTAGACATGGTGCACAAACACACTTGATAGATATGGTGAGATTGGTGGAATGGTAATTGCTACCTTGCCTCACCGGAGTCAACGATTGGAAAGATTGTTGTTGCCGAGAGCAAAGCGAATAGCGGGTACACAAGACACACACACACACAAAGGCCTATGGTGGTAGGTTAGAAAGGTGGAAAGCAAATGGAACAATCAAAAGAAAAGGATATTGTCAAAAGTGGGTAAAATCCAACAAAAACAAAGTCAAAGGAAAAGGTCAAAAAGGGTGACGAGAACCTACGACTATACACACACGGTGGAGATTAATGTGGCTAGCACGACTATGAAAAATGAGCAAAGAACAAAATTGGACCTAACGAAGACTAATGCTCGGTGTCGTGCCAACGCTAGGAGAGACCGTAGCCCGTTCGCACAAGGTTAAGAAGCAACGGATTTGTACGCTTGCCTTGCTCGCACTCTTGCTTAGAAGCTTTGGACTCTCTTTAGCTATTGGTATCTTTCTTTTGTTTCTTTTGCTTAGAAGCTTTTTTTTACACTATGGAGTCAATTTTGTTATTGCCTCTATATCATGACTATGCAAGAGCAAGCGCACAATGCTTCGGCAAACATAGTAGGGCTACTCTCGATAGGTTAGGTAACACACAGGAAAAAAGGGTTAACAAGGTTGTGCAAGTTATACCTGTTGGTGATGTGGAACTGGCAATCGTTGGTGAAGGTATGGTTCGAGTTCATGGTGTCGATGTCGAGTACGAGGTGTTGTTGGCGCTATGGAAGCTTGTTAGTTGATAGACACTCAAAGTAAAACACAAACACACAAAGGAAATTAGTCGAAAAAGGAAAAGGGTCAAATTTTTATCGTAGGAGACTCCGGTGTGTTGGGGCCGGAGATTCCGGTGTGGTCCGGAGACTCCGGTGTGATGACCGGAGACTCCGGTCTGGTTCCAGCACGACGAACAGCTCGAGTTCGTGAGCGGAAATTTGGCCCTTTAACCCTCAAATCCAGAAAATTTCGACCAAATTGGGCTAGGAAACGCAGGGCAAAGGTAGACCAAATCCAAGGACAAGTTTCTAATGGATCAAAACCACAATCAACTCACCAAATCAAGAGATCGATCCAAAAGCAAATTGGGGCTAAAATTTTTGGTATTTTCGAATTTATGGTGGATATGGGGGAACGAAGTCAACTCCGTGGCAACCAAAAGCTTCTGATACCAGTTGATATGGGATCCCTTGTGGGATTGACCCTAGGGTGGCCCGATCTTCACGGATTTGATGCGGGGAGTGAGGGAATACCCGATGAACACGATGAACGCAATACAAACGCAAGGTAAAGATACAAACACACGCAAACACAACCCGATTCGATTTGCTCCCGTTGGCTCGAACAACCAATCCAATAGAATCCTCGGCGAGAGACCGTTAGGTAGAATCACCAAAGGAGAGATCGGCAAGCGGATGATAGAATCCAAATCAAAGGAGAGAGTAGCAACCAAGTAGAATCCCAAGGGGAGAGACCTAGCACTACTAGAATCCTTGATGAGGAGAGACCAAACACTTGAGGAGGGTCTTAACGACTTGGAGACGAACAACCGAACTCCAAGGCCTTGTACAACTCATAGATTAACTATAGAGAGGGGTTCCCATCTAGGGTTAGGCACAAGCCTTCATTCATCATCAAATCTAGGGTTTCAAGGAGGGGGTGGGGGCTTATATATAGGCCAGCCACGAGCTAGGGGTAAAATAGGCATAAATAGGAAGTTCTGGGCGTTACATGGGCCAGGCCCAACCCGAGGCGCGCAGTTCGATACACGTGGTCCGAGACTCGGTGTGATGGCTGGAGACTCGGTCCGACCGAGACTCGGCCAATCTCCTGTCGCCTCCGGAGGGGCCTTCTCTCTGGGCGCTGGTTTGGGGTCGGTCCGAGATGGACCGGAGACTCGGTGTGGTAGACCGGAGACTCGGTCTGGACTGAGACTCGGTCTAGCTTCAGCAGCTTCTTGCGTCTTCTCTTCCAGGCCTCTTGCTTGGGGGTCTTGATCTCTGGGGTCCTCTTGTCATCTCCTCTTGGTGTCATGGTCATGGTCCTGGTCATAGCATTGGCACGTGTCTCAAGTAGGATTCCATTCACATGATAGCCAAAGGAGGGTGGAGTATGGAATGAGTTCACCGTTGAGGGTGTGGTTGATGTAGCATGGTGTGGACCAATGGTGAATGCCATGTGTTGGGCTGCAACAGTATCTGTCATGGTTAGTCCTTAAAAAGCACAGGTATATAGTACGGAAATATGGTGGAAGTCACGCGTAATCCGTCAAGCAATATACGAAGCTCTTACAAGTTTTTCCAAACAGCAGGAAAAGGCGAAGTGCAACCGCGAGGATCAGTGGGTCCAGAGATTGAACCAAGCGATTACCAGGAGTCGAGACACCGCACGTGGAAATATCTGTGGAGCTCTGGGAAGGCTTAGCAAGGGGGGTTAGCAATTATCAAAACAGCAATGCAAAAGTTGAAAGAATGCTCAACGACGGTAATGTGCTGGTCCTAGGCTAGACCGTACTAGAGACGCGAGCCTAGATCACCAACAATGTCACGACGCGACACAACAAGCATTGTATGATGATATGGCACCCTGAAAAGCGAACCGAGATGCAGAAAATCACTATGATGGCGAGTGTCTAGAATTGATCTACGGGGTCTAAAAATAGGTTAGCCCCAAAAAAAAAATTCGAATTTTTTTTATTTTCCTCCGGAAAGCGCGCCGGTGCCAAAAAAATATCGCTATAACGGCCGATGGAGAAAAGTGATCCCCGGGGTCGAAAACTAGTATAGCCAGAAAAAAAATTCGGAGGCGGTTCCAGACTTTTTTTTGCTCTCCTTCTGGACTTACGACCGGACTCGGAGCTCGACACGGACTTTAGCTTAACACGGAAACAACAAAGAAGGAGAGTAAAAATAAATAACTAGGAAACAATAACTCTACTCGGTAAAAATAAATAACTAGCGTCTCTCTTTGTACTTGTGTGACACGAGCTTATAGTCTTTGCTAGGTAATCATTTGGTTCTTAGCTCACTTTCTCCGTCGCACAAGTCCCATTTATCTCACCGTGTGTGTTTCCTTGTACATATTTCCTATCTTGTGGATTGACTTGTTTTGCTTTGTGATCATTGTGGTTCTTTACTTGCCAATACAACATCTTGATTTCGGATTGGTTCTTGACATGCCACTTTTCATACCTATCCACCATAGGCCTTGTGTGTGTGTGTTTTTTGGTTAGTAGTTGGTTTTGGTGTTCCGCGTGAACTTCACTTTGCTTGGTTTATTGCTCTCAAGTGTGGCCACTTGTACGATACGATCTTCCAAGGTAAAGTAAGGTTTGACGTTGTATCCCTAACTCCCACTACCACTTCCATATACACCGCTTGGTCTTGTGCATCATGTCTAGGGACTCCGGAACCGAGGATGATATCTATGAAGAATCCATGATGAGCCACCATGACTACGACTCCACAAGTATAGAGGACATGACGGAGCACAACACCGCATGCTTTGAGGACCCGGAGCACTACACCTACGATGACTCCACATGCATGGAAGACTTGGAGCTCCACGTCGACAATGGCTCCTCATGCATGGAGCCTATGGAGCACTACACCGACAATGGCTCCACATGCTTGGGTGATATGGAGTACTACACCAACAATTACTCCCCAAGCATGGACGACTTCGAGTGCGACATCGACGACGCCTCGCCAAGCATGGAGGACATGGAGAACTTCATCGACTTTGATGGCTCCTCCACGAGCCATGAAGAATGCCTCCACCGCGTGGAGATGGAAGCCTACTACGCCAAGCAAGAGGAGGCGCATCATCAAGAATCCATGACCTTCAAGGCCAAGCGTGCCACACCAAAGGGCACCACCTACTTCGATGATCCACCTCCAAGGCGACAAGCGCCACCATCGACACGGCATCAAGTGCCACCACCTAGATGGCGTCAAGCTCCACCTTCTCCAAGGCGCCAAGCTACATCACCTCCGAGGCGCCAAGCTCCAACTCCTATCCAAACAAGAGTGGCGTCCAAACATCATATACATCAAGAGGCGCCAAGAAACAAGAATCTTCATCGACAAACATCCTCTCATGAGCATCACCACCATAAAGAGGATACAAGACATCGTCAAAGGCATCTTCGCCACCAAGACGAAGAATTCTTGATGCGCACCAACCATAATGCTCAAGCAAGCTCAAGAAGGCACCACAAGCACAAGAAGAGTGCCAAGGCAAGTGATCATCGTCGCGAGTGTCATGTGGACGACCAAGTGTGCCACCTACATCAACCATCGGCAAGGCACGCCAATGACCTCCGTCGACACCATCATAGGGCACCTTCACCTACTCGTACCACCACCACAATGGCACCAAGAGCAAGCCTTCCTCCACGCCATCAAGCTTCAACGCCTACGCTTGACTTCCACGACCTCGCAAACAAGGAAAATGTAGACCTCTACTTTGCCAAGTTGGATAGCATGAGCCTACCTCCACCACTACTACGAGATGGCCACAAGATGGTCGAGCATGGGATTTTCCCTTCGACCATGGAGGAGAGCGATGATGCCCATCTTATGGCATCCAACCTTGAAGGCGACAAGGTCAAGAATGGTGAGCATGGGATTTTCCCTTCACCAACGGAGGCGCATGGAGTTGAGGAACCCGAGCCTACCCCTATATATTTGAGTGATGATGTGGTACCAATCCCATGTGAGTATGAGAGCCACTTAGCCCACTTGAGTGAGAACAAGAGTGAGATGAGTGACTCCACCTTATGTGAGATTGAGTGCTTCCACTTTGAGGGCATGAGTGATACACCGAGTGAGTTGAGAGTGGTAGTTGATAGGTCAAGTGAGACCATTTCTATTTCTAACAACTTACCCTCTACCTCTAGTGTGTTCTCTTATGTTGTGCTAGGTTCCATGGATGAAGACGCGCCAAGCCATGAAGCAATGATGCCTCAATTGGATAAGATGTACATGGTGCACGAAGATGATGTTATGCCATGGCTACATCAAGAAGACGAAGTCGTCCACAAGGAGGCCACTACTTCCACAACACCCACTTCATATGAGAGGTATGAACAAGGTAACAATAAGGGTGTTGATGATACCATGATCCCACTAGTGGACATGATGAATTGTGAGGATATGCATGCTATGGATGATACTTGTGACATTACATATGCTTCATTCATATTCCCATGTGATGCTTTGCCTTTGCATAATATTGCTCATGTGGAATTGTTTGATTGCAATACTATTTCCATAAACATGCCATGCTATGCATCTTGTGTGTATCCTCCAATTGCTTTGGACTTGCTTTGTCATGCTAGTCATTCAATTTCTCCCGTTGCTTGCAATAAGATGAATGCTTGCTATTTCACTTGTTTTGCTTGCAACAACATTGATCATATGCGTTATAATGAGATGGCCCCCATAGCTTTCTCAATTTTTGGAGATTTTGATGATTGCCATGATAAGCATGTTCCCCACTTGCATATTCACCATGCACCTATTTCATACTTGATTGACATTAATGGTGATGTGCACAACAAGAGATACGTCATAATGGATGATGTGTATCTCTACCATGCACACACGTTCTTCCTTTTGTGTATGATGTGTGTAGGTACCCGCACTATCATGTCAACCTCGGTTGAGCACGAGTTGACAAAAAGAGCTCTTGAGAGCATCCCACAAGTGAGTTCAAGATCGAACCCAGCTCTGATACCTTTTGCATGCTTTGCATCTTTCATGTTGGCAAATTGCTCTTTCCTATGGTTTGATTGCAAGCATGTTGATGGTATTATCTCACCTTGTGACATTCATGTTTCTTCGATTTTGGATAATGATGCTTTGTGTGTTGCAACAAAAAGGTTGAACATTTTCTCGTTCCGATGTTTTGTTTGCAACCACAATTCCATTAAGAGCATGTATTGTCATGAGAGCTTCCAAGAATCTCGTCTTGTTGCAACAAACATAAGGACCACTTGCTCTTTCCTTTGTTTTGTTTGCAAATATGTCGTTTTTGCTTCCGCTTGGGATACTCATATTCCCATGATATTTGCTATCGATGATTTGCGTGTGACATCCAACATGTCGAACAATTTCTCTTTCCAATGGTTGGTTGGCACACATAATGATGTTGTTTTGGATATTCTTCCTTTTGTGTTTTGCCAAATTCTCCTAACTTTCCATCAAAGATGTTGATCAAATTTCTATTCGATTGCTTTGAGTGCCACACTAAGACATTATATGGAGTTTTTGAGTTCCCACATTTGGATGATGTTCAAACGATTTCCATGCACTTTGACCTTGCATATGCATTCCATTTTCTATCCTTGTATTGTGCTAATAGTGTTGTGAACAAGAATGTACATGCCACATTTGACATGCTCCTCTATCACGCACGAAAATATTTTGCTTGGTCTTTGTTGTGTGAAGGCACAAATGCATACACGTCAACCTCTATGGACTATATGTTGACAAGAAGAACCGAAGAGAGTTACCTATGTCTACCCTTCATCGAGCTATCGCTACAAGATAAGGTGACTTCCTTCTACTTGAGGACTCATGCAATAATCTTCATGAATTGGCTACGCTTTGAGTGTTGCTTCGTTTTTGTTGTGAGCTTTGTAGGCTTCAAGGAAGGTGAAGGAACATTGAAGTGTTGTCAAGTCAATCTTCCCGAGGACGACTATATGGTGAACCCCAGGATCAAGGATGTCCTTCGACCTCTTCTACTTCGTGATGAACATGGAGAGTCGAGGACGACTCTTTTTGAAGGGGGAGAGATGATGTAGCCCGACCTACGGTCGTTACCACATCTTGGTCTCCAACTTACGCCAAGTCGTCATGGACTCCAAAGGTGAATCCGTTCCTCTATGCGCGCCCACTTCCTACCCTATTGAATGGTATGCTACTTCATACTCCGTCACATATGCATCATAGGTTCGCACCGACAAGTACGGAGGCTAGGGAGGAAGCCCGGGACATCAAGCCCGACAAGACGGAGGCTTGGAAGAGGAGACGGAAGAAGCCACGGCTGAACCACCGGAGTCTCCGGCCTACACCGGAGTTTCCGGCCTACACCGGAGTCTCCGGTCCTGCTACACCGGAGTCTCCGGACCTACCTCCGGACCGACCCCAGCAACTGCCCGAGGACAGTCAGAATGCCACTCCGGAGACGACACCGGAGACAGACCGGAGTCTCCGGACCCTACACCGGAGTCTCCGGCCTTCACGATGGGCCTGCGCGCTGATAGGGCAAAGGTGTCCGATCTTTCGATGAGAAGGCGATAGTCGATTTGGTGGAGTTCGGGATTGACGATCCGACTACACGTGCGAGCATGAGCGCCAATGCAATCGCTAGGCCAATCTCCTGGAGGTTACCGATCCTGCGGGAACACGATCAGCCTGACCAACGAGGGTCTTAATTCCTACCTGAAATCGAGAACAAGTAAGAACCAATATTGCAATCAAGATATTGCGGATTAAGAGGAAAGCTTTATTGAAGAGGTGGGATCCTGAATAGGTGCGAAGTACAAGAGGCCTCTGCGACGCTCGAGCCTTGGCGAAGTTTGGCGAACTTAATGTATAAACAAAATCCGAGTCTTTGGGGTCGGCTATGGGGAGTATTTAAGGGCGAAAAGGTGGGGTTTCGGCCAGCCATGGAAGTGGTGTCCGAATCCAACCCTAAAAGTCCTTTTCCCCTCAAATACGGACTCTAAAAAGTGGCTAATTAAAATCCTGCGAAAATTACATGGGCCTGGCCCAAAATAAAGGTGTCGCAGCACCATATTAAGCTATGGACGAATTCGTAAAGTATTGATCTTGAATATTTCGTCCAAGCCTTCTTTCTTCATTATGGAGGCCTCAAAGTTCTGAAATCTTCATCCGTGGCCTTCTCTTGGATCATCACATGCTTGCTGCCATCTCCATGCATGGCCATGCTCCAATGCTTGTCCCTCTCATCCATGCTTGGTCCATCATTCCTAAGAGTAAGAAATACATCTGATTTAGGTAGCATCATATTCTCATGTATGTGAGGAATAGTTTCAAGAAACGAAAGTACCTGATAGTTAAGTTGTTTGGCACGAGATCTTGTGATGGGTCCTTGTATGTGTGTAGCTGTAGGTACAACGGTTGTATCAATAGAAGGGATGTTCACATCAAACCAGCACAATTCAACATCTTTTCTAAGTGCATTAATAATTTGTATTTCTCAAGCATTTCATTTACCACTAGCATCATGAACACTCAATCAAGCTAAGGGTCATATGCTCACAATTGTTCACCCAAACAAACCGCTGTGAAGCATCAAAACAAGAAGGAATATGAAACTAGTTAAGGATGGATATTAAGTTAGAGAGAGATTTGTGAGAGGGGGAGGGTGGTACCAACCTGTTGGCAAGATCAAGCTCGCCGAAGAAGCCGTAGTAGTAGTGACAACAGAGAGTCGGAGCACAGTGCGACGGTACAGCAACACAGGGAGCACCATCGCGCTGCACTGCATCAACCACACCACCAACAAGACCCCAGCATCCTAACGCCCACGACGTACCACAGGGATTGCTAAGAACCTCGTTGTTCCGCCGGAGTAACAGCAAAAGAGGAATTAGGGTTTGAGACTGGTGGTGAGCACGTTGGGGCATGGGACACAAATCGAATTGGATAGTCTAGTGAAGTTTTGATAGGCGCGTCGAGGAGGGCCATCGGCACCGGCCAAAATGGCCAGGCTTGCCGAAATCGAGCCGCACCAGCGCATCTGACCCAGGCAAGGCAGAGAGCTAGGGTTTTCCTTGGGTGCGCGAAGAGGATGCAGGCGTAGGCTACGGCGGCGAGGAAAAGAGGGAGGAGGTCGAGGCGGAGCTTTGGTCGGCGGGTGGCTGTGAAGGAGGCGGCCAGCGGCGGCCGAAGTGGCTGGCGGCGGCGACATCGCACGGGAGCAAGGGAGGAGAAGATGAAGTCTGTGTGCGTGTACGGGTGTGTGTGTGTATTGTGAGGGGTGGGCCGGGGGTGAGGGGTCTGGCATGGTCCAGGCCAGCCCACATATCCAACCAAACGGCCCAAGTTGATTAGGTTAAGAAATAAAATAAAAAAATGAATGAATTACTAAAATAACCTCCAAACATTTTTAGCTATAGAAAATTATAGAAAAATCATAAAAATATATTTAACATGTTAGAATTATCATAAGAACAAAATCTATTTAACAAAAATATAACTTTATTTATCTAAAATAAATATAAAGTAAATAATTATTAACACCATTAAATCCTAAATGAAATTTTATAAAATAAGAAAAAACCCTAAAAATAAATAAATAATCATTTTTGTATATCAAAATAACTCTACTATTTTATAAAATTTTAGTTTTACAAATAAAACATAAACTACATATTTAAAGACACTTAATTCTTTGATGAATTTTATAAAAATAAAGATAAAACCTAAAAATAAATAAAATTCATTTTTAAGGTCTTGAATAAATATATTACACTAGAAAAATATTAAATATATTATTAGAAAAGTCTTTAATATTTTAAATAATAAATCCTTATCTATTACTTATTTTATAAATTCTTTAAAAACAATTCTTAAGTAAGAAATAATCACAATTGTTATAAAACCTTGAGTAATTAAAGTCTAAACACTAAATCCCAAATTCACAACTTAAATTCATACTCAAACTTAAGTATAAATTTTAACTTTAATGTATTCTTTTAAAAATCTTATTGAGTATTACTCATATATATATAATATGATGAACAATCATTATATCTTAACCATTATTAACATAACTTTAAATTCTAACAAATTACTAAGATCATCTAATTATTCTCCCATTAAATAAATACAAATTATTTTCTTAATAAGCAAAACAAATTTAATCTCAAAGCTTATAAACAATTAGGTCTAATAAATCACTTATGTTTTTATAGTTAACTTTGGTCTATTTAACTTAAGACATAAAGCATCTCAAGTCCAAGCTAATAAATCAAACACCAAAAGACATTGATCATGTTCTATTAACAATGATGATTGTTTAAGCCTTAGAAAGGAAATCTTTTCTTCAAATGTTATTCTTTTTGCCACTTCAAAGAATAATCTCATAATAAATTCTTCAACTCTTAACAACTAAAACCAAGGACTCTTACCTTAGTCACCAAATACAATTAAACATAATCACATTACTTTATACTTTACCTGTGTATTAAGAATTATTATCACTTAGGTTCCTTATAAAGATCATTACTTATAAAGTAAAATTTGAAGATAAACCAACTCTTAAAAGAATCACTTGAATTCACTTCACTCAAAGTATTGGGGATTCATTTTGAGAGTTTTACAAAATGCATATCATTACTTATGCATAACTTCATCTTGCTTCTTTAAACATTAGTCCTTACCGGCCCAATTATGCTGATTTCAGATATTGGATCTTATGTCGTCTCGAAGACCATGAGTGCATAATCTTGCAATCACAAAAGGCAAGTTCACACTTGCTCATGTCCTTTGATTATTTTCTTTAAAGTATTTTACAAATACAGTCTTGTCATCACCTGCATTTCAAAAAGTTCTGAAAACACTATTTTCATAATAATATTGATGAAGGGGTTAACCTCTTGGGTGGCCCGATCTTCACGGATCTCATGGTCAATCGATGGGAAAGCGAGGGGAAAGGGAGAAGGTAGCGGAAGCGAACACACACCTAGCGAAGAACACGATGAACACACGCAAAAGTCACACGATACAAGGCCGATTGCTCCCGAATGGCGGCCACCGGTCCGATAGAATCCTCGCAAGGAAAGATCGGTCAGCGTGCTCCCTCAAATCCACATCGGAGAGGGAAGAACACCTTGGGGAGGGTCTTGAAAACTTGGAGACGAGACAATGAACTCCAAGGCCTTGTTCAACGATGGATGCGTGATGCAAAGTCCAATCGAGGTTGGTGACGATAGTCGGTCCCCTTGGTAAAGGGGATGAGGCAAAACTAGAGATTCCACACAAGGGGGTTGTCTTTAGTCTATCATCTATGCCTAAGGGATACATGAAGGGGTGGGGGCTCTATTTATAGGCCAGCCACATAAACAGGGGTAGTTTAGGGATAAAACTAGGGTTTGGACGAGCCAGAGGGGTACATGGGCCGAAGGCCCACCTGGCGGTGCGCAGGCCCATCCTGTAGGCCGAAGACTCCGGTGTGGTGGGCCGGAGACTCCGATCTGGGCCGTAGATTCCGGTCTATCTCCGGTGTCATCTCCGGAGTGGCGTACTGACTGTCCTGGGGCGGTTGCTAGGGTCGGTCCGGAGGTAGGTCCGGAGACTCCGGTGTAGCAGGACCAGAGACTCCGGTGTAGCAGGACCGGAGACTCCGGTGTAGGCCGGAGACTCTGGTGGTTCAGTCGTGGCTTCTTCCGTCTCCTCTTCCAAGCCTCCGTCTTGTCGGGCTTGATGTTCCGGGTTTCCTCCCTTGCCTCCGTACTTGTTGGTGTGAACCTATCATGCATATGTGACGGAGTATGAAGTAGCATACCATTCAATAGGTAGGAAGTGGGCTCGCATAGAGGAACGGTGATGGAGGGGTTAACCTCTTGGGTGCCCGATCTTCACAGATCTCGTGATCAAATCGATGGGAAAGCGAGGGGAAAGGGAGAAGGTAGCGGAAGCGAACACACACCTCACGAAGAACACGATGAACACACGCAAAACTCACACGATACAAGGCCGATTGCTCCTGAACGGCGGCCACCGGTCTGATAGAATCCTCGCAAGGAAAGATCTGTCAACGTGCTCCCTCAAATCCACATCGGAGAGGGAAGAACACCTTGGGGAGGGTCTTGACAACTTGGAGATGAGACATCGAACTCCAAGGCCTTGTTCAACGATGGATGCGTGATGCAAAGTCCAATCGAGGTTGGTGACGATAGTCGGTCCCCTTGGTAAAGGGGATGAGGCAAAACTAGAGATTCCACAATGGGGGTTGTCTTTAGTCTATCATCTATGCCTAAGGGATACATGAGGGGTGGGGGCTCTATTTATAGGCCAGCCACTAAACAAGGGTACTTTGGGGATAAACTAGGCGAATAGGTAAGTAAGGGGAATACATGGGTCAGGCCCAACAAAGTGCCAGAGGCACACATGACCGGTAGTACCGGACTTAGGACCGGTAGTACCGGTCATCACCGGTAGTACCGCTCTAGCATCGGTAGTACCGCTTGCGGTCTTGGAGCATCCGTTGGAGCCGTTAGTAACGAGCGGTAGAAGGGGGCGGTAGTACCGCTGACCGGTAGTACCGGTTCCGACAACCGGTAGTACCGCTTGGACCTGACAGCTATCGACCTGTCTTCTTCCGTCTCCTCTTCCAAGCCTCCGTCTTGTCGGGCTTGATGTTCCGGGCTTCCTCCCTTGCCTCCGTACTGGTCGGTGTGAACCTATCATGCATATGTGACGGAGTATGAAGTAGCATACCATTCAATAGGGCAGGAAGGGGGCTCGCATAGAGGAACGGATTCACCTTTGGAGTCCATGACGACTTGGCGTAAGTTGGAGACCTTGATGTAGTAATGACCGTAGGTCGGGCTGCATCATCTCCCCCCCCCCTTCAAAAAGAGTCGTCCTCGACTCTACATGCTCATCACAAAGTAGAAGCGGTCGAGAGACCTTCTTGATCCTAGGGTTCACCATATAGTCGTCCTCGGGAAGATTGACTTGACAACACTTCAATGTTCCTTCACCTTCCTTGAAGCCTACAAAGCTCACAACAAAAGCAAAGCAACACTCAAAGCGTAGCCAATTCATGAAGATTATAGCATGAGTCCTCAAGTAGAAGGAAGTCACCTTATCTTGTAGAGATAGCTCGATGAAGGGTAGCCATAGGTAACTCTCTTCGGTTCTTCTTGTCAACATATAGTCCATAGAGGTTGACGTGTATGCATTTGTACCTTCATACAACAAAGACCAAGCAACATATGTTTGTGTGTGATAGAGGAGCATGTCATTTGTGGCATGTCCATTCTTGTTCACAACACGATTAGCACAACTCAAGTATAGCAAACGGGATGCATATGCAAGGTCAATGTGCATGGAAATCGTTTAAACATCATCCAAATGTGGAAACTCAAAAACTCCATATAACATAGAAGTGGGGCATTCAAAGCATTGGATCCAAATTTCAAACAACATCTTTGCTGCAAGAATAGGAGGATTTGGCAAAAACACACAAGGAAATATATCCAAACCAAAAGTATTATGTTTGCAAACAAACCAAATGAAAGAGCAAGTGGTCCTTATGTTTGTTGCAACAACAAGACGAGATTCTTGGAAGCTCTCATGACAATACATGCTCTTAATGGAATTGTGGTTGCACATAAAACATCGGAAAGAGAAAATGTTCAACATTTTTGTTGCAACACACAAAGCATCATTATCTAAATGCGAAGAAACATGAATGTCATGAGGGGAGATAATACCATTAACATGCTTGCAATCAAACCATAGGAAAGAGCAATTTGCCAACATGAAAGATGCAAAGCATGCAAAAGATATCAGAGCTGGGTTCGATCTTGAACTCACTTGTGGGATGCTCTCTAGAGCTCTTTTTGTCAACTCGTGCTCAACCGAGGTTGACATTCTCGTGCGGGTACCTACACACATCATATGTAAAAGGAAGAACGTGTGTGCATGGTAGAGATACACATCATCCATCATGACGTATCTCTTCTTGTGCACATCACCATTAATGTTAATCAAGTATGAAATAGATGCAGGGTGAGTATGCAAATGGGGAACATGCTTATCATGGCAATCATCAAAATCTCCAAAAATTGAGAAAGCTATGGGGGCCATCTCATTATAACGCATATGATCAATATTGTTGCAAGCAAAACAAGTGAAATAGGAAGCATTCATCTTATCGCAAGCAACGTGAGAAATTGAATGACTACCATGACAAGCCAAGTCCGAAGCAATTGGAGGATACACACAAGATGCATAGCATGGCATGTTTATGGCAATGATATGGCAATCAAACAATTCCACATGATCAATATTATGCAAAGGCAAAGCATCACATGGGAATATGAGTGAAGCATATGTAATGTCACAAGTATCATCCAAAACATGCATATCCTCACAATTCATCATGTCCACTAGTGGGATCATGGCATCATCAACACCCTTATTGTTACCTTGTTCATACCTCTCATATGAAGTGGGTGTTGTGGAAGTAGTGGCCTCCTTGTGGACGACTTCATCTTCTTGATGTATCCATGGCGTAGCATCTACCATGTACATCTTCTCCATTCGAGGCATCATTGCTTCATAGCTTCGGGCGTCTTCCTCCATGGAACCTAGCACAACACAAGAGAACATACTAGAGGTAGAGGGTAAGTTGTTAGAATTCGAAATGGTCTCACTTGACCTATCAACTACCACTCTCAACTCACTAGGAGTATCGCTCATGCCCTCCAAGTGGAAGCACTCAATATCACATAAGGTGGAGTCACTCATGTCACTCTTGTTCTCACTCAAGTGGGCTAAGTGGCTCGCATACTCACATGGGATTGGTACCACATCATCACTCAAGCATATGGGGATAGGCTCGGTTTCCTCAACTCCATGCGCCTCCTTTGGTGAAGGGAAAATCCCATGCTCACCATTCTTGACCTTATCGCCTTCAAAGTTGGATGCCATAAGATGGGCATCATTGCTCGCCTCCATGGTCGAAGGGAAAATCCCATGCTCGACCGTCTTGTGGCCATCTTGTAGTAGTGGTGGAGGTAGGCTCATGCTATCTAACTTGGCGAAGTAGAGGTTTACATTTTCCTCGTCCACGAGGTCGTGGAAGTCAAGCGTAGGCATTGAAGCTTGATGGCGTGGACGAAGGCTTGCTCTTGGTGCCATTTTGGTGGTGGCACTAGTAGTTGAAGGTGCCTTATGATGGTGTCGACGGAGGTCATTGGCGTGCCTTGCCGATGGTTGATGTTGGTGAAGCACTTGGTCATCCACATGACGCTCACGACGATGATCATTTGCCTTGGCACTCTTCTTGTGCTTGTGGTGCCTTCTTGAGCTTGCTTGAGCATTATGGTTGGTGCTCATCATGAATTCTTCGTCTTGGTGGCGAAGATACCTTTGACGATGTCTTGTATCCTCTTTATGGTGGCGAAGCTCATGATAGGATGTTTGTCGATGAAGATTCTTGTTTCTTGGCGCCTCTTGATGCATATGATGTTTGGACGCCACTCTTGTTTGGATAGGAGTTGGAGCTTGGCGCCTTGGAGGTGATGTAGCTTGGCGCCTTGGCGATGGTGGAGCTTGACGCCTTGGAGGCGGTGGAGCTTGGCGCCTTGGAGATGGTGGCACTTGACGCCATCTAGGTGGTGGCACTTGTCGCCTTGGAGGTGGATCATCGAAGTAGGTGGTGCCCTTTGGTGTGGCACGCTTGGCCTTGAAGGTCATGGAATCTTGATGATGCGCCTCCTCTTGCTTGGCGTAGTAGGCTTCCATCTCCACGCGGTGGAGGAATTCTTCATGGCTCGTGGAGGAGCCATCAAACTCGATGAAGTTCTCCGTGTCCTCCATGTTTGGCGAGGCGTCGTCGATGTCGCACTTGAAGTTGTCCATGCTTGGGGAGTAATTGTTGGTGTAGTAGTCCATATCACCCAAGCATGTGGAGCCATTGTCGGTGTAGTGCTCCATAGGCTCCATGCATGAGGATCCATTGTCGACGTAGAGCTCCATGTCTTCCATGCATGTGGAGTCGTCGTAGGTGTAGTGCTCCGGGTCCTCAAAGCATGCGGAGCCATTGTCGGTGTTGTGCTCCGTCATGTCCTCTATACTTGTGGAGTCATAGTCATGGTGGCTCATCATGGATTCTTCATAGATATCATCCTCGGTTCCAGAGTCCCTAGACATGATGCACAAGACCAAGCGGTGTATATGGAAGTGGTAGTGGGAGTTAGGGATACAACGTCAAACCTTACTTTACCTTGGAAGATCGTATCGTACAAGTGTCCACACTTGAGAGCAATAAATCAAGCAAAGTGAAGTTCACGCGGAACACCAAAACCAACTACTAACCAAAAAACACACACACACAAGGACTTTGGTGGATAGGTATGGAAAGTGGCATGTCAAGAAACAATCCGAAATCAAGATATTGTAATGGCAAGTAAAGAACCACAATGATCACAAAGCAAACAAGTCAATCCACAAGATAGGAAATATGTACAAGGAAACACACACGATGGGATAAATGGGACTTGTGCGACGGAGAAAGTAAGCTAAGAACCAAATGATTACCTAGCGAAGACTATAAGCTCATGTCACACAAGTACAAGGAGAGACGCTAGTTCGATTGCATAAAATTGGTGGGCTACAAGATATGCACAATAAGTACCACCTATATGTTGTTCATCGAGCTTGCGCTTCCTATTCTATGAGGCACATGTATATTTCTTTTTTTTATTTTTCTTTTTCTTTTTTTTTCTCTTTTTTTTTCTTTTTTTTTCTTTTTTTTCTTTTTCACTTGCCTCTTCCTTGTGCCAACAACTATACAAGATAACTATATGAGATAGCGCTCACAATGTTTGCTCGGAATCTACAAGGTATCAAATGTGCATAGCCCAAGCAATCATAAGAGGAACTAGTCTCAAGGTGTTTGTTGCTCGCAAAGATAGTGGGGTTCACAAAGGAATGCAAGTGGGGAGAAGTCGCGGAATGTTTATACCTTTCGTCGACGATCTTCACCCTTTATTGTTGGATTCCGCCTTGCTCACGGAATTTGGATGGAGTAGATAGCATGAACAACGTGGATGATGATGTAGAGCTCCTTATCCTCTTCGAAACGAGCTAAAGAACACCAAAATCCGAGTTCGAATGCAAAAGTTATGCTCAAAACGGTGAGGGGCTGAAATCTAGGAATCTGTTTTTTCTGTTCAGTACTGGGGGTAGTACCGCTTGGATGAGAGGTAGTACCGGTTGTGAGCGGTAGTACCGGATTTTTGGACCGGTAGTACCGCTTGGTCCTGGGACGCCCAGATTTGACGCGTTTTCGCGATTTTGGGGTGATTTGGGCGGAAAATCTTCAAGAAAAACACCAAATCGAAGGGGGAAATCAAGGAATTAGTCCATGGGAACGCAAAGGAAGGTAGGTCAACAAGTTTAGCAAGCAATCCATGGATCAAAACCTACCAAAACGCACTCAAATCACAGATCGATCCAAAACACGAATTGGGGCTATTTTTGGTGGAAATTTCGAATTTATGGGGAAAAGACCAAATCGATGAGAATCCGTGGCAACCAAAAGCTGCTGATACCAGATGATGGAGGGGTTAACCTCTTGGGTGGCCCGATCTTCACGGATCTCGTGGTCAAATCGATGGGAAAGCGAGGGGAAAGGGAGAAGGTAGCGGAAGCGAACACACACCTCGCGAAGAACACGATGAACACACGCAAAACTCACACGATACAAGGCCGATTGCTCCCGAACGGCCACCGGTCCGATAGAATCCTCGCAAGGAAAGATCGGTCAACGTGCTCCCTCAAATCCACATCGGAGAGGGAAGAACACCTTGGGGAGGGTCTTGACAACTTGGAGATGAGACATCGAACTCCAAGGCCTTGTTCAACGATGGATGTGTGATGCAAAGTCCAATCGAGGTTGGTGACGATAGTCGGTCCCCTTGGTAAAGGGGATGAGGCAAAACTAGAGATTCCACAATGGGGGTTGTCTTTAGTCTATCATCTATGCCTAAGGGATACATGAGGGGTGGGGGCTCTATTTATAGGCCAGCCACTAAACAAGGGTACTTTGGGGATAAACTAGGCGAATAGGTAAGTAAGGGGAATACATGGGATGTGGCCCAACAGGTGCGCGTAGGCACACATGACCGGTAGTACCGGACTTAGGACTGGTAGTACCGGTCATCACCGGTAGTACCGCTCTAGCACCGGTAGTACCGCTTGCGGTCTTGGAGCATCCGTTGGAGCCGTCATTAGCGAGCGGTAGAAGGGGGCGGTAGTACCGCTTGGACCTGGCAGCTATCGACCTGTCTTCTTCCGTCTCCTCTTCCAAGCCTCCGTCTTGTCGGGCTTGATGTTCCGGGCTTCCTCCCTTGCCTCCGTACTGGTCGGTGTGAACCTATCATGCATATGTGACGGAGTATGAAGTAGCATACCATTCAATAGGGCAGGAAGGGGGCTCGCATAGAGGAACGGATTCACCTTTGGAGTCCATGACGACTTGGCGTAAGTTGGAGACCTTGATGTAGTAACGACCGTAGGTCGGGCTGCATCAAACGGATTCACCTTTGGAGTCCATGACGACTTGGCGTAAGTTGGAGACCATGATGTGGTAACGACCGTAGGTCGGGCTACATCAGCTCCCTCCTTCAAAAAGAGTCGTCCTCGACTCTACATGCTCATCACAAAGTAGAAGAGGTCGAGAGACCTTCTTGATCCTGGGGTTCACTATATAGTCGTCCTCGAGAAGATTGACTTGACAACACTTCAATGTTCCTTCACCTTCCATGAAGCCTACAAAGCTCACAACAAAAGCGAAGCAACACTCAAAGCGTAGCCAATTCATGTAGATTATTGCATGAGTCCTCAAGTAGAAGGAAGTCACCTTATCTTGTAGAGATAGCTCGATGAAGGGTAGACATAGGTAACTCTCTTCGGTTCTTCTTGTCAACACGTGGTTGGTAGAGGTTGACGTGTATGCATTACACACAACAAGGACCAAGCAAAATATTTTCGTGCGTGATAGAGGAGCATGTCAAATGTGGCATGTCCAATCTTGTTCACAGCACTATTAGTACAATACAAGGATAGCAAATGGAATGCATATGCAAGGTCAAAGTGCATGGAAATCCTTCGAACATCCTCCAAATGTGGGAACTCAAAAACTCCATATAACGTAGTAGTGGGGCACTCAAAGCATTGGATCAAAATTTCAATCAACATCTTTGATGCAAGAATAGGAGAATTGATGCAGCCCGTCCTACGGACGCACCTCCATCTACAACACCTAGCCCTCCCAGTGGACCAATGAGTCGCGCCCGAGCCAAGCTCCTACAAGCCAAGGTTAACTCGCTCCTTTCCTTGTGTGATTTCGATACGCCCCTGGATGGCTTGCTACTTCATACGCATACACTGTGCATCATCAGGTACGAAGAGAAGGACCCATGGAACGGAGAAACCGGGGCGGAAGCAACCAATCGCTGCCAGACTCCAGCGGTACTACCGGACCCTACGGCCGGTACTACCGGTTCAAGCGGCACAACCGGCCCCAGCTACCGGACGCTCTAGGAGGAACCCAACCTAGGCCGGGATGATCATGTACTATCGACCGAACCGGTACTCTGGGTGGTACGCCCTCCTACCGCCCTCACATAAAGCTCGGACGGGAAGCTCAGATCGCCACGTACTACCGCCGACTGGTACTTTATCACCGCATGACTGTACTGGTGTTGTTCGACGGAACTGGTCTGATCTGCCTCGATCGCTGGCCCAGCCCACTGCACTTCTTTCTATATTTTCCCATTTCGTTCCTAAACTACCCCTATTTATGTGGCTGACCTATATATAGTCCCCACCTTCTATTGTAAACCCTAGACTTGGATAATAATAGATTGAGGACACCCCTTTGAGGATCTTTCATCTATTGGTCTCATGCTCCTACCAAGGGGCACCTTATTATCCATAACCTCTTGGATCTTGCCTAGTGCGTTCAAGTTGTACAAGGCCTTGGGTTCTCGGTTTCTCGTCCCCAAGTAGTCAAGATCTCACCAAGCACCTTGCCCCCGTTGTTGGCCGTGGAGAGAGAGCTTCGCCCAACACCGATCCTAGGGATTATGTTGGACCGGTTGCCACCGGCATGAGTTATCGGCGTGTATCGTGCTTTGTGTGCGTGAGTTCATCGGGTTCTTCGTGGGCGTGTGTTCATGGATTTCATCCCCTTTCCCTCCTCCACCGCTTTCCCCTCGATTCCCGTGGAGATTCGTGAAAGATCGGGCCACCCCAAGGGGTTACCCCATAACATATTGGTATCAAGAGCAAGGTTGATCACGAATTTTCCCCCAATTTTTCTTCTATCCCCTTAAAATCGAAAATCCCACCAAAAAGAGCCCCAATTTGCCTTCGGATCGATCTTTGGATTTGGTGAGTTTTTCGTGGTTTTGGTCCATAGATCTGTTGCTTTTGGAGTCGATCTATAGCCTTTTATGTTCCTAGCCCAGCCTTTCGGTCAGATTACCACGAATTTGAGGATTTTGTCAAGTTGATATCGTTCAAGTTCCGCGCCTGGCGGTACTACCGGTCGTACGAGCGGTACTACCGCAAGTCACCGGTACTACCGGTCGCACAAGCTTTACTACCGCTCTTCGGTACTACTGGTCGTACCTGGCGGTACTACCGCCCGCAACTGAACGTGTTTCTTTTTCTCTTTGACGCCTCAACTTTGTTTGCTGACTGTCCTCTTTAACTTGTTCGTGTTTCGCATGTCTGTCGCCTTCCTAACAAAAGCTTCCGCAACAAAGGTCACCACGCGCTCAATGACACCGCGACACTCGAACATCATCCCCACCAACGGTTGCAAGTCGTCAACAATACCAAAGGTATAACTTGCGCCACTTTGACAACCCCATATCTTCCTTTGTGTGTATCTATCCTATGAGAGCAACTCATTTTGTGTTTGTCTAAGCATTGTGCACTTGCCTTTGGAAAGTGAGAGTGTGAGGCCAAATACAAAAGTTAACATAGTAGTATAAAGAGGGAGAAAAAGAATAAAAAAAATAGAAAGATACATAGTCTCCCAATACAAAGAGAATATCAAGCTTGTAAGCCAAAAAGAGAGAGGAAAAAGCGCACCAAGGCAAGTGCACAAATCTGTTGCTTATCCTCTTTTGGCAAACGAGTTGTGGTCTCTCCTTGAGTTGGCACGACAACTGAGCGTAGTCTTCATTAGGACCTTTTGTGCTCATTTTCATAGTCGTGCTAACCCCGTTATTCTCCACGTGTGCGTTCTTCCGTGTTTTTATAGATCGTATCCTTTTGCTTTTGATCTTTGGTTCTTTACCACTTAGAACAATAACCTTTTGCTTGGATCGTTTCGTTTGGTTTTCCACAATCCTAACCTTCCACCAAAAGCTTTTGAGAGTTGTAGCGTATTGGTGTGTGAGTTTCTTTGCGATTTCACTTTGCACGCCATTAGTTCTCAAGTGTGGCAATTAGTTTGATATAATGATGGAGGGGTTAATGATGGAGGGGTTAACCTCTTGGGTGCCCGATCTTCACGGATCTCGTGGTCAAATCGATGGGAAAGCGAGGGGAAAGGAAGAAGGTAGGGGAAGCGAACACACACCTCACGAAGAACACGATGAACACACGCAAAAACTCACATGATACAAGTCCGATTGCTCCCAAACGGTGGCCACCGGTCCGATAGAATCCTCGCAAGGAAAGATCGGTCAACGTGCTCCCTCAAATCCACATCGGAGAGGGAAGAACACCTTGGGGAGGGTCTTGACAACTTGGAGACGAGACGTCGAACTCCAAGGCCTTGTTCAACGATGGATGCGTGATGCAAAGTCCAATCGAGGTTGGTGACGATAGTCGGTCCCCTTGGTAAAGGGGATGAGGCAAAACTAGAGATTCCACAATGGGGGTTTTCTTTAGTCTATCATCTATGCCTAAGGGATACATGAGGGGTGGGGGCTCTATTTATAGGCCAACCACTAAACAAGGGTAGTTTGGGGATAAAACTAGGGTTTGGACGAGCTAAAGGGGTACATGGGCCAAAGGCCCAACAGGTGCGCGCAGGCACACAGGACCGGTAGTACCGGACTTGGGTCCGGTAGTACCGGTCAACACCGGTAGTACCGCTCTGGGACCGGTAGTACCGCTTGCGGTCCTGGAGCGTCAGCTGGAGCCGTCTGTAGCGGGCGGTAGCAGGGGGCGGTAGTGCCGTAGACCGGTAGTACCCTGTCCGTAGTACCACGGAGACAAAGAGTATTTGGCTTCACATGCTGGCTGGTGGCCAGGAGGCTGGGAGTGCGGTGCGGGTGGCCGCGTCCCCGGTCGCCACACCTGCGCAGAGAGAGCATTTGCGATCTGTCTTCTTCCGCCTCCTCTTCCAAGCCTCCGTCTTGTCGGGCTTGATGCTCCGGGCTTCCTCCCTTGCCTCCGTACTTGTCAATGTGAACCTATCATGCATATGTGACGGAGTATGAAGTAGCATACCATTCAATAGGGTAGGAAGGGGGCTCGCATAGAGGAATGGATTCACCTTTGGAGTCCATGACGACTTGGCATAAGTTGGAGACCAAGATGTGGTAACGACCGTAGGTCGGGCTACATCAGCTCCCCCCTTCAAAAAGAGTCGTCCTCGACTCTACATGCTCATCACCAAGTAGAAGCGGTCGAGAGACCTTCTTGATCCTGGGGTTCACCATATAGTCGTCCTCGAGAGTATTGACTTGACAACACTTCAATGTTCCTTCACCTTCCATGAAGCCTATAAAGCTCACAACAAAAGCAAAGCAACACTCAAAGCGTAGCCAATTCATGAAGATTATTGCATGAGTCCTCAAGTAGAAGGAAGTCACCTTAGCTTGTAGAGATAGCTCGATGAAGGGTAGCCATAGGTAACTCTCTTCGGTTCTTCTTGTCAACATATAGTCCATAGAGGTTGACATGTATGCACTTGTACCTTCACACAACAAAGACCAAGTAAAATATTTTCGTGCATGATAGAGGAGCATGTCAAATGTGGCATGTCCATTCTTGTTCACAACACGATTAGCACAACTCAAGTATAGCAAACGGGATGCATATGCATGGTCAATGTGGATGGAAGTCGTTGCAATATCATCCAAATGTGGGAACTCAAAAACTCCATATAACATCTTATTGTGGCACTCAAAGCAATCGAATAGAAATTTTATCAACAACTTTGATGCAAAGCTTGGAGAATTTGGCAAAAACACAAAAGGAAGCATATCCAAAACAAAAGTATTAAGTTTGCAAACAAACCAAATGAAAGAGCAAGTGGTCCTTATGTTTGTTGCAACAACAAGACGAGATTCTTGGAAGCTCTCATGACAATACATGTTCTTAAAGGAATTGTGGTTGCACACAAAACATCAAGAAGGTAAATTGTTCAACATTTTTGTTGCAACACACAAAGCATCATTATCTAAAAGCGAAGAAACATGAATGTCACAAGGGGAGATAATACCATCAACATGCTTGCAATCAAACCATAGGAAAGAGCAATTTGCCAACATGCAAGATGCAAAGCATGCAAAAGGTATCAGAGCTGGGTTCGATCTTGAACTCACTTGTGGAATGCTCTCTAGAGCTCTTTTTGTCAACTCGTGCTCAACTGAGGTTGACATTCTCGTGCGGGTACCTACACACATCATATGTAAAAGGAAGAACGTGTGTGCATGGTAGAGATACACATCATCCATCATGACGTATCTCTTCTTGTGCACATCACCATTAATGTCATTCAAGTATGAAATAGATGCATGGTGAGTATGCAAGTGGGGAACATGCTTATCATGGCAATCATCAAAATCTCCAAAAATTGAGAAAGCTATGGGGGCCATCTCATTATAATGCATTTGATCAATATTGTTGCAAGCAAAACAAGTGAAATAGCAAGCATTCATCTTATCGCAAGCAACGGGAGAAATTGAATGACTAGCATGACAAGGCAAGTCCAAAACAAATGGAGGATACACACAAGATGCATAGCATGGCATGTTTATGGCAATGATATCGCAATCAAACAATTCCACATGATCAATATTATGCAAAGGCAAATCATCACATGGGAAAGTGGATGAAGCATATGTAATGTCACAAGTATCATCCATAGCATGCATATCCTCACAATTCATCATGTCCACTAGTGGGATCATGGCATCATCAACACCCTTATTGTTACCTTGTTCATACCTCTCATATGAAGTGGGTGTTGTGGTAGTAGTGGCCTCCTTGTGGACGACTTCATCTTGATGTATCCATGGCGTAGCATCATCTTCATCCACCATGTACATCTCCATTCGAGGCATCATTGCTTCATAGCTTGGCGCGTCTTCATCCATGGAACCTAGCACAACATAAGAGAACACACTAGAGGTAGAGGGTAAGTTGTTAGAATTCAAAATGGTCTCACTTGACCTATCAACTACCACTCTCAACTCACTCGGTGTATCACACATGCCCTCAAAGTGGAAGCACTCAATCTCACATAAGGTGGAGTCACTCATCTCACTCTTGTTCTCACTCAAGTGGGCTAAGTGGCTCTCATACTCACATGGGATTGGTACCACATTATCACTCAAGCATATGGGGATAGGCTCGGTTTCCTCAACTCCATGCGCCTCCTTTTGTGAAGGGAAAATCCCATGCTCACCATTCTTGACCTTGTCGCCTCCAAGGTTGGATGCCATAAGATGGGCATCATTGCTCTCCTCCATGGTCGAAGGGAAAATCCCATGCTCGACCGTCTTGTGGCCATCTCGTAGTAGTGGTGGAGGTAGGCTCATGCTATCCAACTTGGCGAAGTAGGCGTCTACATTTTCCTCGTTGGCGAGGTCGTGGAAGTCAAGCGTAGGCATTGAAGCTTGATGGCGTGGAGGAAGGCTTGCTCTTGGTGCCATTGTGTTGGTGGCACGAGTAGTTGAAGGTGCCCTATGATGGTGTCGACGGAGGTCATTGGCGTGCCTTGCCGATGGTTGATGTAGGTGGCGCACTTGGTCGTCCACATGACTCTCACGACGGTGATCATTTGCCTTGGCACTCTTCTTGTGCTTGTGGTGCCTTCTTGAGCTTGCTTGAGCATTATGGTTGGTGCTCATCACGAATTCTTCGTCTTGGTGGCGAAGATGCCTTTGACGATGTTTTGTATCCTCTTTATGGTGGCGAAGCTCATGAGAGGATGTTTGTCGATGAAGATTCTTGTTTCTTGGCGCCTCTTGATGTATATGATGTTTGGACGCCATTCTTCTTTGGGTAGGAGGTGGATCTTGGCGCCTTGGAGGTGATGTAGCTTGGCGCCTTGGAGATGGTGTAGCTTGACGCCTTGGAGGTGATGGAGCTTGGCGCCATGGAGATGGTGGCACTTCACGCCATCTAGGTGGTGGCACTTGTCGCCATGGAGGTGGATCATCGAAGTAGGTGGTGCCTTTTGGTGTGGCACGCTTGGCCTTGAAGTTCATGGAATCTTGATGATGCGCCTCCTCTTTCTTGGCGTAGTAGGCTTCCATCTCCACGCGGTGGAGGAATTCTTCATGGCTCATGGAGGAGCCATCAAACTCGATGAAGTTCTCCGTGTCCTCCATGCTTGGCGAGGCGTCGTCGATGTCGCTCTCGAAGTCATCCATGCTTGGGGAGTAATTGTTGGTGTAGTACTCCAAATCACCCAAGCATGTGGAGCCATTGTCGGTGTAGTGCTCCATAGTCTCCATGCATGAGGAGCCATTGTCGACGTAGAGCTCCATGTCTTCCATGCACGTGGTGTCGTCGTAGGTGTAGTGCTCCGGGTCCTCAAAGCATGCGGAGCCATTGTCGGTGTTGTGCTCCGTCATGTCCTCTATACTTGTAGAGTCATAGTCATGGTGGCTCATCGTGGATTCTTCATAGATATCATCCTCGGTTCCGGAGTCCCTAGACATGATGCACAAGACCAAGCGGTGTATATGGAAGTGGTAGTGGGAGTTAGGGATACAACGTCAAACCTTACTTTACCTTGGAAGATCGTATCGTGCAAGTGGCCACACTTGAGAGCAATAAACCAAGCAAAGTGAAGTTCACGCGGAACACCAAAACCAACTACCAACAAAAAAAAAACACACACAAGGCCTATGGTGGATAGGTATGGAAAGTGGCATGTCAAGAAACAATCCGAAATCAAGATATTGTAATGGCAAGTAAAGAACCACAATGATCACAAAGCAAACAAGTTAATCCACAAGATAGGAAATATGTACAAGGAAACACACACGGTGGGATAAATGGGACTTGTGCGACGGAGAAAGTGAGCTAAGAACCAAATGATTACCTAGCGAAGACTATAAGCTCGTGTCACACAATTACAAGGAGAGATGCTAGTTCGATTGCACAAAATTGGTGGGCTACAAGATATGCACAATAAGTACCACCTATATGATGTTCATCGAGCTTGCGCTTTCTATTCTATGAGGCATATATGTATCTCTTTCTTTTTCTTTTTCTTTTTCTATATTTTTTTTCTTCTTTTCTCTCTTTTCCTTTTCTTTTCACTTGCCTCTTCCTTGTGCCAACAACTATACAAGATAACTATATGAGATAGCGCTCACAATGTTTGCTCGGAATCTACAAGGTATCAAATGTGCATAGCCCAAGCAATCATAAGAGGAACTAGTCTTAATAGGTGTTTGTTGCTCGCAAAGATAGTGGGGTTCACAAAGGAATGCAAGTGGGGAAAAGTCGCGGAATGTTTATACCTTTCGTCGACGATCTTCACCCTTTATTGTTGGATTCCGCCTTGCTCACGGAATTTGGATGGAGTAGATAGCATGAACCACGTAGATGATGATGTAGAGCTCCTTCTCCTCTTCGAAACGAGCTAAAGAACACCAAAATCCGAGTTCGAATGCAAAAGTTATGCTCAAAACGGTGAGAGGCTGAAATCTGGAATATGCTGTTTTCTTTCTGTCTTGGGCGGTAGTACCGGATTTTGGTACCGGTGGGCGGTAGTACCGTAGATTTGGAGCGGTAGTACCGCTCGAGACAGAGAAAACCAGATCTGACGCGATTTCGCGAGTTTGGGGCGATTTGGGCGGAAAATCTTCAAGAAAAACACCAAATCGACGGGGGAAATCAAGGAATTAGGCCATGGGAACGCAAAGGAAGGTAGATCAACAAGTTTAGCAAGTAATCCACGGATCAAAACCTACCAAAACGCACTCAAATCACAGATCGATCCAAAACACGAATTGGGGCTATTTTTGGTGGAAATCTCGAATTTATGGGGAAAAGACCAAATCGATGAGAAATCCGTGGCAACCAAAAGCTGCTGATACCAGATGATGGAGGGGTTAACCTCTTGGGTGCCCGATCTTCACGGATCTCGTGGTCAAATCGATGGGAAAGCGAGGGGAAAGGGAGAAGGTAAGCGAGCGAACACACACCTTGCGAAGAACACGATGAACACGCAAAAACTCACACGATACAAGGCCGATTGCTCCCGAGCGGTGGCCACGGTCCGATAGAATCTCGCAAGGAAAGATCGGTCAACGTGCTCCCTCAAATCCACATCGGAGAGGGAAGAACACCTTGGGGAGGGTCTTGACAACTTGGAGGCGTCGAACTCCAAGGCCTTGTTCAACGATGGATGCGTGATGCAAAGTCCAATCGAGGTTGGTGACGATAGTCGGTCCCCTTGGTAAAGGGGATGAGGCAAAACTAGAGATTCCACAATGGGGGTTTTCTTTAGTCTATCATCTATGCCTAAGGGATACATGAGAGGTGGGGACTCTATTTATAGGCCAACCACTAAACAAGGGTAGTTTGGGGATAAAACTAGGGTTTGGACGAGCTAAAGGGGTACATGGGCCAAAGGCCCAACAGTCTTGTGAGCACAGATCGGTAGTACGGACTTGGGTCCGGTAGTACCGGTCAACACCGGTAGTACCGTTCTGGGACCGGTAGTACCGCTATGCGATCTGGAGCGTCACCGAGCCGTCAGAAGTGCAGGGGTGCGGTGTCGAGACCGGTAGTACCGTTCTGTGTCCGGTAGTACCGGGAGAGAGAGAGTATTTGGCGTTGGCGCTGGTGGCGGTGTGGCGCTAGCCAGGGCGGTAGTAATGCCGCCAGTCTTGGTACCGGCAACAGAAGAGAGCATTTGGCATCTCTTCTTCCTCCTCTTCCAAGCCTCCGTCTTGTCGGGCTTGATGCTCCGGGCTTCCTCCCTTGCCTCCGTACTTGTCAATGTGAACCTATCATGCATATGTGACGGAGTATGAAGTAGCATACCATTCAATAGGGTAGGAAGGGGTCTCGCATAGAGGAATGGATTCACCTTTGGAGTCCATGACGACTTGGCATAAGTTGGAGACCAAGATGTGGTAACGACCGTAGGTCGGGCTACATCAGTTAACCTCTTGGGTGGCCCGATCTTGACGGATCTCATGGTCAAATCGATGGGAAAGCAAGGGAAAGGGAGAAGGTAGCGGAAGCGAACACACACCTCGCAAAGAACACGATGAACACACGCAAAACTCACACGATACAAGGCCGATTGCTCCCGAACGGCGGCCACCGGTCCAATAGAATCCTCGCAAGGAAAGATCGGTCAACGTGCTCCCTCAAATCCACATCGGAGAGGGAAGAACACCTTGGGGAGGGTCATGACAACTTGGAGACGAGACGTCGAACTCCAAGGCCTTGTTCAACGATGGATGCGTGATGCAAAGTCCAATCGAGGTTGGTGACGATAGTCGGTCCCCTTGGTAAAGGGGATAAGGCAAAACTAGAGATTCCACAATGGGGGTTTTCTTTAGTCTATCAGCTATGCCTAAGGGATACATGAGAGGTGGGGGCTCTATTTATAGGCCAACCACTAAACAAGGGTAGTTTGGGGATAAAACTAGGGTTTGGACGAGCTAAAGGGGTACATGGGCCAAAGGCCCAACAGGTGCGCGCAGGCACACAGGACCGGTAGTACCGGACTTGGGTCCGGTAGTACCGGTCAACACCGGTAGTACCGCTCTGGGACCGGTAGTACCGCTATGTCTGGAGCGTCACTGGAGCCGTCTCAGAAGCGTGTGGCAGTGATAGTGTCGTGAGACCGGTAGTACAGTTCCAGTCCGATAGTACCGCCGGAGGCAGAGTATTTGGCTTCACATGGCGTCAAATGCATTGGTGGCGGTAGGGGTGATAGTGCCAGGCGGTAGTACTGTCGCCAAAGTCTTGAGTACTACTGGCAACAGAGCATTTGGCGATCTGTCTTCTTCGCCTCTTCCAAGCCTCCGTCTTGTCGGGCTTGATGCTCAGACTTCCTCCTTGCCTCCGTGCTTGTCAATGTGAACCTATCATGCATATGTGACGAGTATGAGTAGCATACCATTCAATAGGGTAGGAAGGGGTCTCGCATAGAGGAATGGATTCACCTTTGGAGTCCATGACGACTTGGCATAAGTTGGAGACCAAGATGTGGTAACGACCGTAGGTCGGGCTACATCAGTTAACCTCTTGGGTGGCCCGATCTTGACGGATCTCATGGTCAAATCGATGGGAAAGCAAGGAAAGGGAGAAGGTAGCGAGCGAACACACACCTCGCAAAGAACACGATGAACACATAAAACTCACACGATACAAGGCCGATTGCTCCCGAACGGCGGCCACCGGTCCAATAGAATCCTCGCAAGGAAAGATCGGTCAACGTGCTCCCTCAAATCCACATCGGAGAGGGAAGAACACCTTGGGGAGGGTCATGACAACTTGGAGACGCGACGAACTCCAAGGCCTTGTTCAACGATGGATGCGTGATGCAAAGTCCAATCGAGGTTGGTGACGATAGTCGGTGCCCTTGGTAAAGGGGATAAGGCAAAACTAGAGATTCCACAATGGGGGTTTTCTTTAGTCTATCAGCTATGCCTAAGGGATACATGAGAGGTGGGGGCTCTATTTATAGGCCAACCACTAAACAAGGGTAGTTTGGGGATAAAACTAGGGTTTGGACGAGCTAAAGGGGTACATGGGCCAAAGGCCCAACAGTCTGTATGAGCACACAGACAGTAGTACCGGACTTGGGTCAGAGTACCGGTCAACACCGTAGTACCGCCTGGGACCGTAGTACCGCTTATGTCCTGGAGCGTCACTGAGCCGTCTCAGAAGTGAGTAGCAGGGGCGTAGTGTCGTACCGGTAGTACAGTTCAGTCCGTAGTACCACGGAGACAGAGTATTTGGCTTCAAATGCATTGGTGGCAGTGGCGGTGATAGTCTGGCGGTAGTCTGCGCGCCAGTAGTGATAACCACCGCATGAGAGAGCATTTGGCGATCTGTCTTCTTCCGCCTCCTCTTCCAGCCTCCGTCTTGTCGGGCTTGATGCTCCGGGCTTCCTCCCTTGCCTCCGTACTTGTCAATGTGAACCTATCATGCATATGTGACGGAGTATGAAGTAGCATACCATTCAATAGGGTAGGAAGGGGTCTCGCATAGAGGAATGGATTCACCTTTGGAGTCCATGACGACTTGGCATAAGTTGGAGACCAAGATGTGGTAACGACCGTAGGTCGGGCTACATCAGTTAACCTCTTGGGTGGCCCGATCTTGACGGATCTCATGGTCAAATCGATGGGAAAGCAAGGGAAAGGGAGAAGGTAGCGGAAGCGAACACACACCTCGCAAAGAACACGATGAACACACGCAAAACTCACACGATACAAGGCCGATTGCTCCCGAACGGCGGCCACCGGTCCAATAGAATCCTCGCAAGGAAAGATCGGTCAACGTGCTCCCTCAAATCCACATCGGAGAGGGAAGAACACCTTGGGGAGGGTCTTGACAACTTGGAGACGAGACATCGAACTCCAAGGCCTTGTTCAACGATGGATGCGTGATGCAAAGTCCAATCGAGGTTGGTGACGGTAGTCGGTGCCCTTGGTAAAGGGGATGAGGCAAAACTAGAGATTCCACAATGGGGGTTGTCTTTAGTCTATCATCTATGCCTAAGGGATACATGAGGGGTGGGGGCTCTATTTATAGGCCGTCCACTAAATGATGTGGACATCCCTACTATTGATACAACCGCTGTACCTACAGCAACACACATACAAGGACCCATCACAAGATCTCGTGCCAAACAACTTAACTATCAGGTACTTCCGTTTCTTGGAACTATTCCTCACATACATGAGAATATGATGCTGCCTAAATCAGATATATTTCTTACTCTTAGGAATGATGGACCAAGCATGGATGAGAGGGACAAGCATTGGAGCATGGCCATGCATGGAGATGGCAGCAACCATGTGATGATCCAAGAGAAGGCCACGAATGAAGATTTCAGAACTTTGAGGCCACCATAATGAAGAAAGAAGGCTTGGACGAAATATTCAAGATCAATACTTTACGAATTCGTCCATAGCTTAATATGGTGCTGCGACACCTTTATTTTGGGCCAGGCCCATGTAATTTTCGCAGGATTTTAATTAGCTACTTTTTAGAGTCTGTATTTGAGGGGAAAAGGACTTTTAGGGTTGGATTCGGCCACCACTTCCATGGCTGGCCGAAACCCCACCTTTTCGCCCTTAAATACTCCCCATAGACGACCCCCTAAACTCGGATTTTGTTTAGACATTAAGTTAGCCATAGTCGCAACTTCGCCAAGGCTCGAGCGTCGCAGAGGCCTCTTGTACTTCGCACCTATTCAGGATCCCACTCTTCAATAAAGCTTTCATCTTAATCCGCAATATCTTGATTACAATATTAGTTCTTACTTGTTCTCGATTTCAGGTAGGAATTAAGACCCTCGCTGGTCAGGCTGATCGTGTTCCCGCAGGATCGGAACCCTCCAGGAGATTGGCCTAGCGATTGCATTGGCGCTCGTGCTCGCACGTGTAGTCGGATCGTCAAGCCCGAACTCCACCAAATCGACTATCTTCATCTCATCGAAAGATCGGACACCTTTGCCCTATCAAGTGGTATCAGATTTCAGGTTGCTCGGTGAGATTTTACTGTTTTCGTAGATTAGATCTGTTTTTACCTATAACCCACGAAAAAGCCAAAAACACAGTTAGAGTTTAGATCCACCCTATAACCAATCTACGCCTCGCATTATCTTTTCAGTTTTTTGCATTGTTGAATTTGTGTCTACATCGTCGCGTCGAGTTGTTGGTCTTAGTGTCTCGTCCCTTAGAGTTTCGAGTTCTGATCATAATAGTCACCGCCACACTCGCCGATCACCGCCACCATATTTCGCCACCATATTCCGCCACCATATACCCTGCCACCATAAACCCTAATACTCCGCCACCGCCTTCCTACCGCAACACAGATCCGATTAGTTTTCCTGCCGTGGTACGAGTCCGAGTAGAGTTGTTGTTTCCTAGTTATTTATTTTTACTTTCCTTCTTTGTTGTTTCCGTGTTCAGCTAAAGTCCGTGTCGAGCTAAGAGTTCGGTCGTAAGTCCAGAAGGAGAGCAAAAAAAAAAAAAAATTCTGGCTGTACTGTTTTTCGACCCCGGGGATCACTTTTCTCCATCGGCCGTTATAGCAACATTTTTTTGGCGCCTGCGCGCTTTCCGGAGCAAAATAAAAAAAATTTGAAATTTTTTTTGGGACTAACCTATTTTTAGACCCCGTAGATCAGTTTTAGACACTCGCCTTCATAGTGATTTTCCACCTCTCGGTTTGCTTTTCAGGGTGCCATATCATCATACAGTGCTTGTTGTGCCGCGTCGTGACATCGTTGGTGATCTAGGCTCGCATCTCTAGTACGGTCTAGCCTAGGACCAGCACAGTACCGTCGTTGAGCATTCTTTCAACTTTTGCATTGCTGTTTTGATAATTGCTAACCCCCTTTTGCTAAGCCTTCCCAGAGCTCCACAGATATTCTCCACGTGCGGTGTTTCGACTCCGAATCGCTTCGGTTCAATCTCTGGACCCAGATCCTCGCGGTTGCACATCGCCTTTTCCTCGCTGTTTGGTAAGAACTTGTAAGAGCTTAGATATTGCTTGACGGATTACGCGTGCCTTCCACCCTATTTCCGTAGTATATACCGTGCTTTTTAAAGGACTAACCATAGCAGATACTTCGGAACCCCGCCACAATGACGAACGAAGAACTACATGCCCACTTCTCCGCTCTTGGTCGGGCTGAAGACGTGGATACACGCCTACGGGAGTTTGACACCAAGATCTCCAACGCCGTGTACAAGATCGATGCGCTCGATAAATCCTTCAACGCCAAGCTGGGCCTTTCGGTTCAAGGAGCTTTTGAACAGATTGCCGCACCGCACCACACATGGCGCACGGCGCGTTCGATCACGGTCGGACTCTTTGTTCGGCGCGCCAAGACTGCTGCAACGGGTAGCGCCTCAGACTTCCGCCGCGGCTGCTGCGACGTTGGGGACAGACGACGGGTACTACTACGACCACGACGACGACGATTTTGACGAGGAGGTTGAACAACCTCCACATGTACCTGCTGGACGTCCCCGACATTACCACCGCAACGCCCGACCACCGGTACGTGATGATGAGCATGTTGCTAAGCTTAAATTGAATATTCCATCTTTTGAGGGTAAATATAATCCTGATGCATATCTTACATGGGAGATGGAAGTCGAACAACGTTTTGCATGTTTAAAATATCCTGAGAATATGCGTGTTAGTGCTGCTACATGTGAATTTACTAAATTTGCTTCCCTTTGGTGGTCTGAGTATTGTCGTTTAAATCCTACTACTATTCCTAGTACTTGGACTGCTCTAAAAACTGCTATGCGTGTTCGTTTTGTACCTCCCACTTATCAACGTGATTTACTAAAGAATCTGACACGTTTAGAGCAAGGGAAAAATTCTGTAGAAGAGTATTATCAGGAATTGCAAACGGGGATGGTTCGGTGTGGTCTTGTTGAATCTAATGAACAAATGCTTGCACGTTTCTTTGGTGGATTAAACAAGGACATTCAGCACATATTAGATTATAAGGAATATAATTCTATCACTCGTTTGTTTCATCTTGCTTGCAAAGCTGAACGTGAAGTGCAGGATCGCCAAACACCATGGAGGAGGACTAATAATTCTGCAGGTCGCACATCCTCTTGGACATCCCGACAATCAGCGCCTCCTCGTGATTCGCCACCAGCTACTACCACATCCAAGGCCACCACAAGATTTCCAGCTGCTCCTCCACCATCATCCAATGCTCCTGCTCGTAGTGCATCTTCTATGGCTTCCACGGGTAAGACAAAGGATATACAATGCCGCAAGTGCTGGGGTTTTGGTCATATTGAGAGACAGTGCACAACACAACGTGTGATGATGGTGCGAGAAGATGGTCAGTACGATTCAGCAAGTGACTTTGATGAAGATACACTAGCCCTTATTTCTGCTCGAGATGGAGACAATTCTGATGCTGATGAAGAGATAGAGGTAATGGGAGTTGAAGCTGCTGATCAATACAAGAGCTTAATTACACAACGTGTGTTGAGTGTGCAATTGAGCAAATCTAAGCAAGATCAACGCCACAACCTGTTCCAAACACGTGGTGTTGTCAAGGATAGAGCTATACGGATCATCATTGATGGAGGGAGTTGTAATAATCTGGCCAGTGTTGACATGGTAGAGAAGCTTGCGCTTCCAACAAGACAACACCCACATTCATATTACATCCAATGGTTTGAGAGTTCTCACAAGATCAAGGTAACAAGAACGGTACGCTTGCATTTTACTATTGGTACATATTCTGATTTTGTTGATTGTGATGTTGTACCTATGCAAGCCTGTTCTTTGTTACTTGGTAGACCATGGCAATTTGATAGAGAATCTGTTCATAATGGCAAAACTAATCACTATTCTCTTATGCATGATGGAAAGAAAATTGGTCTAAAACCTATGACTCGAACAGATTTTAAAGATGATCTTGCTAGAGCTAGTAGAGCTAAAACTGAGGAGAAAAATAAAAGTGAGAATCAGATTGTTGCTGCAGATTTTATACCACCAAAGAACACTAAATCTGATTCTACACATGCTACTGAAATTCGTTTGAAGAGTCCATGTATGCTTGCAAATAAAATTGATATTGCTGAACTAGATGTAAACAATACTCAATGTTATGCAATTGTCTGCAAAGAGGTTCTGTTTTCATTTGAGGATATGCCTCCTTCTTTGCCACCCGCTATTGCTAACCTTTTGTAGGAATATGAGGACGTCTTTCCCGCTGAGCTGCCACCAGGACTACCTCCTATTAGAGGAATTGAGCACCAAATTGATCTAATTCCTGGTGCCACGTTGCCCAACCGCGCGCCATATAGAACCAATCCAGAAGAGACAAAGGAGATACAACGCCAAATTCAGGAACTACTCGACAGAGATCATATTCGTGAGTCCCTTAGCCCTTGTGCTGTTCCTATTATTTTGGTACCTAAGAAAGATGGTTCTTCGCGCATGTGTACTGATTGTAGAGCTATCAATAATATTACTATTCGATATCGTCATCCTATTCCACGTTTAGATGACATGCTTGATGAATTGAGTGGCTCTACCATGTTTTCTAAAGTTGATTTGCGTAGTGGTTACCACCAGATTCGTATGAAATTAGGAGATGAATGGAAAACAGCATTTAAAACTAAGTATGGTTTATATGAGTGGTTAGTAATGCCGTTTGGTTTAACTAATGCACCTAGCACTTTCATGAGATTAATGAACGAAGTTTTACGTGCTTTCATTGGACGTTTTTTGGTAGTCTACTTTGATGATATTCTGATTTATAGCAAATCCTTAGAGGATCATTTGGACCATTTACGTGCTGTTTTCAATGCTTTACGTGATGCACGTTTGTTTGGTAACCTTGAGAAGTGCACCTTTTGCACCAATCGAGTTGCGTTTCTTGGCTATGTTGTTACATCACAGGGTATTGAAGTGGATCCAGCCAAGATTGAAGCTATTGAGAATTGGCCGCAGCCCAAGACGGTCACACAAGTGAGGAGTTTTCTTGGCCTCGCTGGTTTTTATAGGCACTTTGTCAAAGATTTTGGATCAATTGCCGCGCCGCTGAATGAGCTTACCAAGAAGGATGTGCCCTTTGTTTGGGGCGATGCACAACAACAGGCCTTCGTCATATTGAAACATAAGCTAACACATGCTCCCTTACTCCAACTTCCTGATTTTACTAAGACTTTTGAGCTTGAATGTGATGCTAGTGGAATTGGTTTGGGAGGGTGTTACTACAAGAGGAAAACCTGTTGCATATTTTAGTGAGAAATTGAGTGGGGCTAGTCTGAACTATTCTACTTATGATAAAGAATTATATCGTTGGTTGGACATTAGAAACTTGGCAACATTATCTATGGCCTAAGGAATTTGTTATTCATTACGATCATGAATCTTTGAAGCATATTCGTAGTCAAGCTAAGTTGAATAAATCGTCATGCAAAGTGGGTTGAATTTATTGAGTCTTTTCCTTATGTTATCAAACACAAAAAGGGTAAAGATAATGTTATTGCTGATGCTTTGTCACGCCGTTATGCTTTGTTATCTCAACTTGACTTCAAAATATTTGGATTGGAAACTATTAAGAACAATATGTGCATGATGCTGAATTTAAAGATGTGTTGCAATTGTAGAGATGGTAGAACTTGGAACAAGTTCATCTTCAATGATGGATTTGTGTTCCATGCTAACAAACTATGCATTCAGATAGCTCTGTTCGTCTTTTGTTGTTACTGAGGCGCATGGAGGAGGATTGATGGGAAACTTTGGTGTCAAGAGGCGGAGGATGTTCTTCTTTGCACACTTCTTTTTGGCCCCGTGTCGTCGAGATGTTGAGAGATTTGTGTACTGCACTACTTGTCAAAAAGCTAAGTCTCGCCTTAATCCACATGGTTTATATATGCCTCTTCCTGTTCCTAGTGTTCCTTGGGAGGATATTTCTATGGACTTTGTTTTGGGATTACCACGAACATAGAAGGGGAGGGATAGTATTTTTGTTGTTGTGGATCGGTTTTCTAAGATGGCACACTTTATTCCTTGTCATAAAACGGATGATCTTTGCGCATCTTGCTAATTTGTTCTTCGTGAAATTGTTCGTTTGCATGGTGTGCCAAATCATTGTCTCGATGATCGTGATACTAAATTTCTTAGTCACTTTTGGAGATGTTTATGGGCTAAGTTGGGGACTAAATTGCTCTTTAGTACTACATGTCATCCCCAAACTGATGGTCAAACTGAAGTAGTAAATAGAACTTTGTCTACTATGTTACAGGCTGTTTTAAAGAAGAACTTAAAATTGTGGGAAGAGTGTTTACCTCATATAGAATTCGCTTATAATCGTTCATTGCATTCTACCACAAAGATGTGCCCATTTGAGATTGTGTATGGTTTTGTTCCTCGTGCACCTATTGATTTATTGCCTTTACCTTCTTCGGTGCAACATAATTTGGATGCTACACAACGTGCTGAAATGATATTAAACTTGCACAAGACTACTAAAGATAACATTGAACACATGAATGCTAAGTATAAACTTGCTGGGGATAAAGGGAGAAAGCATGTTGTGTTTGATGTCGGCGATCTTGTTTGGTTACATTTGCGTAAAGATCGTTTTCCTGATTTACGCAAGTCTAAGTTCATGCCACGTGCTGCTGGTCCCTTTAAGGTGTTAGAGAAAATCAATGATAATGCATATAAACTTGCGTTGCCTGCAGATTTTGGTACGGTTAGTCCTACATTTAACATTGCAGATTTGAAGCCTTACTTTGGTGAGGAAGATGAGATTGCGTCGAGGACGACTTCAATTCAAGAAGGGGAGCATGATGTGGACATCCCTACTATTGATACAACCGTTGTACCTACAGCAACACACATATAAGGACCCATCACAAGATCTCGTGCCAAACAACTTAACTATCAGGTACTTTCGTTTCTTGGAACTATTCCTCACATACATGAGAATATGATGCTGCCTAAATCAGATATATTTCTTACTCTTAGGAATGATGGACCAAGCATGGATGAGAGGGACAAGCATTGGAGCATGGCCATGCATGGAGATGGCAGCAACCATGGATGATCCAAGAGAAGGCCACGGATGAAGATTTCAGAACTTTGAGGCCACCATAATGAAGAAAGAAGGCTTGGACGAAATATTCAAGATCGATACTTTATGAATTCGTCCATAGCTTAATATGGTGCTGCGACACCTTTATTTTGGGCCAGGCCCATGTAATTTTCGCAGGATTTTAATTAGCTACTTTTTAGAGTCCGTATTTGAGGGGAAAAGGACTTTTAGGGTTGGATTCGGCCACCACTTCCATGGCTGGTCGAAACCCCACCTTTTCGCCCTTAAATACTCCCCATAGACGACCCCCTAGACTCGGATTTTGTTTAGACATTAAGTTAGCCATAGTCGCAACTTCGCCAAGGCTCGAGCGTCGCAGAGGCCTCTTGTACTTCGCACCTATTCAGGATCCCACTCTTCAATAAAGCTTTCATCTTAATCCGCAATATCTTGATTGCAATATTAGTTCTTACTTGTTCTCGATTTCAGGTAGGAATTAAGACCCTCATTGGTCGGTGATCGTGTTCCGAGGATCGGAACCCTCCAGGAGATTGGCCTAGCGATTGCATTGGCGCTCGTGCTCGCACGTGTAGTCGGATCGTCAAGCCCGAACTCCACCAAATCGACTATCTTCATCTCATCGAAAGATTGGACACCTTTGCCCTATCACTAAACAAGGGTAGTTTGGGGATAAACTAGGCGAATAGGTAAGTAAAGGGGAATACATGGGCTGTGGCCCAACTAGTGCGCGCAGGCACTGACATGACCGGTAGTACCGGACTTAGGACCGGTAGTACCGGTCATCACCGATAGTACCGCTCTGGGACCGGTAGTACCGCTTGCGGTCCTGGGATTTCTGTTGGCGTCGTCTATAGGGAGCGGTAGTAGGGGGCGGTAGTACCGGCCGCCTGATCCGATAGTACCGCTGGAGACAGAGAGCATTTGATCTGTCTTCTTCCGCCTCCTCTTCCATGCCTCCGTCTTGTCAGGCTAGATGTTCCGGGCTTCCTCCCTTGCCTCCGTACTTGTTATGGGGTAACCCTTGGGTTGGCCCGATCTTTCACGAATTCCACGAGAAACGAGGGGGAAAAGCGGTGGTCGGGGGAAGAAGGGATGAAAACCACGAACACACGCACACAAAACACGATACACGCCGATCTCTCACGCCGGTGGCAACCGGTCCAACATAATCCCTAGGATCGGTGTTGGGCGAAGCTCGCTCTCCACGCCAACAACGGGGGACGAGGTGCTTGGTGAGATCTTGACGACTTGGGGACGAGAAACCGAGAACCCAAGGCCTTGTACAACTTGAACGCACTAGGCAAGATCCAAGAGGGGGGTGGATAATCCGGTGCTCCTTGGTAGGAGCATGAGACCAATAGATATAAGTTCCTCAAAGGGTTTCCTTAATATCTATTATTATCCAAGTCTAGGGTTTACAATGGAGGGTGGGGGCTATTTATAGGCCAACCACATAAAAAGGGGTATTTTCGGAACAAATAGTGAAATATAGAGAGGGTTACAAGGCGCTGGGCCGACCCGATCAGGTTAATGTCGTCCCAGAGTACTGTGTCGTCGGTCCGGGTAGTAGTAGTACCGGTCATGGTAGTACCGCTTCGGTGCCAGTAGTACCGCTTGTCGTCCTGGGACTTCTTGCTGGGCCTTCTGGTGGTGGTAGTAGCGGTGTGGTGGCGGTAATGCTGGGATCTGGGCGATAGTACCGCCGGTGACAGAGAGCATTTGGATAGCGCTGGGGTCTTCTGTTGTTGGCGGTAGCGGTGATGAGTAGTAGTGGCCGTCAGTCCGTAGATACCATGGCGACAGGCGTTTGGTCTCTTCTCTGGTGCTCCTCAAATCCTGTGGGTCCTTCTCTTCGTACCTGATGATGCACAAGGTATGGGTATGAAGTAGCAGGCCATCCAAGGGTGTATCGAAGTCACACAAGGAGAGGAGCGAGTTCACCTTAGCTTGAAGGAGTTTGGCTCGGGCGCGAGTCATGGGTCCACTTGGGGAGCTCGTGGGAGTAGATGTAGTAGCGGTCGTAGGACGGGCTGCATCAGCTCCCCCCCCCCTGGGAAAGAGTCTTCCTCGACTCTTCAACCTTCGCAACTTCATCTTAGCGATGGTAGGGTGAGAGGTCCTTGACATTGAATGTCGAGCTCAGAAGATACTTTGATGTTGGGATATCGATGATATAAGCGTTGTTGTTGATCCTCTTGAGCACTTTGAATGGTCCATCACCTCTTGGCTTTAGCTTGGAGTCGCGTTCCTTGGGGAAGCGGTCTTTACTCAAGTGTATCCACACAAGGTCGCCCTCTTCGAAGATTATCTCCTTCTTGTTCTTGTATAGCCTTGATGCTTGGCGAAGGACTCGTTTCTCGATAGTAGCTCGTGTGTCTTCATGGAGTGGTAGCGGCAGGATATCGAGCGCGGTGAGAGGCTCGAAGCCGTAGACGATCATGAACGGGCTCCTCATGGTGGTGGAGTGCTTGGCGCGGTTGTAGGCGAACTCGGCGTGTGGAATACATTCCTCCCAGTCTTTAAGGTTCTTCTTTATCAACACCCGAAGGAGTGTGCCAAGACTTCGATTGACGACCTCGGTTTGTCCATCGGTTTGAGGATGCGAGGCGGACGAGAAGAGGAGCTTGATGCCGAGCTTGGCCATGAGAGTCTTCCAGAAGTAGCTCATGAATTTTACGTCGCGGTCGGAGACGATTGTTCTTGGCACACCGTGTAGCCGAATTATTTCCCTGAAAAACAAATTTGCTACATGTGAAGCATCATCGGTATTATGGCACGGAATGAAATGTGCCATCTTGGAAAAGCGATCCACTACTACAAATATAGAATCATGTCCATGTTTAGATCTAGGCAAGCCTAACACAAAGTCCATGCTAATGTCCGACCAAGGTGCATGAGGAATAGGCAATGGCATATAAAGACCAAACGGGTTGGACTTAGACTTAGCTTGGATACATTAGTGCATCGTTGGACGTGGTGCTCCACGTCGCGCTTCATCTTTGGCCAAAAGTAGTGAGTGGAGAGCATGTCATATGTCTTGTCACGGCCAAAGTGACCCATAAGGCCTCCACCATGGGACTCTTGAAGAAGCAAAAGTTGGAGAGACGATTTCGGAATGCAAAGCTTGTTTTGTTTGAAAAGAAAACCCTTATGCAAATAGAAATCATCAATCCCTTTGTCTATTGAACATTGTGCAAATATTGGTCCAAAGAAAGGGTCGGACGCGTACAAAGATTTGATGTCATCAAGACCCAAGAGATTTACTTCGAGTCATGTAAGAAGGCTCGTGTTTTTGCGAGACAAGGCGTCCGCTACCACATTTTCTTTGCCCTTCTTGTATTTGACAATGTAAGGAAAAGACTCCATGAACTCAACCCATTTTGCGTGCCTTTTACTCAAATTGGCTTGGCCCTTAAGGTACTTCAACGACTCATGGTCGGAATGTATGATAAATTCTTTGGGCCAAAGATAGTGTTGCCACACTTGAAGAACTCGAACTAAGGCAAAAAGTTCTTTGTCATAAATGGGATAGTTTAGGCGTGCGCCATCAAGTTTCTCACTATGGTAAGCAATAGGACGCCCATTTTGCATAAGGACGCCACCAATGCCAATACCACTAGCGTCACATTCAATCTCAAAGGTTTTTGTGAAATCCGGTAATGCAAGAAGTGGTGCTTGGTGAGTCTCTTTTGAGCTCATCAAAGCCTTTTGTTGTGCTTTTCCCCAAACGAACGTGACATTTTCTTGGTCAATTCGTTGAGGGGGCAAGCAATGGTAGAAAAATCTTTCACAAAGCGACGGTAAAAGCCAGCCAACCCATGAAAACTACGAAGTTCACTAACATTTGTAGGGATGGGCCAATCTCGTATGTCCTTTACTTTGGAGACATCAACTTCAATGCCATTAGAAGACACAACAAAACCAAGGAAAATCAGCTTGTCTCTTGCAAAAGTGCACTTTGGGAGATTAGCATAAAGCTTTTTATGACGAAGGATTTGAAGGACCTCCTTAACATGAGTAACATGCTCCTCTAGTGACTTGCTATAGACAAGAATGTCATCAAAGTAAACAACTACACTCTTCCCAATGAGAGATCTCAAAATATGGTTCATAAGGCGCATGAAGGTAGATGGGGCATTAGATAAGCCAAAAGGCATGACCAACCATTCATAGAGACCAAGCTTGGTCTTGAAGGCGGTTTTCCACTCATCACCTTCGGCCATGCGAATTTGATGGTAACCACTACGAAGATCAATTTTCGAAAATATAGTGGCTCCACATAACTCATCAAGCATGTCATCAAGACGCGGTATAGGATGTCGATAACGCACGGTGATAGCATTGATTGGACGACAGTCCATGCATAACCGCAACGTATCATCCGTTTTTAGAACTAGGATCACGGGGACCGCGCTTGGGCTAGTGCTTACTTGGATCAAACCTTTGGAGACGAGTTGGTTGATTTGACGTTCGATCTCCTTCGTCTCTTCCGGGTTTGTGCGTCTGTGGCGCTTGGTTTGGGAGTGGGGCGCCGGGTATGAGGTCGATGAGGTGCTCGATTCCACGAAGAGGAGGAAGGCCATGAGGAAGCTCTTCGGGAAATACATCTTGGAATTCCTACAAAATAGCCATCAAAGAAGGAGGAACATTTGTCAAGTCGTTAGTTCCTTGCGCTAGTCCCTTGCATACAAGGACATAGTGCAAGATGGATGGGTTGTTCCGCACTTCTCTCATCTCACTTTTGGTGGCAAGAAGAACACTCTTAGTTTTTCCACTCGAGTTTGGCTTGTAGCTCTCACTCACTATGGTGTGGTTCTCTCGCTCACCACTCTTCTCACAAGGTGTTTTTGTGTATTGCGCCCTCGCTAAAGCCTTTGCATTGTCCGCAATTATTTGGCTAGGAGTCATTGGTTGCAACACACAAGTTTTATCAAGCCATTTGAAGGTGTAAGTGTTTGAGTGACCATTATGCAAAGCACGCTTGTCATATTGCCACGGCCATCCGAGCAACATATGGCAAACCGTCATTGGGACCACGTCACATTCCACCGTGTCCTTGTAATGCCCAATTGAGAACGTCACCGAGACGGTGTGCTTGATCTTGACGGATCCTTGGTCACTTATTCATTGTATATGGTAGGGGTGTTTATGCGGATGGAGTGTGAGATTGAGTTTCTCACACAATTCCGTACTTGCAAGGTTGTGGCAACTCCCTCCATTGATGACAACTTTGATGGACTTCCCATTAATGCCGGCACGAGTTTGGAAGATGTTCGAGCGTTGGTCTTCATTCTCATTGACTTGGGTAGTCAAGACCCTTGTGACTACAAGCGATGGACTTGTGTCATGCTCACACACAAGAAGCTCTTGGTCCTCTTCCAAATGTTGCCTTGCCATGGCTTCCTTGACCCTTGCATCAAACTCTTCCTCACTCAAGTATTCTTCATCATCGTTGTCATGAATGAACAAAACTTTCTTGTTCCCACATGCGTTCGACTTGTGCCCTTTGCCTCCACACTTGTAGCATTCACCATTGAATGGTTGATCATCCCTTGTGTTTTTGCCACTTGGGGGCTGTTTTCCTTGAGGGAGAGTTGGCTTGAAGGGAAGCTTGGTGGTACTAGAGGAGCTTCCACTTGGTGTTGTTGGAGTAGTGGTTGGTGCTTGCTTGTAGGTGAAGTACGTCTTTGGCTTGTTGTACTTGATGTCCTCTTGCACTTGACGCTCGGCCATTGAAGCGATGTGCACAAGCTCAACCATGTTGTTATACTTTTGGAACTCGGTGATGCGCTTGATGGGATGGTTCAAGCCATTGAGGAAGCGTGCCATTGTTTGTTCATCTCGCTCTTCAATGTTGGCACGGATCATGTTGAGCTCCATTTGCTTGAAGTACTCTTCCACGGTCTTTGTCCCTTGACTAAGCGTTTGAAGCTTGTTGAAGAGGTCAAGCGTGTAGTGTGAAGGAACAAAGCGGGATCTCATATGAGCCTTCATATCTTGCCAAGTTGTGATTGGAGGCTCTTGTTTTGCTTCGCGAGCGAGTTGGACTTGTTCCCACCAAAGGTTGGCATACTCATCAAACTCGAGGGATGCCATGGCCATCATCTTCTCATTGCTATAGTTGTGCATGCGGAAGATCTTGTCGACCTTGAGTTCCCACGAGAGATATTCCTCGGGCTCATTGGAACCGGTGAACTTGGGCATGGTGAATTTGAGCTTGCCAAAAGTTTCTTCTCCATTGCGGTTCCGGTTGCGGCGGTTGCCATGATTTGGGAGGTCATCATCATCATTCGAGCTCTCATGTCTTGCTTGGTGATGGTTGCGTTGCTCTTGCGGTTGTTGAGGTGCCGCGTTTGGTGGTGGAACTTGGTTTTGGCGACGAGCTTGGGGAGCTTGCTCGTGTTGTTGGCGCGGTTGAGGATGAGGAGGAGGTTGATGGTCCTCACGACGAGCTTGGGGAGCTTGCTCTTGTTCTTGTCGTGGGTGGTGCCGAGGAGCATTGTCTTGCGCCCTGTGGCGAGGAGGATGTCGAGCCGCATGCGCCATGGGCTGCTCTTCTTCTTCTTGATGTGGAGGAGGCTCGTCATGACCATCATGTTGCCGACGAGGACGATCATGTCGATGATGACGCCTTGGAGGATCTTCTAGTGCCTCACGTTGACGGTGATCTTGTTCGTCCTCTTCGGATGCTTCACTTGTTGTTGAAGGGACATGTCGACGACGATGGCCTTGGTGGTCCATGTGAGGTTGCTCTTGTTGAATCACAAGTGCCCTTGGTTGTGGCCGGTTCGCTTCACGTCGTGGAGGTCTTGCGGATAGGTCACCATCATAGCAGCGTTCTTGGCGTGTCGCGGAGATGGTACCGCTTGAGAAGAGCTCATGGATTGAAGAACGGGTCCCTCCCGGTGCCTTGAAGTGTGACGGCGAGGTGCACTTGATTCACTTGAGGAGTGCCGAGATGAGCTTGATTCGCGCGAGCGTGGCCTTGCTAGTCCATCAATGAGGCGTTGAAGCTTCTCATCCGTTGAGAGTGCGACCAAGAGCTTCATTTTGATGACCGAGGTTGTGTTGCATGGCATGCATTTGTACGGACTTCTTGAGCGGTTGTCGATGTTCTTGAATTCCACGAGCCTCGCTAAATTGTTCATCTTGGCGCGCCGAGAGCTTCTACAGTAGTTGAATTCTCCTCGGACCTTCCAATGGTCCCATCTTGTCATGAATTGTGTGTCATCCTCCGGAGGTTGTGGTGGTTGGGATGGCTCTCCATGCATGTCCATGATGAAAAGCCAACAAGGGTTGTATATGGAGAATAAGGGTGCGGAGAGTTAGCCTTTTACCTCACCTTGGAGATTATATCAAACCAATTGCCACACAAATGAGCGAACAGCGTGCAAAGTGAAATGGGCAAGAAACTCACACACAAATATGCTACAACTCTCAAAAGCTTTTGGTGGAAGGTTAGGATTGTGGAAAACCAAACGAAACGATCCAAGCAAAAGGTTATTGTCCTACGTGGTAAAGAACCAAAGATCACAAGCAAAAGGATACGATCTACAAAACATGGAAAACACACACGTGGAGAAAAACGGGGTTAGCACGACTATGAAAATGAGCACAAAAGGTCCTAACGAAGACTACGCTCGGTTGTCGTGCCAACTCAAGGAGAGACCACAACTCGTTTGCCAAAAGAGGATAAGCAATAGATTTGTGCACTTGCCTTGGTGCGCTCTTTCTTCTCTCTTTCTTGGCTTACAAGCTTGGTATTCTCTTTGTATTGGGAGACTATGTATCTTTTTCTTTTTCGCTCTCTTTTTTTTAATTCTTTTCCTTTTTCTCCCTTTCTATGCTACTATGTTAGCTTTTGTATTTGGCCTCACACTCTCACTTTCCGAAGGCAAGTGCACAATGCTTAGACAAACACAAAATGAGTTGCTCTCATAGGATAGATACACACAAAGGAAGATATCGGGTTGTCAAAGTGGTGCAAGTTATACCTTTGGTATTGTTGACGACTTGCAACCGTTGGTGGGGGATGCTGTTCGAGTGTCGCGGTGTCAATGAGCGCGGGTGACTTTGATGCGGAAGATTGTGTTAAGAAGGCGACAAACACGCGAAACACGAACAAGCTAAAGGGTGAAAGTCAGCAAACGAAAATGAGGCGTCAAGGGAAGAAGAAAAGTTTCTGTGACTGGCGGTAGTACCGCTTGGTACGGGCGGTAGTACCGGACGGCGGTAGTACCGCCTGCTCGACCGGTAGTACCGCTGGTCACAGAACAAGAACGAAAACGAGATCCACTTGACACAAACCTCAAATTCGTGGGAAATCTGACCGAAAGGCTGGGCTAGGAACAACAGGGTCTATAGATCGACTCCAAAAGCAACAGATCTATGGACCAAAACCACAAAAAGTCACCAAATCCAGAGATCGATCCGAAGGCAAATTGGGGCTCTTTTTGGTGGGATTTTCGATTTTAAGGTGGATAAAGAAAAAAATTGGGGGGAAATTCGTGATCAACCTTGCTCTTGATACCAATATGTTATGGGGTAACCCTTGGGTTGGCCCGATCTTTCACGAATTCCACGAGAAACGAGGGGGAAAAGCGGTGGTCGGGGGAAGAAGGGATGAAAACCACGAACACACGCACACAAAACACGATACACGCCGATCTCTCACGCCGGTGGCAACCGGTCCAACATAATCCCTAGGATCGGTGTTGGGCGAAGCTCGCTCTCCACGCCAACAACGGGGGACGAGGTGCTTGGTGAGATCTTGATGACTTGGGGACGAGAAACCGAGAACCCAAGGCCTTGTACAACTTGAACGCACTAGGCAAGATCCAAGAGGGGGGTGGATAATCCGGTGCTCCTTGGTAGGAGCATGAGACCAATAGATATAAGTTCCTCAAAGGGTTTCCTTAATATCTATTATTATCCAAGTCTAGGGTTTACAATGGAGGGTGGGGGCTATTTATAGGCCAACCACATTGATGTAGCCCGACCTACGGTCGTTACCACATCTTGGTCTCCAACTTACGCCAAGTAGTCATGGACTCCAAAGGTGAATCCGTTCCTCTATGCGTGCCCCCTTCCTACCCTATTGAATGGTATGCTACTTCATACTCCGTCACATATGCATGATAGGTTCACATTGACAAGTACGGAGGCATGGGAGGAAGCCCGGAGCATCAAGCCCGACAAGACGGAGGCTTGGAAGAGGAGGCGGAAGAAGACAAATCGCCAAATGCTCTCTGTCATGTGTACTAGGACCAGCGGCCAGGGTACTCTGCTTGGCGATGACCGCCATCTGCCACCAATGGCATTTGCCGACAAGCCAAATACTCTGTCTCGGCGGTACTAGGACACAGAACCGGTACTACGTCTCTGACACTACCGCCTGCTACCGCCACTTCCTAAGCGGCTCCAGTGACGCTTCCAGACTGCAAGCGGTACTACGGTCCCAGGCGGTACTAGGTGTTGACCGGTACTACGGTCCTATGTGCTCATACAAGACTGTTGGGCCTTTGGCCCATGTACCCCTTTAGCCCTTTAGCTCGTCCAAACCCTAGTTTTATCCCCAAACTACCCTTGTTTAGTGGTTGGCCTATAAATAGAGCCCCCACCCCTCATGTATCCCTTAGGCATAGATGATAGACTAAAGAAAACCCCCATTGTGGAATCTCTAGTTTTGCCTCATCCCCTTTACCAAGGGGACCGACTATCGTCACCAACCTCGATTGGACTTTGCATCACGCATCCATCATTGAACGAGGCCTTGGAGTTCGACGTCTCGTCTCCAAGTTGTCAAGACCCTCCCCAAGGTGTTCTTCCCTCTCCGATGTGGATTTGAGGGAGCACGTTGACCGATCTTTCCTTGCGAGGATTCTATCGGACCGGTGGCCACCGTTCGGGAGCAATCGGCCTTGTATCGTGTGAGTTTTTGCGTGTGTTCATCGTGTTCTTCGCGAGGTGTGTGTTCGCTTCCGCTACCTTCTCCCTTTCCCCTCGCTTTCCCATCGATTTGACCACGAGATCCGTGAAGATCGGGCACCCAAGAGGTTAACCCCTCCATCATCTGGTATTAGCAGCTTTTGGTTGCCACGGATTTCTCATCGATTTGGTCTTTTCCCCATAAATTCGAGATTTCCACCAAAAATAGCCCCAATTCGTGTTTTGGATCGATCTGTGATTTGAATGCGTTTTGGTAGGTTTTGATCCGTGGATTACTTGCTAAACTTGTTGATCTACCTTCCTTTGCGTTCCCATGGCCTAATTCCTTGATTTTCCCCGTCGATTTGGTGTTTTTCTTGAAGATTTTCCGCCCAAATCGCCCCAAACTCGCGAAATTGCGTCAGATCTGGTTTTCTCTGTCTCGAGCGGTACTACCGCTCCAAATCTACGGTACTACCGCCCACCGGTACCAAAATCCGGTACTACCGCCCAAGACAGAAAGAAAACAGCATATTCCACATTTCAGCCTCTCACCGTTTTGAGCATAACTTTTGCATTCGAACTCGGATTTTGGTGTTCTTTAGCTCGTTTCGAAGAGGAGAAGGAGCTCTACATCATAATCCACGTTGTTCATGCTATCTACTTCATCCAAATTCCGTGAGCAAGGCGGAATCCAACAATAAAGGGTGAAGATCGTCGACGAAAGGTATAAACATTCCGCGACTTCTCCCCACTTGCATTCCTTTGTGAACCCCACTATCTTTGCAAGCAACAAACACCTATTGAGACTAGTTCCTCTTATGATTGCTTGGGCTATGTACATTTGATACCTTGTAGATTCCGAGCAAACATTGTGAGCGCTATCTCATATAGTTATCTTGTATAGTTGTTGGCACAAGGAAGAGGCAAGTGAAAAAGAAATAAAAAGAAAAAGAGTGATACAAAAAGAAAAAAATAGAAAAAAAAGAAATATACATGTGCCTCATAGAATAGGAAGCGCAAGCTCGATGAACATCATATAGGTGGTACTTATTGTGCATATCTTGTAGCCCACCAATCTTGTGCAATCGAACTAGCGTCTCTCCTTGTACTTGTGTGACACGAGCTTATAGTCTTCGCTAGGTAATCATTTGGTTCTTAGCTCACTTTCTCCGTCGCACAAGTCCTATTTATCCCACCGCGTGTGTTTCCTTGTACATATTTCCTATCTTGTGGATTAACTTGTTTGCTTTGTGATCATTGTGGTTCTTTACTTGCCATTACAACATCTTGATTTCGGATTGGTTCTTGACATGCCACTTTCCATACCTATCCACCATAGGCCTTGTGTGAGTGTGTTTTTTGGTTAGTAGTTGGTTTTGGTGTTCCACGTGAACTTCACTTTGCTTGGTTTATTGCTCTCAAGTGTGGCCACTTGCACGATACGATCTTCCAAGGTAAAGTAAGGTTCGACGTTGTATCCCTAACACCCTCTACCACTTCCATATACAACACTTGGTTTTGTGAAGCATGTCTAGGGACTCCGGGACCGAGGATGATATCTATGAAGAATCCATGATGAGCCACCATGACTACGACTCCACAAGTATAGAGGACATGACGGAGCACAACACCGACAATGACTCTGCATGCTTTGAGGACCCGGAGCACTACACCTACGACGACTCCACATGCATGGAAGACATGGAGCTCTACGTCGACAATGGCTCCTCATGCATGGAGCCTATGGAGCACTACACCCACAATGGCTCCACATGCTTGGGTGATATGGAGTACTACACCAACAACTACTCCCCAAGCATGGACGACTTCGAGTGCGACATCGATGACGCCTCGCCAAGCATGGAGGACACGGAGAACTTCATCGACTTTGATGGATCCTCCATGAGCCATGAAGAATTCCTCCACCGTGTGGAGATGGAAGCCTACTACGCCAAGCAAGAGGAGGCGCATCATCAAGATTCCATGACCTTCAAGGCCAAGCGTGCCACACCAAAGGGCACCACCTACTTCGATGATCCACCTCCCAGGCGACATGTGCCACCACCTAGATGGCGTCAAGCGCCACCATCTCCAAGGCACCAAGCTCCATCACCTCCAAGCCGTCAAGCTCCACCACCTCCAAGGCGCCAAGCTCCAACTCCTATCCAAACAAGAGTGGCGTCCAAACATCATATACATCAAGAGGCGCCAAGAAACAAGACTCTTCATCGACAAACATCCTCTCATGAGCAACGCCACCATAAAGAGGATACAACACATCGTCAAAGGCATCTTCGCCACCAAGACGAAGAATTCGTGATGAGCACCAACCATAATGCTCAATCAAGCTCAAGAAGGCACCACAAGCACAAGAAGAGTGCCAAGGCAAATGATCACCGTCACGAGCGTCATGTGGATGACCGAGTGCTTCACCAACATCAACCATCGGCAAGGCACGCCAATGACCTCCGTCGACACCATCATAGGGCACCTTCAACTACTAGTGCCACCACCAAAATGGCACCAAGAGCAAGCCTTCCTCCACGCCATCAAGCTTCAACGCCTACGCTTGACTTCTACGACCTCGCGAACGAGGAAAATGTGGACGCCTACTTCGCCAAATTGGATAGCATGAGCCTACCTCCACCACTACTACGAGATGGCCACAAGACGGTCGAGCATGGGATTTTCCCTTCGACCATGGAGGAGAGAAATGATGCCCATCTTTTGGCATCCAACCTTGGAGGCGACAAGGTCAAGAATGGTGAGCATGGGATTGTCCCTTCACCAAAGGAGGCGCATGGAGTTGAGGAAACCGAGCCTACCCCCATATGCTTGAGTGATGATGTGGTACCAATCCCATGTGAGCATGAGAGCCACTTAGCCCACTTGAGTGAGAACAAGAGTGAGATGAGTGACTCCACCTTATGTGAGATTGAGTGCTTCCACTTGGAGGGCATGAGTGATACTTCTAGTGAGTTGAGAGTGGTAGTTGATAGGTCAAGTGAGACCATTTCGATTTCTAACAACTTACCCTCTACCTCTAGTGTGTTCTCTTGTGTTGTGCTAGGTTCCATGGAGGAAGACGCCCGATGCTATGAAGCAATGATGCCTCAATTGGAGAAGATGTACATGGTGCATGAAGATGATGTTTTGCCATGGCTACATCAAGAAAACGAAGTCGTCCACTGATGCAGCCCGTCCTACGGACGCACCTCCATCTACAACACCTAGTCCCCCAAGTGGACCAATGACTCGCGCCCGTGCCAAGCTCCTACAAGCCAAGGTTAACTCGCTCCTTTCCTCATGTGATTTTGACCTACCTTTGGATGGCTTGCTACTTCACGCATCTACGTTATGTATCCTCAGATATGAAGCAGCACCACCACACCAAGCCACCAAGGAAGCAGGACCAGGAGAAGAAGCCGCTGGAGCGCTGCACACCGGAGTCTCCGGTGTAGACCGGAGTCTCCGGTCTCCTACACCGGAGTCTCCGGACCTTCCTCCGGTCCAGACCGGAGACCCAGGCCCGGGACAGCCAGAAGCCCCCTCCGGAGACGGGTCCGGAGATTGACCGGAGTCTCCGGCCCAGACCGGAGTCTCCGGACCCCAGACCGGAGTCTCCGGACCGACCGTCGCCAGGCATGTTAAGGCCTTTTGGGCCTGGCCCATGTAACCCCCAATTTCGCCCCAAACTTCCAGTTTTATTCCAGAACTACCCCTGTTTATGTGGTTGGCCTATAAATAGCCCCACCCCTCATATGTAAACCCTAGACTTGGATAATGATAGATTAAGACACCCCTTGTGGATCTTTTAATCTATTGGTCTCATGCTCCTTGATAAGGAGCACCTATTGTCCACCCTCCTCTTGGATCTTGCCTAGTGCGTTCAAGTTGTACAAGGCCTTGGGTTCTCGGTTTCTCGCCCCCAAGTCGTCAAGGTCTCACCAAGCACCTCATCCCCCGTTGTTGGCGTGGAGAGCGAGCTTCGCCCAACACCGATCCTAGGGATTATGTTGGACCGGTTGCCACCGGTGTGAGGGATAGGCGTGTATCGTGTTTTGGTTTGCGTGTGTTCGTGGTTTTCATCTCCTCCCTCGATTTCATCCCCCGACCACCGCTTTCCCCCTCGTTCCTCGTGGAATTCGTGAAAGATCGGGCCAACCCCGGGGTTACCCCATAACATCTTGGTATCAAGAGCAAGGTTGATCACGAATTTCCCCCCAATTTTTCTTCTATCCACCATAAATTCGAAAATTTCCCAAAAAACAGCCCCAATTTGCCTTTGGATCGATCTGTCGTTTTGGAGTGTTTTTGGTGGTTTTGATCCGACCAAATCTTGTCTAAGGTGTTGGTTCAGCTTTGCTGTGTTTCCCAGCCCAATTTTGGCCAAATTTTCATGGATTTGAGGACTCTAGGCGTGGATTTCGCTCAAGAACACGCAGTCATCCCACCGGAGTCTCGGCTGAAAGCACCGGAGTCTCCGGTCTACACCGGAGTCTCCGGCCCGAGACCGGAGTCTCCGGACCTGGACACCAGTTTTGCCCATTTTTTCGTCTTTTCTGCATTGGCTAATCTATCCACTTGTTGTTTGTGTTCCGTGTGCGTGTCACCAACTAACAGATAGCTTCCGCAACATCGCCGCGCTCTTCGACACCACGGACCCCAAACTCTTCCCCGCTCCATCGACACAAGATCATCATCATCAACTAAGGTATAAATTGTGTCAACCCTTGTAGCCATATCTTCCTTTGTGTGTACCTATCCTATGAGAGCAACTCATTTGTGTTTGTCTAAGCATTGTGCACTTGCCATTGGAAAGTGAGAGTGTGAGGGCAAATACAAAAGTTAACATAGTAGCATAGCAAGGGAGAAAAAGAAAAAGAAAAAGAATCAAAAAAAAGAGAAAAAGTAAAAGAAAAATAGAAAGATACATAGTCTCCCAATACAAAGAGAGAATCAAGCTTGTAAGCAAAAGAGAGAGGAAGAAGCGCGCCAAGGCAAGTGCACAAATCCGTTGCTTACCCTCTTTTGGCAAACGAGTTGTGGTCTCTCCTTGCGTTGGCACGACACCCGAGCGTAGTCTTTGTTAGGCCATTTCGTGCTCACTTTCATAGTCGTGCTAACCCCATTTTTCTCCACGCGTGTGTGTAGTCGTGAGTTCTCGCCACCTTTTGAGTTGACCATTTCCTTTTGATTTGGCGTTTTGTTGGATTTTCTCCACTTTTGACTATCCTTTGCGTTCGGTTGGTTCTTTGTCTTTCCCACAATCCTACCCATCCACCAAAAGCTTTTGAGAGTTGTAGCTCCTTTGTGTGTGAGTTTCTTTGCCATTTCACTTTGCACGCTATTCGCTTCTTTGTGTGGCAATTGGTTTGATATAATCTCCAAGGTGAGGTAAAAGGCTAACTCCACGCACCTTTACTCCCCATATACAACCCTTGTCGGCTTTGCATCATGGACAGGAATGGCGAGCCGTCCCAACCACCACCACCACCTCCGGAGGACGACAATCCATACATGACAAGATGGGACCATTGGAAGGTTCGAGGAGAATTCAACCACCGTTGTGAAGCCCTTGGCGGCGCCAAGATGAACAATTTAGCGAAGCCAGTGGAGTTCAAGAACATCGACAACGCTTGAAGAAGTCCGTGGCCAAATGCATGCCATGCAACACAACCTCGGTCATCAAAATGAAGCTCTTGGTCGTGCCTCGCCTCAACGGATGAGAAGCTTCAACGCCTCATTGATGGGTTAGCAAGGCCACGCTTTACGACTCAAGCTCATCACGGCACTCCTCAAGCGAATCAAGTGCTCCTCGCCACGCCGAGGCACCGGATGGACCCGTCCTTCACTCCATGAGCTCTTCTCAAGCGGTACCATCGCCGCGACACGCTTAACGCTGCTATGATGGTGACCTCTCCAAGACCTCCAAGACGTGAAGCGGACCGGCCACAACAAAGGGCACTTGTGCTTCAACAAGAACAACCTCACATGGACCACCAAGCCCATCGCCATCGACATGTTCTTTCCACAACAAGTGAAGCATCCGAAGTGGAAGAACAAGTTCGCCGGCGGCGTGAAGCACTCGAAGATCCACCAAGGCGTCCCCCTCGACATGAACGTCATCGCCGTCAACATGATCTAAACGACGAGCCTCATCCACAACAAGAAGAAAGAGACCCATTAGCATGCGGCTCGACGTCCTCCTCGCCACATGGCGCAAGATAATGCTCCTCGGCATCAACCACGTCAAGAACAAGAGCAAGCTCCCCAAGCTCACCAAGCTCACCGTGAGGACCAACAACCTCCTCCTCGTCCTCAACCGCGACAACAACAAGAGCAAGCTCCCCAAGCTCGTCGTCCAAACCAAGTTCCACCACCAAACGCGGCACCTCAACAACCGCAAGAGCAACGCCACCATCAACAAGCAAGACATGAGAGCTCGGATGATGAAGATGGCCGCCAAAATCATGGCAACCGTCGCAACCGGAACCGCAATGAGGAAGAAACTTTCGGCAAGCTCAAGTTCACCATGCCCAAGTTCACCGGTTCCAATGATCCCGAAGAATACCTCTCATGGGAACTCAAGGTTGACAAGATCTTCCGCATGCACAACTTTAGCAATGAGAAGATGAAGGCCATGGCATCCCTCGAGTTTGATGAATATGCCAACCTCTGGTGGGAACAAGTCCAACTCGCTCGTGAATCAAAAGAAGAGCCTCCAATCTCAACTTGGCAAGATATGAAGGCTCATATGAGATCCCGCTTTGTTCCTTCACACTACACGCGTGACCTCTTCAACAAGCTTCAAACGCTTAGTCAAGGAACAAAGACCGTGGAAGAGTACTTCAAGCAAATGGAGCTCAACATGATCCGTGCCAACATTGAAGAGCGGGATGAGCAAACAATGGCACGTTTCCTCAATGGCTTGAACCATCCTATCAAGCGCACCACCGAGTTCCAAAGGTACAACAACATGGTTGAGCTTGTGCACATTGCATCAAAGTAGAACGTCAAGTGCAAGAGGACATCAAGTTCAACAAGCCAAAGACATACTTCACATACAAGCAAGCTCCAACCACTACTCCGACAACACCAAGTGGAAGCTCCTCAAATACCACCAAGCTTCCATTCAAGCCAACACTTCCTCAAGGAAAACCGCCCCCAAGTGGCAAATACACAAGAGATGAACAACCATTCAATGGTGAGTGCTACAAGTGTGGAGGCAAAGGACACAAGTCGGCCGCATGTGGGAACAAGAAAGTTTTGTTCATCCATGACAACGGCGATGAAGAATACTTGAGTGAAGATGAGTTTGATGCAAGGGTCAAGGAAGCCATGGCAAGGCAACATTTGGAAGAGGACCAAGAGCTACTCATGTGTGAGCATGACGCAAGTCCATCGCTTGTGGTCACAAGGGTCTTAACTACTCAAGCCAATGAGAATGAAGACCAACGATCAAACATCTTCCAAACTCGTGCCGGTATCAATGGGAGGTCCATCAAAGTTGTCATCGATGGAGGGAGTTGCCACAATCTTGCAAGCACGGAATTGTGTGAGAAACTCAACCTCACCCTCCATCCGCATAAACACCCCTACCATATCCAATGGCTAAGTGACCAAGGATCCGTCAAGATCAAGCACACCGTCTCGGTAACGTTCTCAATTGGGCCCTACAAAGACACGGTGGAATGTGACGTGGTCCCAATGACGGTTTGCCACATGTTGCTCAGAAGGCCGTGGCAATATGACAAGCGTGCTTTGCATAATGGTCACTCAAACACTTATACCTTCAAATGGATTGACAAAACTTGTGTGTTGCAACCAATGACTCCTAGCCAAATAATTGCGGACAATGCAAAGGCTTTAGCGAGGGCGCAATACACAAAACCATCTTGTGAGAAGAGTGGTGAGCGAGAGAACCACACTATAGTGAGTGAGTGCCACAAGCCAAACTCGAGTGGAAAAACTAAGAGTGTTCTTGCCACCAAAAGTGAGATGAGAGAAGTGCGGAACAACCCATCCATTTTGCACTATGTCCTTGTATGCAAGGGACTAGCGCAAGGAACTAATGACTTGACAAATGTTCCTCCTTCTTTGATGGCTGTTTTGCAGGAATTCCAAGATGTATTTCCCGAAGAGCTTCCTCATGGACTACCCCCTCTTCGTGGAATCGAGCACCGCATCGACCTCATACCTGGCGCCCACTCCCAAACCGCGCCCAGACGCATCGAACCGGAAGAGACAAAGGAGATAGAACGACAAATCAACCAACTTGTCTCCAAAGGTTTGATCCAAGTAAGCACTAGTCCAAGCGCGGTTCCCGTGATTCTAGTCCCAAAAACGGATGATACGTTGCGGTTATGCATGGACTGCCGTCCAATCAATGCTATCACCGTGCGTTATCGACATGCTATACCGATGACATGCTTGATGAGTTATGTGGAGCCACTATATTTTCGAAAATTGATCTTCGTAGTGGTTACCATCAAATTCGCATGGCCGAAGGTGATGAGTGGAAAACCGCCTTCAAGACCAAGCTTGGTCTCTATGAATGGTTGGTTATGCCTTTTGGCTTATCAAATGCTCCATCTACCTTCATGCGCCTCATGAACCATATTTTGCGATCTCTCATTGGGAAGAGTGTAGTTGTTTACTTTGATGACATCCTTGTCTATAGCAAGTCACTAGAGGAGCATGTTACTCATGTTAAGGAGGTCCTTCAAATCCTTCGTCATGAAAAGCTTTACGCTAATCTCCCAAAGTGCAATTTTGCAAAAGACAAGTTGATTTTCCTTGGTTTTGTTGTGTCTTCCAATGGCATTGAAGTTGATGTCTCAAAAGTCAAGGACATACGAGATTGGCCCATTCCTACAAATGTTAGTGAACTTCGAAGTTTTCATGGGCTGGCTGGCTTTTACCGTCGCTTTGTGAAAGACTTTTCTACAATTGCTTGCCCCCTCAACGAATTGACCAAGAAAAATGTCACGTTCGTTTGGGGAAAAGCACAACAAAAGGCTTTTGATGAGCTCAAAAAGAGGCTCACCGAAGCATCACTTCTTGCATTACCGGATTTCACAAAAACCTTTGAGATTGAATGTGACGCTAGTGGTATTGGCATTGGTGGCGTCCTTATGCAAAATGGGCGTCCTATTGCTTACCATAGTGAAAAACTTGATGGCGCACGCCTCAACTATCCCATTTATGACAAAGAACTTTTTGCCTTGGTTCGAGTCCTTCAAGTGTGGCAACACTATCTTTGGCCCAAAGAATTTATCATCCATTCCGACCATGAGTCGTTGAAGTATCTTAAGGGCCAAGCCAACTTGAGTAAAAGGCATGCAAAATGGGTTGAGTTCATGGAGTCTTTTCCTTACATTGTCAAACACAAGAAGGGCAAAGAAAATGTGGTAGCGGACGCCTTGTCTCGCAAAAACACAAGCCTTCTTACACGACTCGAAGTAAATGTCTTGGGTCTTGATGACATCAAATCTTTGTACGCGTCCGACCCTTTCTTTGGACCAATTTTTGCAACATGTTCAATATACAAAGGGATTGATGATTTCTATTTGCATAAGGGTTTTCTTTTCAAACAAAACAAACTTTGAATTCAATCGTCTCTCCAACTTTTGCTTCTTCAAGAGTCCCATGGTGGAGGCCTTATGGGTCACTTTGGCCGTGACAAGACTTATGACATGCTCTCCACTCACTACTTTTGGCCAAAGATGAAGCGCGACATCGAGCGCCACGTCCAACGATGCACTACATGTATCCAAGCTAAGTCTAAGTCCAACCCCTTTGGTCTTTATATGCCATTACCTATTCCTCATGCACCTTGGTCGGACATTAGCATGGACTTTGTGTTAGGCTTGCCTAGATCTAAACATGGTCATGATTCTATATTTGTAGTAGTGGATCGCTTTTCCAAAATGGCACACTTCATTCCGTGCCATAAGACCGATGATGCTTCACATGTAGCAAATTTGTTTTTCAGGGAAATAATTCAGCTACACGGTGTACCAAGAACAATCGTCTCCGACCGCGACGTGAAATTCATGAGCTACTTCTGGAAGACTCTCATGGCCAAGCTCGGCATCAAGATCCTCTTCTCGTCCGCCTCGCATCCTTAAACCGATGGACAAACCGAGGTCGTCAATCGAAGTCTTGGCACACTCCTCCGGGTGTTGATAAAGAAGAACCTTAAAGACTGGGAGGAATGTATTCCACATGCCGAGTTCGCCTACAACCGCGCCAAGCACTCCACCACCATGAGGAGCCCGTTCATGATCGTCTATGGCTTCATGAACGTGCCAATATGGACGTGGTCAAGCGTGCCCAAACAATGAAGAAACTCCATGAAGACACAAGAGCTACGATCGAGAAACAAGTCCTTCGCCAAGCATCGAGGCTAAACAAGAACAAGAAAGAGATGATCTTCGAAGAAGGCGACCTTGTGTGGATACACTTGAGTAAAGACCGCTTCCCCAAGGACCGCGACTCCAAACTCAAGCCAAGAGGTGATGGACCGTTCAAAGTACTAAAGAGGATCAACAACAACGCCTACATCATAGATATCCCAACATCTAAGTATCTTGTGAGCCCGACATTCAATGTCAAGGACCTATCACCCTACCATGGCGAAGATGAAGTTGAGAAGGTTGAAGAGTCGAGGACGACTCTTTCCCAAGGGGGGGAGCTGATGCAGCCCGTCCTACGGACGCACCTCCATCTACAACACCTAGTCCCCCAAGTGGACCAATGACTCGCGCCCGTGCCAAGCTCCTACAAGCCAAGGTTAACTCGCTCCTTTCCTCATGTGATTTTGACCTACCTTTGGATGGCTTGCTACTTCACGCATCTACGTTATGTATCCTCAGATATGAAGCAGCACCACCACACCAAGCCACCAAGGAAGCAGGACCAGGAGAACAAGCTGGAGCCACACCGGAGTCTCGGTGTAGGCAAAGTCTCCTGTCTCCTACACCAGAGTCTCCGTACCTTCCTCCGATCTAGACCAGAGACCCAGGCCCGGGACAGCCAGAAGCCCCCTCCGGAGACGGGTCCGGAGATTGACCGGAGTCTCCGACCCAGACCGGAGTCTCCGGACCCCAGACCGGAGTCTCCGGACCGACCGTCGCCAGGCATGTTAAGGCCTTTTGGGCCTGGCCCATGTAACCCCCAATTTCGCCCCAAACTTCCAGTTTTACTCCAGAACTACCCCTGTTTATGTGGTTGGCCTATAAATAGCCCCACCCCTCATATGTAAACGCTAGACTTGGATAATGATAGATTAAGACACCCCTTGTGGATCTTTTAATCTATTGGTCTCATGCTCCTTGAAAAGGAGCACCTATTGTCCACCCTCCTCTTGGATCTTGCCTAGTGCGTTCAAGTTGTACAAGGCCTTGGGTTCTCGGTTTCTCGCCCCCAAGTCGTCAAGATCTCACCAAGCACCTCATCCCCCGTTGTTGGTGTGGAGAGCGAGCTTCGCCCAACACCGATCCTTGGGATTATGTTGGACCGGTTGCCACCGGTGTGAGGGATAGGCGTGTATCGTGTTTTGGTTTGCGTGTGTTCGTGGTTTTCATCTCCTCCCTCGATTTCATCCCCCGACCACCGCTTTCCCCCTCGTTCCTCGTGGAATTCGTGAAAGATCGGGCCAACCCCGGGGTTACCCCATAACATCCACAAGGAGACCACTACTTCCACAACACCCACTTCATATGAGAGGTATGACCAAGGTAACAATAAGGGTGTTGATGATGCCATGATCCCACTAGTGGACATGATGAATTGTGAGGATATGCATGCTATGGATGATACTTGTGACATTACATATGCTACATCCACTTTCCCATGTGATGATTTGCCTTTGCATAATATTGATCATGTGGAATTGTTTGATTGTGATATCATTGCCATAAACATGCCATGCTATGCATCTTGTGTGTATCCTCCAATTGCTTTGGACTTGCCTTGTCATGCTAGTCATTCAATTTCTCCCGTTGCTTGCGATAAGATGAATGCTTGCTATTTCACTTGTTTTGCTTGCAACAATATTGATCAAATGCGTTCTAATGAGATGGCCCCCATAGCTTTCTCGATTTTTGGAGATTTTGATGATGGCCATGATAAGCATGTTCCCCACTTGCATACTCACCATGCATCTATTTCATACTTGAATGACATTAATGGTGATGTGCACAAGAAGAGATACGTCATGATGGATGATGTGTATCTCTACCATGCACACACGTTCTTCCTTTTACATATGATGTGTGTAGGTAACCGCACGAGAATGTCAACCTCGGTTGAGCACGAGTTGACAAAAAGAGCTCTAGAGAGCATCCCACAAGTGAGTTCAAGATCGAACCCAGCTCTGATACCTTTTGCATGCTTTGCATGTTTCATGTTGGCAAATTGCTCTTCCCTATGGTTTGATTGCAAGCATGTTAATGGTATTATCTTCCCTTGTGACATGCATGTTTCTTCGCCTTTAGATAATGATGCTTTGTGTGTTGCAACAAAAATGTTGAACAATTTACCTTTCCGATGTTTTGTGTGCAACCACAATTCCTTTAAGAACATGTATTGTCATGAGAGCTTCCAAGAATCTCGTCTTGTTGTTGCAACAAACATAAGGACCACTTGCTCTTTCATTTGGTTTGTTTGCAAACATAATACTTTTGTTTTGGATATGCTTCCTTGTGTGTTTTTGCCAAATTCTCCTATTCTTGCATCAAAGATGTTGTTTGAAATTTGGATCCAATGCTTTGAGTGCCCCACTACTATGTTATATGGAGTTTTTGAGTTTCCACATTTGGATGATGTTCAAACGATTTCCATGAACATTGGCCATGCATATGCATCCCATTTGCTATACTTGAGTTGTGCTAATCGTGTTGTGAACAAGAATGGACATGCCACAAATGACATGCTCCTCTATCACACACAAACATATGTTGCTTGGTCTTTGTTGTATGAAGGTACAAATGCATACACGTCAACCTCTATGGACTATATGTTGACAAGAAGAATCGAAGAGAGTTACCTATGGCTACCCTTCATCGAGCTATCTCTACAAGCTAAGGTGACTTCCTTCTACTTGAGGACTCATGCTATAATCTTCATGAATTGGCTATGCTTTGAGTGTTGCTTTGCTTTTGTTGTGAGCTTTGTAGGCTTCAAGGAAGGTGAAGGAACATTGAAGTGTTGTCAAGTCAATCTTCCCGAGGACGACTATATGGTGAACCCCAGGATCAAGAAGGTTTGTCGACCGCTTCTACTTTGTGATGAGCATGTAGAGTCGAGGACGACTCTTTTTGAAGGGGGGGGAGCTGATGTAGCCCGACCTACGGTCGTTACCACATCTTGGTCTCCAACTTACGCCAAGTCATCATGGACTCCAAAGGTGAATCCGTTCCTCTATGCGAGCCCCCTTCCTACCCTATTGAATGGTATGCTACTTCATACTCTGTCACATATGCATGATAGGTTCACATTGACAAGTACGGAGGCAAGGGAGGAAGCCCGAAGCATCAAGCCCGACAAGACGGAGGCTTGGAAGAGGAGGCGTGATGGAGGGGTTGACCTCTTGGGTGGCCCGATCTTCACGGATCTCGTGGTCAAATCGATGGGAAAGCGAGGGGAAAGGGAGAAGGTAGCGGAAGCGAACACACACCTCACGAAGAACACGATGAACACACGCAAAACTCACACGATACATGGCCGATTGCTCCCGAACGGCGGCCACCGGTCCGATAGAATCCTCGCAAGGAAAGATCGGTCAACGTGCTCCCTCAAATCCACATCGTAGAGGGAAGAACACCTTGGGGAGGGTCTTGACAACTTGGAGACGAGACATCGAACTCCAAGGCCTTGTTCAACGATGGATGCGTGATGCAAAGTCCAATCGAGGTTGGTGACGATAGTCGGTCCCCTTGGTAAAGGGGATGAGGCAAAACTAGAGATTCCACAATGGGGGTTGTCTTTAGTCTATCATCTATGCCTAAGGGGTACATGAGGGGTGGGGGCTCTATTTATAGGCCAACCACATAAACAAGGGTAGTTTGGGGATAAACTAGGCGAATAGGTAAGTAAAGGGGGATACATGGGCGGTGGCCCAACTAGTGCTGTATGATCGACATGACCGGTAGTAATCTGGGACTTGGGACCAGTAGTCTGGTCATCACGTAGTAATTACCGCTCATGGTATCCGTAGTACCGCAAGCCAAGATCTTGGGGCATCCGAAAGGGATGGTGGCGATGGCTTCAGTCATCAAAGCAGGGAAGGGGGTAGTACACCCGGTAGTAGTAGTTCGGTTCATGACCGGTAGTACCGCTTGGACCTGGCAGCTGCTGACATGTCTTCTTCCGTCTCCTCTTCCAAGCCTCTGTCTTGTCGGGCTTGATGTTCCGGGCTTCCTCCCTTGCCTCCGTACTGGTCGGTGTGAACCTATCATGCACATGTGACGGAGTATGAAGTAGCATACCATTCAATAGGGCAGGAAGGGGGCTCGCATAGAGGAACGGATTCACCTTTGGAGTCCATGACGACTTGGCGTAAGTTGGAGACCTTGATGTAGTAACGACCGTAGGTCGGGCTGCATCATCTCCCCCCTTCAAAAAGAGTCGTCCTCGACTCTACATGCTCATGACAAAGTAGAAGCGGTCGAGAGACCTTCTTGATCCTGGGGTTCACCATATAGTCGTCCTTGGGAAGATTGACTTGACAACACTTCAATGTTCCTTCACCTTCCTTGAAGCCTACAAAGCTCACAACAAAAGCAAAGCAACCCTCAAAGCGTAGCCAATTCATGAAGATTATTGCATGAGTCCTCAAGTAGAAGGAAGTCACCTTAGCTTGTAGAGATAGCTCGATGAAGGGTAGCCATAGGTAACTCTCTTCGGTTCTTCTTGTCAACACGTGGTTGGTAGAGGTTGACATGTATGCACTTGTGCCTTCACACAACAAAGACCAAGCAAAATATTTTCGTGCGTGATAGAGGAGCATGTCAAATGTGGCATGTCCATTCTTCTTCACAACACTATTAGCATAATGCATGTATAGCAAATGGGATGCATATGCTAGGTCAAAGTGCATGGAAATTGTTTGAACATCATCCAAATGTGAAAACTCAAAAACTCCATATAACATAGTAGTGGGGCATTCAAAGCATTGGATCCAAATTTCAAACAACATCTTTGATGCAAGAATAGGAGAATTTGGCAAAAACACACAAGGAAGAATGTCCAAAGAAACATCATTATGTGTGCAAACCAACCATTGGAAAGAGAAATTGTTCAACATGTTGGATGTCACACACAAATCATCCAAAGCAAATTTCATGGGAGTATGAGTATCCCAAGCGGAAGCCAAAGTAACGTGTTTGCAAACAAACCAAATGAAAGAGCAAGTGGTCCTTATGTTTGTTGCAACAACAAGACGAGATTCTTGGAAACTCTCATGATGATACATGTTCTTAAAGGAATTGTGGTTGCACACAAAACATCGGAAAGGTAAATTGTTCAACATTTTTGTTGCAACACACAGAGCATCATTATCTAAAGGCGAAGAAACATGAATGTCACAAGGGAAGATAATACCATTAACATGCTTGCAAGCAAACCATAGGAAAGAACAATTTGTCAACATGAAAGATGCAAAGCATGCAAAAGGTATCAGAGCTGGGTTCGATCTTGAACTCACTTGTGGGATGCTCTCTAGAGCTCTTTTTGTCAACTCGTGCTCAACCGAGGTTGACATTCTTGTGCGGGTACCTACACACATCATACACCAAAGGAAGAACGTGTGTGCATGGTAGAGATACACATCATCCATCATGACATATCTCTTCTTGTGCACATCACCATTAATGTCAATCAAGTATGACATAGATGCATGGTGAGTATGCAAGTGGGGAACATGCTTATCATGGCAATCATCAAAATCTCCAAAAATTGAGAAAGCTATGGGGGCCATCTCATTATAACGCATATGATCAATATTGTTGCAAGCAAAACAAGTGAAATAGCAAGCATTCATCTTATCGCAAGCAACGGGAGAAATTGAATGACTAGCATGACAAGACAAGTCCGAAGCAATTGGAGGATACACACAAGATGCATAGCATGGCATGTTTATGGAAATGGTATTGCAATCAAACAATTCCACATGAGCAATATTATGCAAAAGCAAAGCATCACATGGGAATATGAATGAAGCATATGTAATGTCACAAGTATCATCCATAGCATGCATATCCTCACAATTCATCATGTCCACTAGTGGGATCATGGCATCATCAACACCCTTATTGTTACCTTGGTCATACCTCTCATATGAAGTGGGTGTTGTGGAAGTAGTGGCCTCCTTGTGGGCGACTTCGTTTACTTGATGTAGCCATGGCGTAGCATCATCTTCGTGCACCATGTACATCTTCTCCATTCGAGGCATCATTGCTTCATGGCTTGGTGCGTCTTCATCCATGGAACCTAGCACAACATAAGAGAACACACTATAGGTAGAGGGTAAGTTGTTAGAAATAGAAATGGTCTCACTTGACCTATCAATTACCACTCTCAACTCACTCGGTGTATCACTCATGCCCTCAAAGTGGAAGCACTCAATCTCACCTAAGGTGGAGTCATTCATCTCACTCTTGTTCTCACTCAAGTGGGCTAAGTGGCTCTCATACTCACATGGGATTGGTACCACATCATCACTCAAGTATATAGGGGTAGGCTCGGGTTCCCCAACTCCATGCGCCTCCTTTGGTGAAGGGAAAATCCCATGCTCACCATTCTTTACCTTGTCGCCTTCAAGGTTGGATGCCATAAGATGGGCATCATTGCTCGCCTCCATGGTCGAAGGGAAAATCCCATGCTCGACCGTCTTGTGGCCATCTTGTAGTAGTGGTGGAGGTAGGCTCATGCTATCCAACTTGGTGAAGTAGAGGTCTACATTTTCCTCGTTGGCGAGGTCGTGGAAGTCAAGCGTAGGCATCGAAGCTTGATGGCGTGGACGAAGGCTTGCTCTTGGTGCCATTTTGGTGGTGGCACTAGTAGTTGAAGGTGCCTTGTGACGGTGTCGACGGAGGTCATTGGCGTGCCTTGCCGATGGTTGATGTTGGTAAAGCACTTGGTCATCCACATGACGCTCGCGACGGTGATCATTTGCCTTGGCACTCTTCTTGTGCTTGTGGTGCCTTCTTGAGCTTGATTGAGCATTATGGTTGGTGCTCATCTTGTATTCTTCGTCTTGGTGGCGAAGATGCCTTAGACGATTTCTTGTATCCTCCTTATGGTGGCGATGCTCATGAGAGGATGTTTGTCGATGAAGATTCTTGTTTCTTGGCGCCTCTTGATGCATATGATGTTTGGACGCCACTCTTGTTTGGATAGGAGGTGGATCTTGGCGCCTTGGAGGTGATGTAGCTTGGCGCCTTGGAGATGGTGGAGCTTGACAGCATTTAGGTGGTGGCACTAGATGCCTTGTTGATGGTGGCGCTTGTCGCCTTGGAGGTGGTTGCGCTTGTCGCCTTGGAGGTGGATCATCGAAGTAGGTTGTGCCCTTTGGTGTGGCACGCTTGGCCTTGAAGGTCATGGGATCTTGATGATGCGCCTCCTCATGCTTGGCGTAGTAGGCTTCCATCACCACACGGTGGAGGAATTCTTCATGGCTCATGGAGGAGCCATCAAAGTCGATGAAGTTCTCCGTGTCCTCCATGCTTGGCGAGACGTCGTCGATGTCGCACTCGAAGTCATCCATGCTTGGGGACTAATTGTTGGTGTAGTACTCCATATCACCCAAGCATGTGGAGCCATTGTCGGTGTAGTGGTCCATAGGCTCCATGCATGAGGATCCATTGTCGACGTAGAGCTCCATGTCTTCCATGCATGTGGAGTCGTCATAGTTGTAGTGCTCCGGGTCCTCAAAGCATGCGGAGCCATTGTCGATTTTGTGCTCTGTCACGTCCTCTATACTTGTGGAGTCGTAGTCATGGTGGCTCATCATGGATTCTTCATAGATATCATCCTCGGTTCCGGAGTCCCTAGACATGATGCACAAGACCAAGCGGTGTATATGGAAGTGGTAGTGGGAGTTAGGGATACAACGTCAAACCTTACTTTACCTTGGAAGATCGTATCGTACAAGTGGCCACACTTGAGAGCAATAAACCAAGCAAAGTGAAGTTCACGCAGAACACCAAAACCAACTACGAACCAAAAAACACACACACAAGGCCTATGGTGGATAGGTATGGAAAGTGGCATGTCAAGAATCAACCCGAAATCAAGATGTTGTAATGGCAAGTAAAGAACCACAATGATCACAAAGCAAAACAAGTCAATCCACAAGATAGGAAATATGTACAAGGAAACACACACGGTGGGATAAATGGGACTTGTGCGACGGAGAAAGTGAGCTAAGAACCAAATGATTACCTAGCGAAGACTATAAGCTCATGTCACACAAGTACAAGGAGAGACGCTAGTTCGATTGCACAAAATTGGTGGGCTACAAGATATGCACAATAAGTACCACCTATATGATGTTCATCGAGCTTGCGCTTCCTATTCTATGAGGCACATGTGTATCTCTTTCTTTTTCTCTTTTCCTTTTTTCTCTTTTTTTTTCTTTTTGTATCACTCTTTTTCTTTTTATTTCTTTTTCACTTGCCTCTTCCTTGTGCCAACAACTATACAAGATAACTATATGAGGTAGCGCTCACAATGTTTGCTCGGAATTCTACAAGGTATCAAATGTGCATAGCCCAAGCAATCATAAGAGGAACTAGTCTCAATAGGTGTTTGTTACTCGCAAAGATAGTGGGGTTCACAAAGGAATGCAAGTGGGGAGAAGTCGTGGAATGTTTATACCTTTCGTCGACGATCTTCACCCTTTATTGTTGGATTCCGCCTTGCTCACGGAATTTGGATGGAGTAGATAGCATGAACAACGTGGATGATGATGTAGAGCTCCTTCTCCTCTTTGAAACGAGCTAAAGAACACCAAAATCCGAGTTCGGATGCAAAAGTTATGCTCAAAACGGTGAGAGGCTGAAATCTAGAACCTGCTGTTTTTGATCAGTATAGGGCGGTAATCTAGGATTTTTGAGCCCGTAGTACTGGGTTAAGTCTTGATAGTACAGATTTTGGACCCGGTAGTACCGGTTGGACCTGGGACGCCCAGATGCTTGGTTAATAGCTCCTTCTCCTCTTCGAAACGAGCTAAAGAACACCAAAATCCGAGATCGAATGCAAAAGTTATGCTTAAAACGGTGAGCGGCTGAAATCTGGGAATCTGTTTTTTTTTTCTGTTCAGTACTGGGGGTAGTACCGCTTGGATAAGAGGTAGTACCGGTTGTGAGCGGTAGTACCGGATTTTGGGACCGGTAGTACCGCTTGGTCCTGGGACGCCCAGATTTGACGCGTTTTCGCGATTTTGGGGTGATTTGGGCGGAAAATCTTCAAGAAAAACACCAAATCGAAGGGGGAAATCAAGGAATTAGGCCATGGGAACGCTGGGGAGGTAGATCAACAAGTTTAGCAAGCAATCCACGGATCAAAACCTACCAAAACGCACTCAAATCACAGATCGATCCAAAACACGAATTGGGGCTGTTTTTGGTGGAATTTTCGAATTTATGGGGAAAAGCCCAAATCGATGAGAAATCCGTGGCAACCAAAAGCTGCTGATACCAGATGATGGAGGGGTTAACCTCTTGGGTGCCCGATCTTCACGGATCTCGTGGTCAAATCGATGGGAAAGCGAGGGGAAAGGGAGAAGGTAGCGGAAGCGAACACACACCTCGCGAAGAACACGATGAACACACGCAAAACTCACACGATACAAGGCCGATTGCTCCCGAACGGCGGCCACTGGTCCGATAGAATCCTCGTAAGGAAAGATCGGTCAACGTGCTCCCTCAAATCCACATCGGAGAGGGAAGAACACCTTGGGGAGGGTCTTGACAACTTGGAGACGAGACATCGAACTCCAAGGCCTTGTTCAACGATGGATGCGTGATGCAAAGTCCAATCGAGGTTGGTGACGATAGTTGGTCCCCTTGGTAAAGGGGATGAGGCAAAACTAGTGATTCCACAATTGGGGTTTTCTTTAGTCTATCATCTATGCCTAAGGGATACATGAGGGGTGGGGGCTCTATTTATAGGCCAACCACATAAACAAGGGTAGTTTGGGGATAAACTAGGCGAATAGGTAAGTAAAGGGGGATACATGGGTTGTGGCCCAACTAGTGCTGTGTGGCGACATGACGGCCGACAGTAATCCGGGACTTGGGACAGTAGTACGGTCATCACCGAGGCTTCAGGCGGTAGCAATGACCGATAATCGGTAGCAGTACCGGTTCATGACCGGTAGTACCGCTTGGACCTGGCAGCTGCCGACATGTCTTCTTCCGTCTCCTCTTCCAAGCCTCCGTCTTGTCGGGCTTGATGTTCCGGGCTTCCTCCCTTGCCTCCGTACTGGTCGATGTGAACCTATCATGCATATGTGACGGAGTATGAAGTAGCATACCATTCAATAGGGCAGGAAGGGGGCTCGCATAGAGGAACGGATTCACCTTTGGAGTCCATGACGACTTGGCGTAAGTTGGAGACCTTGATGTAGTAACGACCGTAGGTCGGGCTGCATCATCTCCCCCCTTCAAAAAGAGTCGTCCTCGACTCTACATGCTCATCACAAAGTAGAAGCGGTCGAGAGACCTTCTTGATCCTGGGGTTCACCATATAGTCGTCCTCGGGAAGATTGACTTGACAACACTTCAATGTTCCTTCACCTTCCTTGAAGCCTACAAAGCTCACAACAAAAGCAAAGCAACACTCAAAGCGTAGCCAATTCATGAAGATTATTGCATGAGTCCTCAAGTAGAAGGAAGTCACCTTATCTTGTAGAGATAGCTCGATGAAGGGTGGCCATAGGTAACTCTCTTCGATTCTTCTTGTCAACACATGGTCCATAGAGGTTGACGTGTATGCATTTGTACCTTCATACAACAAAGACCAAGCAACATATGTTTGTGTGTGATAGAGGAGCATGTCATTTGTGGCATGTCCATTCTTGTTCACAACACGATTAGCACAACTCAAGTATAGCAAACGGGATGCATATGCAAGGTCAAAGTGCATGGAAGTCGTTGCAAAATCATCCAAATGTGGGAACTCAAAAACTCCATATAACACCTTATTGTGGCATTCAAAGCAATCGAATAGAAATTTGATCAACATCTTTGATGCAAAACTAGGAGAATTTGGCAAAAACACAAAAGGAAGAATGTCCAAAGCAACATCATTATGTGTGCAAACCAACCATTGGAAAGAGAAATTGTTCGACATGTTGGATGTCACACACAAATCATCGAAAGCAAATATCATGGGAATATGAGTATCCCAAGCGGAAGCAAAAACAATATATTTGCAAACGAACCAAATGAAAGAACAAGTGGTCCTTATGTTTGTTGCAACAACAAGACGAGATTCTTCATGACAATACATGATCTTAATGGAATTGTGGTTGCAAGCAAAACATCGGAGAGAGAAATTGTTCAACAATTTTGTTACAACACACAAAACATCATTATCTAAAAGCGAAGAAACATGAATGTCACAAGGGGAGATAATACCATTAACATGCTTGCAATCAAACCATAGGAAAGAGCAATTTGCCAACATGAAAGATGCAAAGCATGCAAAAGGTATCAGAGCTGGGTTCGATCTTGAACTCACTTGTGGGATGCTCTCTAGAGCTCTTTTTGTCAACTCGTGCTCAACCGAGGTTGACATTCTTGTGCGGGTACCTACACACATCATACACCAAAGGAAGAATGTGTGTGCATGGTAGAGATACACATCATCCATCATGACGTATCTCTTCTTGTGCACATCACCATTAATGTCAATCAAGTACGACATAGATGCATGGTGAGTATGCAAGTGGGGAACATGCTTATCATGGCAATCATCAAAATCTCCAAAAATTGAGAAAGCTATGGGGGCCATCTCATTATAACACATATGATCAATATTGTTGCAAGCAAAACAAGTGAAATAGCAAGCATTCATCTTATTGCAAGCAACGGGAGAAATTGAATGACTAGCATGACAAGACAAGTCTGAAGCAATTGGAGGATACACACAAGATGCATAGCATGGCATGTTTATGGAAATGGTATTGCAATCAAACAATTCCACATGAGCAATATTATGCAAAGGCAAAGCATCACATGGGAATATGAATGAAGCATATGTAATGTCACAAGTATCATCCATAGCATGCATATCCTCACAATTCATTATGTCCACTAGTGGGATCATGGCATCATCAACACCCTTATTGTTACCTTGGTCATACCTCTCATATGAAGTGGGTGTTGTGGAAGTAGTGGCCTCCTTGTGGACGACTTTGTTTACTTGATGTAGCCATGGCGTAGCATCATCTTCGTGCACCATGTACATCTTCTCCATTCGAGGCATCATTGCTTCATCGCTTGGTGCGTCTTCATCCATGGAACCTAGCACAACATAAGAGAACACACTAGAGGTAGAGGGTAAGTTGTTAGAAATAGAAATGGTCTCACTTGACCTATCAACTACCACTCTCAACTCACTCGGTGTATCACTCATGCCCTCAAAGTGGAAGCACTCAATCTCACCTAAGGTGGAGTCACTCATCTCACTCTTGTTCTCACTCAAGTGGGCTAAGTGGCTCTCATACTCACATGGGATTGGTACCACATCATCACTCAAGTATATAGGGGTAGGCTCGGGTTCCTCAACTCCATGCGCCTCCTTTGGTGAAGGGAAAATCCCATGCTCACCATTCTTGACCTTGTCGCCTTCAAGGTTGGATGCCATAAGATGGGCATCATTGCTCGCCTCCATGGTCAAAGGGAAAATCCCATGCTCGACGTCTTGTGGCCATCTTGTAGTAGTGGTGGAGGTAGGCTCATGCTATCCAACTTGGCGAAGTAGAGGTCTTCATTTTCCTCGTTCATGAGGTCTTCAAATGCAAGCGTAGTCGTTGAAGCTTGATGGCGTGGACGAAGGCTTGCTCTTGGTGCCATTTTGGTGGTGGCACAAGAAGTTGAAGGTGCCTTGTGATGGTGTCGACGGAGGTCATTGGCGTGCCTTGCCGATGGTTGATGTAGGTGGCGCACTTGGTCATCCATATGATGCTCACGACGATGGCCCTTGACCTTGGCACTCTTCCTTGTAAGTTTTTCTAATGTGCGCAAAGCATGATTAGTCTTGGCTACCATCCTCATGTTTTTGTCGAAGTCGTTGTCCATGTCCTTCTTGAAGTTGTGGAGGTCGCTTTGGAACTTGTCCATTTGATGATGGACCTTGGCGCACTCGAGTTGGAGGCTCCGTCTTGGTCGGTGCGATGTGAGGAGCTTCGCGTTGTTGTTCTTGAAGTTGTCCATGCTTGGGGAGTCATTGTTGTTGTAGTACTCCATATCTCCCAAGCATGTGGAGCCATTGTTGGTGTAGTGCTCCATCATGTTATCCATGCTTGTGGAGACATAGGCATGGTGGCTCATCGTGGATTCTTCATAGAAATCATCCTCGGTTCCGGAGTCCCTAGACATGATTCACAAGACCAAGCGGTGTATATGGAAGTAGTAGAGGGTGTTAGGGATACAACGTCAAACCTTACTTTACCTTGGAAGATCGTATTGTGCAAGTGGCCACACTTGAGAGCAATAAACCAAGCAAAGTGAAGTTCACGCGGAACACCAAAACCAACTACTAACCAAAAAACAAACACACACAAGGCCTATGGTGGATAGGTATGGAAAGTGGCATGTCAAGAACCAATCCGAAATCAAGATGTTGTAATGGCAAGTAAAGAACCACAATGATCACAAAGCAAACAAGTTAATCCACAACATAGGAAATATGTACAAGGAAACACACACGGTGGGATAAATGGGACTTGTGTGACGGAGAAAGTGAGCTAAGAACCAAATGATTACCTAGCGAAGACTATAAGCTCGTGTCACACAAGTACAAGGAGAGACGCTAGTTCGATTGCACAAAATTGGTGGGCTACAAGATATGCATAATAAGTACCACCTATATGATGTTCATCGAGCTTGCGCTTCCTATTCTATGAGGCACATGTATAACTCTTTCTTTTCTTTTTATTTTTCTTTTTCTATATTTTTTTCTTTTTCTTTCTTTCTTTTTCTTTTTCACTTGCCTCTTCCTTGTGCCAACAACTATACAAGATAACTATATGAGATAGCACTCACAAATGTTTGCTCGGAATCTACAAGGTATCAAATGTGCATAGCCCAAGCAATCATAAGAGGAACTAGTCTCAATAGGTGTTTGTTGCTCGCAAAGATAGCGGGGTTCACAAAGGAATGCAAGTGGGGAGAAGTCGCGGAATGTTTATTCCTTTCGTCGACGATCTTCACCCTTTATTGTTGGATTCAGCCTTGCTCACGGAATTTGGATGGAGTAGATAGCATGAACCACGTGGATGATGATGTAGAGCTCCTTCTCCTCTTCGAAACGAGCTAAAGAACACCAAAATCCGAGTTCGAATGCAAAAGTTATGCTCAAAACGGTGAGAGGCTGAAATCTGGGAACCTGCTGTTTTTTATCAGTATAGGGCGGTAGTACCGGATTTTTGAGCCCGGTAGTACCGATTAAGTGCGGTAGTACCGGATTTTGGACCCGGTAGTACCGCTTGGACCTGGGACGCCCAGATTTGACGCATTTCGCGATTTTGGGGTGATTTGGGCGGAAAATCTTCAAGTAAAACACCAAATCGACGGGGAAAATCAAGGAATTAGGCCATGGGAACGCAAAGGAAGGTAGATCAACAAGTTTAGCAAGTAATCCACGGATCAAAACCTACCAAAACGCACTCAAATCACAGATCGATCCAAAACACGAATTGGGGCTGTTTTTGGTGGAATTTTCGAATTTATGGGGAAAAGACCAAATCGATGAGAAATCCGTGGCAACCAAAAGCTCGATACCGGATGATGGAGGGTTGACCTCTTGGGTGCCCGATCTTCCACGGATCTCGTGGTCAAATCGATGGGAAAGCGAGGGAAAGGGAGAAGGTAAGCGAGCGAACACACACCTCGCGAAGAACACGATGAACACCTTAAAACTCACGATACAAGGCCAATTGCTCCCGAGCAGGCGGCCACCGGTCGATAGAATCCTCGCAAGGAAAGATCGGTCAACGTGCTCCCTCAAATCCACATCGGAGAGGAAGAACACCTTGGGGAGGTCTTGACAACTTGGAGCGGGACATCAAACTCCAAGGCCTTGTTCAACGATGGATGCGTGATGCAAAGTCCAATCGAGGTTGGTGGCGATAGTCGGTCCCTTGGTAAAGGGATGAGGCAAAACTAGAGATTCCACACAAGGGGTTGTCTTTAGTCTATCATCTATGCCTCGGGATACATGAGGGGTGGGGGCTCTATTTATAGGCCAGCCACTAAACAAGGGTAGTTTGGGGATAAACTAGGCGAATAGGTAAGTAAAGGGGGATACATGGGCTATGGCCCAAGGGAAGTTGTGACGGACATGACCGGTAGTCTGGGACTTAGGACCGTAGTCTGGGTCATCACCTGATAATCGCTCTGGGACCGGTAGTACGCTTGCGATCTTGGAGCATCCGTTGGAGCCGTCGATGTGGCGGTAAAGGGGCGGTAGTACTGGACCGGCGATTCCGACAGCAAACCGGTCTGCTTGGACTGCATTGCCACTGTCTTCTTCCTCTCCTCTTCCAAGCCTCCGTCTTGTCGGTCTTGATGTTAAGCTTCCTCCCTTGCCTCCGTCTTTGGTCGGTGTGAACCTATCATGCATATGTGTGAGTATGAAGTAGCATACCATTCAATAGGGTAGGAAGTGAGCTTGCATAGAGGAACGGATTCACCTTTGGAGTCCATGGCGACTTAGCGTAAGTTGGAGACCTTGATGTAGTAACGACCATAGGTCGGGCTGCATCAAGGCGGAAGAAGACAGATCGCCAAATGCTCTCTGTCGCCAGCGGTACTACCGGACCTGGCGACCGGTACTACCGCCAAGCGCACTCACCGCCCTCTACCGCCTGTGAACGGCAGAAGCCAAATACTCTCTCTGCGGTACTCTGGGACTGAACCGTACTACGGTCTGACTTTCACCCCCTGCTACGCTTCTGAGACGGCTCCAGTGGCGCTCAGGACATAAGCGGTACTACCGGTCCCAGGCGGTACTACGGTGTTGACCGGTACTACGGACCCAAGTCCGTACTACCGATCTGTGTGCTCACACTGCTGTTGGGCCTTTGGCCCATGTACCCCTTTAGCCCTTTAGCTCGTCCAAACCCTAGTTTTATCCCCAAACTACCCTTTTTTAGTGGTTGGCCTATAAATAGAGCCCCCACCCCTCATGTAACCCTTAGGCATAGATGATAGACTAAAGAAAAACCCCATTGTGGAATCTCTAGTTTTGCCTCATCCCCTTTACCAAGGGGACCGACTATCGTCACCAACCTCGATTGGACTTTGCATCACGCATCCATCGTTGAACAAGGCCTTGGAGTTCGACGTCTCGTCTCCAAGTTGTCAAGACCCTCCCCAAGGTGTTCTTCCCTCTCCGATGTGGATTTGAGGGAGCACGTTGACCGATCTTTCCTTGCGAGGATTCTATCGGACCAGTGGCCACCGTTCGGGAGCAATCGGCCTTGTATCGTGTGAGTTTTTGCGTGTGTTCATCGTGTTCTTCGCGAGGTTTGTGTTTGCTTCCGCTACCTTCTCCCTTTCCCCTCGCTTTCCCATCGATTTGACCACGAGATCCGTGAAGATCGGGCACCCAAGAGGTTAACCCCTCCATCACACATAAACAGGGGTATTTTCGGAACAAATAGTGAAATATAGAGAGGGTTACAAGGCGCTGGGCCGAATTAACACGATCAGGTTCTGTGTCGTCCGGTAGTACCGGTCCAGCTCGACCGGTAGTACCGGTCATGCGGTAGTACCGCTTCCAGGCCCGGTAGTACCGCTTGTCGTCCTGGGACTTGCGTTGGGGCCTTCTGTTGGTGGCGGTAGCAGGGGGCGGTAGTCCCGTGGCCCGGTAGTACCGGATCCGGGGCCGGTAGTACCGCCGGTGACGAGCATTGGATAAGCTGGGGTCTTACATTGTTGGCGGTAGCGAGGCGATAGTGCCATCGGCGGTAGTACTTGTCGCCCGGTCCGTAGTATCGTGGCGCAGAAGGCGTTGGTCTCTTCGCTAGTGCTCCTCCGTCCTGTGGGTCCTTCTCTTACTGATGATGCACAAGGTATGGGTATGAAGTAGCAGGCCATCCAAGGGTGTATCGAAGTCACACAAGGAGAGGAGCGAGTTCACCTTAGCTTGAAGGAGTTTGGCTCGGGCGCGAGTCATGGGTCCACTTGGGGAGCTCGTGGGAGTAGATGTAGTAGCGGTCGTAGGACGGGCTGCATCAGTACTGGTCGGTGTGAACCTATCATGCATATGTGACGGAGTATGAAGTAGCATACCATACCATAGGGTAGGAAGTGGGCTCGCATAGAGGAACGGATTCACCTTTGGAGTCCATGACGACTTGGCGTAAGTTTAAGACCTTGATGTAGTAATGACCGTAGGTCGATCTGCATCATATAATCTCCAAGGTGAGGTAAAAGGCTAACTCCTCGCATCCTCCTTCTCCATATACAACCCTTGTCGGCTTTGCATCATGGACAGGAATGGCGAACCGTCCCAACCACCACCACCTCCGGAGGACGACACACAATACATGACAAGACGGGATCATTGGAAGGTCCGAGGTGAATTCAACTACCGTTGTGAAGCTCTTAAGCGGCGCCAAGATGAACAATTTAGCAAAGCCCGCGTGGAATTCAAGAACATTGACAACCGCTTCGAAGAAGTCCGAGGACAAATGCATGCCATGCAACACAACCTCGGCCATCAAAATGAAGCCCTTGGTCGCGCCCTCGCCTCAACGGATGAGAAGCTTCAACGCCTCATTGATGGGCTCGCAAGGCCACGATCACGTGACTCAAGCTCATCACGACACTCCTCAAGTGAATCAAGCGCACCTTGCTGTCACGCTTCAAGGCACCGGGATGGACCCGTCCTTCAATCCATGAGCTCTTCTCAAGTGGTACCATCTCCGTGACACGCCGCGACGTCAAGCTATGATGGTGACCTCTCCGCAAGACCTCCAAGACGTGAAGCGAACCGGCCTCAACAAAGGGCACTTGTGATTCAACAAGAACAACCTCAAGCGGACCACCAAGCCCATCGTCAACGACGTGTTCTCTCAACGACAAGTGAAGCATCCGAAGTGGACGAACAAGATCACCGTCGACGTGAAGCACTCGAAGATCCACCAAGGCATCATCATCGACATGAACGTCAACGTCGACAACATGATCATCATGACGAGCCTCCTCCACATCAAGAAGAAGGAGAGCAGCCCATTGCGCATGCGGCTCGACGTCCTCCTCGCCACATGGCGCAAGACAACGCTCATCGGCATCAACCACGACAAGAACAAGAGCAAGCTCCCCAAGCTCGTCGTGAGGACCATCAACCTCCTCCTCGTCCTCAACTGCGCCAACAACACGAGCAAGCTCCCCAAGCTCGTCGTCAAAACCAAGTTCCACCACCAAACACGGCACCTCAACAACCGCAAGGGAAACGCAACCATCACCAAGAAAGACATGAGAGCTCGGATGATGATGAGGGCCGCCAAAATCATGGCAACCGCCGCCACCGGAACCGCAATGAAGAAGAAACTTTCGGCAAGCTCAAGTTCACCATGCCCAAGTTCACCGGTTCCAATGAACCCGAAGAATATCTCTCGTGGGAACTCAAGGTTGGCAAGATCTTCCGCATGCACAACTATAGCAATGAGAAGATGATGGCCATGGCATCCCTCGAGTTTGATGAGTATGCCAACCTTTGGTGGGAACAAGTCCAACTCGCTCGTGAAGCAAAAGAAGAGCCTCCAATCTCAACTTGGCAAGATATGAAGGCTCATATGAGATCCTGCTTTGTTCCTTCGCACTACACGCGTGACCTCTTCAACAAGCTTCAAACGCTTAGTCAAGGGACAAAGACCGTGGAAGAGTACTTCAAGCAAATGGAGCTCAACATGATCTGTGCCAACATTGAAGAGCGTGATGAACAAACAATGGCATGCTTCCTCAATGGCTTGAACCATCCAATCAAGCGCATCACCGAGTTCCAAAAGTACGCCAACATGGTTGAGCTTGTGCACATAGCATCAAAGGCCGAGCGTCAAGTGCAAGAGGACATCAAGTACAACAATCCAAAGACGTACTTCACATACAAGCAAGCCCCAACCACTACTCCAACAACACCAAGTGGAAGCTCATCAAGTACCACCAAGCTTCCCTTCAAGCCAACACTCCCTCAAGGAAAACAGCCCCAAGTGGCAAATACACAAGGGATGATCAACCATTCAATGGTGAGTGCTACAAGTGTGGAGGCAAAGGACACAAGTCGGCCGCATGTGGGAACAAGAAAGTTTTGTTCATCCATGACAATGGCGTCGAAGAATACTTGAGTGAAGATGAGTTTGATGCAAGGGTCAAGGAAGCATTGGCAAGGCAACATTTGGAAGAGGACCAAGAACTACTTGTGTGTGAGCATGACGCAAGTCCATCGCTTGTGGTCACAAGGGTCTTAACTACTCAAGTCAATGAGAATGAAGACCAACGATCAAACATCTTCCAAACTCGTGCCGGTATCAATGGAAGTCCATCAAAGTTGTCATCGATGGAGGAAGTTGCCACAATCTCGCAAGCACGGAATTGTGTGAGAAACTCAACCTCACCCTCCATCCGCATAAGCACCCCTACCATATCCAATGGCTAAGTGACCAAGGGTCCGTCAAGATCAAGCACACCGTCTCGGTAACATTCTCAATTGGACCATACAAAGACACGGTGGAATGTGACGTGGTCCCAATGACGGTTTGCCATATGTTGCTAGGAAGGCCGTGGCAATATGACAAGCGTGCTTTGCATGATGGTCACTCAAACACTTATACCTTCAAATGGCTTGATAAAACTTGTGTGTTGCAACCAATGACTCCTAGCCAAATAATTGCGGACAATGCAAAGGCTTTAGCGAGGGCGCAATACACAAAAACACCTTGTGAGAAGAGTGGTGAGCGAGAGAACCACACCATAGTGAGTGAGTGCCACAAGCCAAACTCGAGTGGAAAAACTAAGAGTGTTCTTCTTGCCACCAAAAGTGAGATGAGAGAAGTGCGGAACAACCCATCCATCTTGCACTATGTCCTTATTTGCAAGGGACTAGCGCAAGGAACTAATGACTTGACAAATGTTCCTCCTTCTTTGATGGCTATTTTGCAGGAATTCCAAGATGTATTTCCCGAAGAGCTTCCTCATGGACTACCTCCTCTTCGTGGAATCGAGCACCGCATCGACCTCATACCCGGCGCTCCACTCCCAAACCGCGCCACGTATCGCACGAACCCGGAAGAGACGAAGGAGATAGAACGACAAATCAACCAACTCGTCTCCAAAGGTTTGATCCAAGTAAGCACTAGCCCAAGCGCGGTCCCCGTGATTCTAGTTCCGAAAACGGATGATACGTTGTGGTTATGCATGGACTGTCGTCCAATCAATGCTATCACCGTGTGTTATCGACATCCTATACCGCGTCTTGATGACATGCTTGATGAGTTATGTGGAGCCACTATATTTTCGAAAATTGATCTTCGTAGTGGTTACCATCAAATTCGCATGGCCGAAGGTGATGAGTGGAAAACAGCCTTCAAGACCAAGCTTGGTCTCTATGAATGGTTGGTTATGCCTTTTGGCTTATCAAATGCCTCATCTACCTTCATGCGCCTCATGAACCATATTTTGAGATCTCTCATTGGGAAGAGTGTCGTTGTTTACTTTGATGACATCCTTGTCTATAGCAAGTCACTAGAGGAGCATGTAACTCATGTTAAGGAGGTCCTTCAAATCCTTCGTCATGAAAAGCTTTATGTTAATCTCCCAAAGTGCACTTTTGCAAAAGACAAACTCATTTTCCTTGGTTTTGTTGTGTCTTCTAATGGCATTGAAGTTGATGTCTCAAAAGTTAAGGACATACGAGATTGGCCCACACCTACGAATGTTAGTGAACTTCGTAGTTTTCATGGGTTGGCTGGCTTTTACCGTTGCTTTGTGAAAGACTTTTCTACCATTGCTTGCCCCCTCAACGAATTGACCAAGAAAAATGTCACGTTCGTTTGGGGAAAAGCACAACAAAAGGCTTTTGTGGAGCTCAAAAAGAGGCTCACCGAAGCACCACTTCTTGCATTACCAGATTTCACAAAAACCTTTGAGATTGAGTGTGACGCTAGTGGAATTGGCATTGGAGGCATCCTTATGCAAAATGGGCGTCCCATTGCATACCATAGTGAGAAACTTGATGGCGCACGCCTAAACTATCCCATTTATGACAAAGAGCTTTTTGCCTTGGTTCATGTCCTTCAAGTGTGGCAACACTATCTTTGGCCCAAAGAATTTATCATCCATTTCGACCATGAGTCGTTGAAATAACTTAAGGGCCAAGCCAATTTGAGTAAAAGGCACGCCAAATGGGTTGAGTTCATGGAGTCTTTTCCTTACATTGTCAAGTACAAGAAGGGCAAAGAAAATGTTGTAGCGGACGCCTTGTCCCGCAAAAACACAAACCTTCTTGCGCGACTCGAAGTAAATGTCTTGGGTCTTAATGACATCAAATCTTTGTACGCTTCCGACCCTTTCTTTGGACCAATTTTTGAAATATGTTCAATAGACAAAGGGATTGATGATTTCTATTTGCACAAGGGTTTTCTTTTCAAACAAAACAAGCTTTGCATCCCGAAGTCATCTCTCCAAAGTTTGCTTCTTCAAGAGTCCCATGGTGGAGGCCTTATGGGTCACTTTGGCCGTGACAAGACATATGACATGCTATCCACTCACTACTTTTGGCCAAAGATGAAGCGCGACGTGGAGCGCCACGTCCAACGATGCACTACATGTATCCAAGCTAAGTCTAAGTCTAACCCCTTTGGTCTTTATATGCCATTGACTATTCCTCATGCACCTTGGTCAGACATTAGCATGGACTTTGTGTTAGGATTGCCTAGATCTAAACATGGACATGATTCTATATTTGTGGTAGTGGATCGCTTTTCCAAAATGGCACACTTCATTCCGTGCCATAAGACCGATGATGCTTCACATGTAGCAAATTTGTTTTTCAGGGAAATAATTCGGCTACACGGTGTACCAAGAACAATCGTCTCTGACCGCGACGTAAAATTCATGAGCTACTTCTGGAAGACACTCATGGCCAAGCTCGGCATCAAGCTCCTCTTCTCGTCCGCCTCACATCCTCAAACCGATGGACAAACCGAGGTCGTCAATCGAAGCCTTGGCACACTCCTCCGTGTGTTGATAAAGAAGAACCTTAAAGACTAGGAGGAATGCATTCCACACGCCGAGTTCGCCTACAACCGCGCCAAGCACTCCACCACCATGAGAAGCCCGTTCATGATCGTCTATGGTTTCGAGCCTCTCACCGCGCTCGATATCCTTCCACTTCCGCTACATGACTGTACCAATATGGACGTTGACAAGCGTGCCCAAACAATGAAGAAACTCCATGAAGACACAAGAGCTACGATCGAGCAACAAGTCCTTCGCCAAGCATCAAGGCTAAACAAGACCAAGAAAGAGATGATCTTCGAAGAAGGCGACCTTGTGTGGATACACTTGAGTAAAGACCGCTTTCCCAAGGACCGCGACTCCAAACTCAAGCCAAGAGGTGATGGGCCGTTCAAAGTGCTAAAGAGGATTAACAACAACGCCTACATCATCGATATCCCAACATACAAGTATCTTGTGAGCTCGACGTTCAATGTCAAGGACCTCTCACCCTACCATGGAGAAGATAAAGTTGAGAAGGTTAAAGAGTTGAGGACGACTCTTCCCCAAGGGGGGGGGAGCTGATGCAGCCCGTCCTACGGACGCACCTCCATCTACAACACCTAGCCCTCCCAGTGGACCAATGACTCGCGCCCGAGCCAAGCTCCTACAAGCCAAGGTTAACTCGCTCCTTTCCTTGTGTGATTTCGATACGCCCCTGGATGTCTTGCTACTTCATACGCATACACTGTGCATCATCAGGTACGAAGATAAGGACCCATGGAATGGAGAAAGCGCGGGGAAAGCAACCAATGTTGCCAGACTCGGTACTACTGGGACCCTACGGCGGTACTACAGTTCAAGCGGCACAACCGCCCCGACTACGGACGCTCAGGAGGAACCCAGCCAAGGCCCAGGATGGCTGCGGTACTCTGGGACAGGGGCAGTTCTCTGGGTGGTACTACCGCCTCCTCTGCTTCGCTACATGCGACTCGGAAGCTCAGGGGCCAGTACTACCGCCTGGCGGTACTACTGGTTCGACAGTACTCTGGGTTGCCGGCCAGTACTCTGGGTCTTGACTGAACCTGATCGCGTCGATTCATTAGCATACTGTACCCCTTTCTATATTTTCCCATTTCGTTCCTAAACTACCCATGTTTATGTGGCTGGCCTATATATAGTCCCCACCCTCTATTGTAAACCCTAGACTTGGATAATAATAGACTGAGGACACCCCTTTGAGGATCTTTCATCTATTGGTCTCATGCTCCTACCAAGGGGCACCCTATTATCCACAACCTCTTGGATCTTGCCTAGTGCGTTCAAGTTGTACAAGGCCTTGGGTTCTCGGTTTCTCGTCCCCAAGTAGTCAAGATCTCACCAAGCACCTCGCCCCGTTGTTGGCCGTGGAGAGAGAGATTCGCCCAACACCGATCCTAGGGATTATGTTGGACCGGTTGCCACCGGCGTGAGTTATCGGCGTGTATCGTGCTTTGTGTGCGTGAGTTCATCGGTTTCTTCGTGGGCGTGTGTTCGTGGATTTCATCCCCTTTCCCCCCTCCACCGCTTTCCCCTTGATTCCCGCGGAGATTCGTGAAAGATCGGGCCACCCGAAGGGGTTACCCCATAACAAGAATTTTGGCAAAAACACATGAGGAAAAATATCCAAAGCAACAGCATTATGTGTGCAAACCAACACATATCATCATCATCAAGTATCATGGGAATATGAGTATCCCAAGTGGAAACAAAAACGACATTGCAAACAAACCAAATGAAAGAGCAAGTCGTCCTTATGTTTGTTGCAACAACAAGACGTGATTCTTGGAAGCTCTCATGACAATACATGCTCTTAATGCCATTATGGTTGCACACAAAACATCGGAAAGGGAAATTGTTCAACATTTTTGTTGCAACACACAAAGCATCATTATCCAAAAGCAAAGAAACATGATTGTCATAAGGGGAGATAATACCATTAAGATGCTTGCAATCAAACCATAGGAAAGAGCAATTTGCCAACATGAAAGATGCAAAGCATGCAAAAGGTATCAGAGCTGGGTTCGATCTTGAACTCACTTGTGGGATGCTCTCAAGAGCTCTTTTTGTCAACTCGTGCTCAACCGAGTTGACATGATAGTGCGGGTACCTACACACATCATACACAAAAGGAAGAACGTGTGTGCATGGTAGAGATACACATCATCCATCTTGACGTATCTCTTCTTGTGCACATCACCATTAATGTCAATCAAGTATGAAATAGATGCATGGTGAGTATGCAAGTGGGGAACATGCTTATCATGGCAATCATCAAAATCTCCAAAAATTGAGAAAGCTATGGGGGCCATCTCATTATAACGCAAATGATCAATATTGTTGCAAGCAAAACAAGTGAAATAGAATGTATTCATCTTATCGCAAGCAACGAGAGAAATTGAATGACTAGCATGACAAGGCAAGTCCAAAGCAATTGGAGGATACACACAAGATGCATAGCATGGCATGTTTATGGCAATGGTATCACAATCAAACAATTCCACATGAGCAATATTATGCAAAGGCAAAGCATCACATGGGAATATGAATGAAGCAAATGTAATGTCACAAGTATCATCCATGACATGCATATCCTCACAATTCATCATGTCCACTAGTGGGATCATGGCATCATCAACACCCTTATTGTTACCTTGTTCATACCTCTCATATGAAGTGGGTGTTGTGGAAGTAGTGGCCTCCATGTGGACGACTTCGTCTTCTTGATGTAGCCATGGCGTAGCATCCTCTTCATCCATCATGTACATCTTGTCCATTCGAGGCATCATTGCTTCATGGCTTGGCGCGTCTTCATCCATGGAACCTAGCACAACATAAGAGAACACACTAGAGGTAGAGGGTAAGTTGTTAGAAATAGAAATGGTCTCACTTGACCTATCAACTACCATTCTCAACTCACTAGGAGTGTCGCTCATGCCCTCCAAGTGGAAGCACTCAATCTCACATAAGGTGGAGTCACTCATCTCACTCTTGTTCTCACTCAAGTGGGCTAAGTGGCTCTCATACTCACATGGGATTGGTACCACATCATCATTCAAGCATATGGGGATAGGCTCGATTTCCTCAACTCCAAGCGCCTCCTTTGGTGAAGGGAAAATCTCAAGCTCACCATTCTTGACCTTGTCACCTTCAAGGTTGGATCCCATAAGATGGGCATCATCACTCTCCTCCATGGTCGAAGGGAAAATCCCATGCTCGACCGTCTTGTGGCCATCTCGTAGTAGTGGTGGAAGTAGGCACATGGTGTTGTCGAGAGAGGTGCTCGGATCGACTTCATCGCATATGTGGCCTTGGCTTCCTCCATCTTGGAGTGTACACATCCTCTTGCCGAACTCAGCCAACTTGGCGAAGTAGAGGTCTTCATTTTCCTCATTCGCGAGGTCGCGGAAGTCAAGCGTAGGCGTTGAAGCTTGATGGCGTGGAGGAAGGCTTGCTCTTGATGCCATTGTGGTGGTGGCACGAGTTGATGCAGCCCGTCCTACGGACGCACCTCCATCTACAACACCTAGTCCCCCAAGTGGACCAATGACTCGCGCCCGTGCCAAGATCCTACAAGCCAAGGTTAACTCGCTCCTTTCCTCATGTGATTTTGACCTACCTTTGGATGGCTTGCTACTTCACGCATCTACGTTATGTATCCTCAGATATGAAGCAGCACCACCACACCAAGCCACCAAGGAAGCAGGACCAGGAGAAGAAGCCGCTGGAGCGCTGCACACCGGAGTCTTCGGTGTAGACCGGAGTCTCCGGTCTCCTACACCGGAGTCTCCAGACCTTCCTCCGGTCCAGACCGGAGACCCAGGCCCGGGACAGCCAAAAGCCCCCTCCGGAGACGGGTCCGGAGATTGACCGGAGTCTCTGGCCTAGACAGGAGTCTCCGGACCGACCGTCGCCAGGCATGTTAAGGCCTTTTGGGCCTGGCCCATGTAACCCCCAATTTTGCCCCAAACTTCCAGTTTTATTCCAGAACTACCCCTGTTTATGTGGTTGGCCTATAAATAGCCCCACCCCTCATATGTAAACCCTAGACTTGGATAATGATAGATTAAGACACCCCTTGTGGATCTTTTAATCTATTGGTCTCATGCTCCTTGATAAGGAGCACCTATTGTCCACCCTCCTCTTGGATTTTGCCTAGTGCGTTCAAGTTGTACAAGGCCTTGGGTTCTCGGTTCCTCGCCCCCAAGTCGTCAAGATCTCACCAAGCACCTCATCCCCCGTTGTTGGCGTGGAGAGCGAGCTTCGCCCAACACCGATCCTAGGGATTATGTTGGACCGGTTGCCACCGGTGTGAGGGATAGGCGTGTATCGTGTTTTGGTTTGCGTGTGTTCGTGGTTTTCATCTCATCCCTCGATTTCATCCTCCGACCACCGCTTTCCCCCTCATTCCTCGTGGAATTCGTGAAAGATCGGGCCAACCCCGGGGTTACCCCATAACATCTTGGTATCAAGAGCAAAGTTGATCACGAATTTCCCCCCAATTTTTCTTCTATCCACCATAAATTCGAAAATTTCCCAAAAAACAGCCCCAATTTGCCTTTGGATCGATCTGTCGTTTTGGAGTGTTTTTGGTGGTTTTGATCCGACCAAATCTTGTCTAAGGTGTTGGTTCAGCTTTTGCCTGCGTTTCCCAGCCCAATTTTGGCCAAATTTTCGCGGATTTGAGGACTCTAGGCGTGGATCTCCGCTCAAGAACACAAGCAGTCATCCCACACCGGAGTCTCCGGCCTGAGCACTGGAGTCTCCGGTCTACACCGGAGTCTCCGGCCCGAGACCGGAGTCTCCGGACCTGGACACCAGTTTTACCCATTTTTTCCTCTTTTCTGCATTGGCTAATCTATCCACTTGTTGTTTGTGTTCCGTGTGCGTGTCACCAACTAACAGATAGCTTCCGCAACATCGCCGCGCTCTTCGACACCACGGACCCCAAACTCTTCCCCGCTCCTTCGACACAAGATCATCATCATCAACTAAGGTATAACTTGTGTCAACCCTTGTAGCCATATCTTCCTTTGTGTGTACCTATCCTATGAGAGCAACTCATTTTGTGTTTGTCTAAGCATTGTGCACTTGCCATTGGAAAGTGAGAGTGTGAGGGCAAATACAAAAGTTAACATAGTAGCATAGCAAGGGAGAAAAAGAAAAAGAATCAAAAAAAAGAGAGAAAAACAAAAAGAAAAGAAAAAATAGAACGATACATAGTCTCCCAATACAAAGAGAGAATCAAGCTTGTAAGCAAAAGAGAGAGGAAGAAGCGCGCCAAGGCAAGTGCACAAATCCGTTGCTTACCCTCTTTTGGCAAACGAGTTGTGGTCTCTCCTTGCGTTGGCACGACACCCGAGCGTAGTCTTCATTAGACCATTTCATGCTCACTTTCATAGTCGTGCTAACCCCATTTTTCTCCACGCGTGTGTGTAGTCGTAGGTTCTCGTCACCTTTTGAGTTGACCTTCTCCTTTTGACTTGCGTTTTGTTGGATCTTCTCCACTTTTGACTATCCTTTGCGTTCGGTTGGTTCTTTGGTTTTCCCACAATCCTACCCATCTACCAAAAGCTTTTGAGAGTTGTAGCTCCTTGTGTGTGCGTTTCTTTGCCATTTCACTTTGCACATTGTTCGCTCCTTTGTGTGGCAATTGGTTTGATATAATCTCCAAGGTGAGGTAAAAGGCAAACTCTACGCACCTTTACTCTCCATATACAACCATTGTCGGCTTTGCATCATGGACAGGAATGGCGAGCCGTCCCAACCACCGCCACCAACTCCGGAGGACGACAATCCATACATGACAAGATGGGACCATTGGATGGTTCGAGGAGAATTCAACTACCGTTGTGAAGCCCTTGAGCGGCGCCAAGATGAACAATTTAGCGAAGCCCGAGTGGAGTTCAAGAACATCGACAACCGCTTCGAGGAAGTCCGAGGCCAAATGCATGCCATGCAACACAACCTCGGTCATCAAAATGAAGCTCTTGGTCGTGCCCTCGCCTCAACGGATGAGAAGCTTCAACGCCTCATTGATGGGTTAGCAAGGCCACGCTCGCGCGACTCAAGCTCATCACGACACTCCTCAAGCGAATCAAGTGCTCCTCGCCGTCACGCTTCAAGGCACCGGGATGGACCCGTCCTTCACTCCATGAGCTCTTCTCAAGCGGTACCATCGCCGCGACACGCCGCAACGTCAAGCTATGATGGTAACCTCTCCGCAAGACCTCTAAGACGTGAAGCGGACCGGCCACAACAAAGGGCACTTGTGCTTCAACAAGAACAACCTCACATGGACCACCAAGCCCATCGCCATCGACATGTTCTTTCCATAACAAGTGAAGCATCCGAAGCGGACGAACAAGTTCGCCGGCGGCGTGAAGCACTCGAAGATCCACCAAGGCGTCCCCCTCGACATGACCGTCATCGCCGTCAACATGATCTAAACGACGAGCCTCCTCCACAACAAGAAGAAAGAGAGCAGCCCATTGCGCATGCGGCTCGACGTCCTCCTCGCCACATGGCGCAAGATAATGCCCCTCGGCATCAACCACGACAAGAACAAGAGCAAGCTCCCCAAGCTCACCATGAGGACCAACAACCTCCTCCTCGTCATCAACCGCGACAACAACAAGAGCAAGCTCCCCAAGCTCGTCGTCCAAATCAAGTTCCACCACCAAACGCGGCACCTCAACAACCGCAAGAGCAACGCCACCATCAACAAGCAAGACATGAGAGCTCGGATGATGAAGATGGCCGCCACAATCATGGCAACCGTCGCAACCGGAACCGCAATGAGGAAGAAACTTCCGGCAAGCTCAAGTTCACCATGCCCAAGTTCACCGGTTCCAATGATCCCGAAGAATACCTCTCATGGGAACTCAAGGTTGACAAGATCTTCCGCATGCACAACTTTAGCAATGAAAAGATGATGGCCATGGCATCCCTCGAGTTTGATGAATATGCAAACCTTTGGTGGGAACAAGTCCAACTAAACATGAATCAAAAGAAGAGCCTCCAATCTCAACTTGGCAAGATATGAAGGCTCATATGAGATCCCGCTTTGTTCCTTCGCACTACACGCGTGACCTCTTCAACAAGCTTCAAACGCTTAGTCAAGGAACAAAGACCGTGGAAGAGTACTTCAAGCAAATGGAGCTCAACATGATCCGTGCCAACATTGAAGAGCGGGATGAGCAAACAATGGCACGTTTCCTCAATGGCTTGAACCATCCTATCAAGCGCATCACCGAGTTCCAAAGGTACAACAACATGGTTGAGCTTGTGCACATTGCATCAAAGGCCGAACGTCAAGTGCAAGAGGACATCAAGTTCAACAAGCCAAATACATACTTCACATACAAGAAAGCTCCAACCACTACTCCGACAACACCAAGTGGAAGCTCCTCAAATACCACCAAGCTTCCATTCAAGCCAACACTTCCTCAAGGAAAACCGCCCCCAAGTGGCAAATACACAAAAGATGAACAACCATTCAATGGTGAGTGCTACAAGTGTGGAGGCAAAGGACACAAGTCGGCCGCATGTGGGAACAAGAAAGTTTTGTTCATCCATGACAACGACGATGAAGAATACTTGAGTGAAGATGAGTTTGATGCAAGGGTCAAGGAAGCCATGGCAAGGCAACATTTGGAAGAGGACCAAGAGCTACTCATGTGTGAGCATGACGCAAGTCCATCGCTTGTGGTCACAAGGGTCTTAACTACTCAAGCCAATGAGAATGAAGACCAACGATCAAACATCTTCCAAACTCGTGCCGGTATCAATGGGAGGTCCATCAAAGTTGTCATCGATGGAGGGAGTTGCCACAATCTTGCAAGCACGAAATTGTGTGAGAAACTCAACCTCACCCTCCATCCGCATAAACACCCCTACCATATCCAATGGCTAAGTGACCAAGGATCCGTCAAGATCAAGCACACCGTCTCGGTAACGTTCTCAATTGGGCCCTACAAAGACACGGTGGAATGTGACGTGGTCCCAATGACTGTTTGCCACATGTTGCTCGGAAGGCCGTGGCAATATGACAAGCGTGCTTTGCATGATGGTCACTCAAACACTTATACCTTCAAATGGATTGACAAAACTTGTGTGTTGCAACCAATGACTCCTAGCCAAATAATTGCGGACAATGCAAAGGCTTTAGCGAGGGCGCAATACACAACACAATCTTGTGAGAAGAGTGGTGAGCGAGAGAACCACACTATAGTGAGTGAGTGCCACAAGCCAAACTCGAGTGGAAAAACCAAGAGTGTTCTTCTTGCCACCAAAAGTGAGATGAGAGAAGTGCGGAACAACCCATCCATTTTGCACTATGTCCTTGTCTGCAAGGGACTAGCGCAAGGAACTAATGACTTGACAAATGTTCCTCCTTCTTTGATGGCTGTTTTGCAGGAATTCCAAGATGTATTCCCGAAGAGCTTCCTCATGGACTACCCCCTCTTCGTGGAATCGAGCACCGCATCGACCTCATACCCGGCGCCCCACTCCCAAACCGCGCCGAGTATCGCACGAAGCCGGAAGAGACAAAGGAGATAGAACGACAAATCAACCAACTCGTCTCCAAAGGTTTGATCCAAGTAAGCACTAGTCCAAGCGCGGTTCCCGTGATTCTAGTCCCAAAAACGGATGATACGTTGCGGTTATGCATGGACTGCCGTCCAATCAATGCTACCACCGTGCGTTATCGACATCCTATACCGCGTCTTGATGACATGCTTGATGAGTTATGTGGAGCCACTATATTTTCGAAAATTGATCTTCGTAGTGGTTACCATCAAATTCGCATGGCCGAAGGTGATGAGTGGAAAACCGCCTTCAAGACCAAGCTTGGTCTCTATGAATGGTTGGTTATGCCTTTTGGCTTATCAAATGCTCCATCTACCTTCATGCGCCTCATGAACCATATTTTGCGATCTCTCATTGGGAAGAGTGTAGTTGTTTACTTTGATGACATCCTTGTCTATAGCAAGTCACTAGAGGAGCATGTTACTCATGTTAAGGAGGTCCTTCAAATCATTCGTCATGAAAAGCTTTACGCTAATCTCCCAAAGTGCACTTTTGCAAAAGACAAGCTGATTTTCCTTGGTTTTGTTGTGTCTTCCAATGGCATTGAAGTTGGTGTCTCAAAAGTCAAGGACATACGAGATTGGCCCATCCCTACAAATGTTAGTGAACTTCGAAGTTTTCATGGGTTGGCTGGCTTTTACCATCGCTTTGTGAAAGACTTTTCTACCATTGCTTGTCCCCTCAACGAATTGACCAAGAAAAATGTCACGTTCGTTTGGGGAAAAGCACAACAAAAGGCTTTTGATGAGCTCAAAAAGAGGCTCACCGAAGCACCACTTCTTGCATTACCGGATTTCACAAAAACCTTTGAGATTGAATGTGACGCTAGTGGTATTGGCATTGGCGGCGTCCTTATGCAAAATGGGCGTCCTATTGCTTACCATAGTGAGAAACTTGATGGCGCACGCCTCAACTATCCCATTTATGACAAAGAACTTTTTGCCTTGGTTCGAGTCCTTCAAGTGTGGCAACACTATCTTTGGCCCAAAGAATTTATCATCCATTCCGACCATGAGTCGTTGAAGTATCTTAAGGGCCAAGCCAACTTGAGTAAAAGGCATGCAAAATGGGTTGAGTTCATGGAGTCTTTTCCTTACATTGTCAAATACAAGAAGGGCAAAGAAAATGTGGTAGCGGATGCCTTGTCTCGCAAAAACACAAGCCTTCTTACACGACTCGAAGTAAATGTCTTGGGTCTTGATGACATCAAATCTTTATGCAGCGTCCAACCCTTTCTTTGGACCAATTTTTGCAACATGTTCAATAGACAAAGGGATTGATGATTTCTATTTGCATAAGGGTTTTCTTTTCAAACAAAACAAACTTTGCATTCCGAAATCGTCTCTCCAACTTTTGCTTCTTCAAGAGTCCCATGGTGGAGGCCTTATGGGTCACTTTGGCCGTGACAAGACTTATGACATGCTCTCCACTCACTACTTTTGGCCAAAGATGAAGCGCGACGTGGAGCACCACGTCCAACGATGCACTACATGTATCCAAGCTAAGTCTAAGTCCAACCCATTTGGTCTCTATATGCCATTACCTATTCCTCATGCACCTTGGCCGGACATTAGCATGGACTTTGTGTTAGGCTTGCCTAGATCTAAACATGGTCATGATTCTATATTTGTAGTAGTGGATCGCTTTTCCAAAATGGCACACTTCATTCCGTGCCATAAGACCGATGATGCTTCACATGTAGCAAATTTGTTTTTCAGGGAAATAATTCGGCTACACGGTATACCAAGAACAATCATCTCCGACCGCGACGTGAAATTCATGAGGTACTTCTGGAAGACTCTCATGGCCAAGCTCGACATCAAGCTCCTCTTCTCGTCCGCCTCGCATCCTCAAACCGATGGACAAACCGAGGTCGTCAATCGAAGTCTTGGCACACTCCTCCGGGTGTTGATAAAGAAGAACCTTAAAGACTGGGAGGAATGTATTCCACATGCCGAGTTCACCTACAACCGCGCCAAGCACTCCACCACCATGAGGAGCCCGTTCATGATCGTCTATGGCTTCGAGCCCCTCACCGCGCTCGATATCCTCCCACTACCTCTTCATGAACGTGCCAATATGGACGTGGTCAAGCGTGACCAAACAATGAAGAAACTCCATGAAGACACAAGAGCTACTATCGAGAAACAAGTCCTTCGCCAAGCATCGAGGCTAAACAAGAACAAGAAAGAGATGATCTTCGAAGAAGGCGACCTTGTGTGGATACACTTGAGTAAAGACCGCTTCCCCAAGGACCGCGACTCCAAACTCAAGCCAAGAGGTGATGGACCGTTCAAAGTGCTAAAGAGGATCAACAACAACGCCTACATCATAGATATCCCAACATCCAAGTATCTTGTGAGCCCGACATTCAATGTCAAGGACCTATCACCCTACCATGGCGAAGATGAAGTTGAGAAGGTTGAAGAGTCGAGGACGACTCTTTCCCAAGGGGGGGGGAGCTGATGCAGCCCGTCCTACGGACGCACCTCCATCTACAACACCTAGTCCCCCAAGTGGACAATGACTCGCGCCCGTGCCAAGCTCCTACAAGCCAAGGTTAACTCGCTCCTTTCCTCATGTGATTTTGACCTACCTTTGGATGGCTTGCTACTTCACGCATCTACGTTATGTATCCTCAGATATGAAGCAGCACCACCACACCAAGCCACCAAGGAAGCAGGACCAGGAGAAGAAGTCACTGAGGCCAGCACCGAGTCTCGGTGTAGACCAGTCTCGGTCTCCTACACCGAGTCTCGGACCTTCCTCCGTCAGACCAGGAGACCCAGCCCGGACAGCCGAAGCCCTCCGGAGACGGGTCCGGAGATTGACCGGAGTCTCCGGCCCAGACCGGAGTCTCCGGACCGACCGTCGCCAGGCATGTTAAGGCCTTTTGGGCCTCGCCCATGTAACCCCCAATTTCGCCCCAAACTTCCAGTTTTGTAACCCTCTCTATATTTCGCTATTTGTTCCGAAAATACCCCTGTTTATGTGGTTGGCCTATAAATAGCCCCACCCCTCATATGTAAACCCTAGACTTGGATAATGATAGATTAAGACACCCCTTGTGGATCTTTTAATCTATTGGTCTCATGCTCCTTGATAAGGAGCACCTATTGTCCACCCTCCTCTTGGATTTTGCCTAGTGCGTTCAAGTTGTACAAGGCCTTGGGTTCTCGGTTCCTCGCCCCCAATTCGTCAAGATCTCACCAAGCACCTCATCCCCCGTTGTTGGCGTGGAGAGCGAGCTTCGCCCAACACCGATCCTAGGGATTATGTTGGACCGGTTGCCACCGGTGTGAGGGATAGGCGTGTATCGTGTTTTGGTTTGCGTGTGTTCGTGGTTTTCATCTCATCCCTCGATTTCATCCTTCGACCACCGCTTTCCCCCTCGTTCCTCGTGGAATTCGTGAAAGATCGGGCCAACCCCGGGGTTACCCCATAACACGAGTAGTTGAAGGTGCCCTATGATGGTGTCGACGAAGGTCATTGGCGTGCCTTGCCGATGGTTGATGTTGGTGAAGTACTTGGTCATCCACATGACACTCACGACCGTGATCATTTGCCTTGGCACTCTTCTTGTGCTTGTGGTGCCTTCTTGAGCTTGCTTGAGCACTATGGTTGGTGCTCATCATGAATTCTTCGTCTTTATGGGGAAGATGCCTTTGACGATGTGTTGTATCCTCTTTATGGAGGCGATGCTCATGAGAGGATGTTTGTCGAGGAAGAGTCTTGTTTCTTGGCGCCTCTTGATGCATATGATGTTTGGACGCCATTCTTGTTTGGATAGGAGGTGGATCTTGGCGCCTTGGAGGTGATGGAGCTTGGCGCCTTGGAGATGGTGGAGCTTGACGCCTAGGAGGTGATGGAGCTTGTCGCCTTGGAGGTGGATCATCGAAGTAGGTGGTGCCCTTTGGTATGGCACGCTTGGCCTTGAAGGTCATGGAATCTTGATGATGCGCCTCCTCTTGCTTGGCGTAGTAGGCTTCCATCTCCACACGGTGGAGGAATTCTTCATGGCTCGTGGAGGAGCCATCAAAGTTGATGAAGTTCTCCGTGTCCTCCATGCTTGGCGAGGCGTCATCGATGTTGCACTCGAAGTCATCCATGCTTGGGGAGTAATTGTTGGTGTAGTACTCCATATCACCCAAGCATGTGGAGTCATTGTCGGTGTAGTGCTCCATATCCTCCATGCATGAGGAGCCAGTGTCGAGGTAGAGCTCCAAGTCTTCCATGCTTGAGGAGCCATAGTTGATGTCATGCTCCATGTCTTCCATACATGTGGAGTCATCGTAGTTGTAGTGCTCCGGGTCCTCAAAGCGTGCGGAGCCGTTGTCGGTGTTGTGCTCCGTCATGTCCTCTATACTTGCGGAGTCGTAGTCATTGTGGCTCATCATGGATTCTTCATAGATATCAATCTCGGTCCCGGAGTCCCTAGACATGATTCACAAGACCAAGTGTTGTATATGGAAGTGGTATGATATGGGATCCCTTGTGGGATTGACCCTAGGGTGGCCCGATCTTCACGGATTTGATGCGGGGAGTGAGGGGAAACCCGATGAACGCAACACAAATGCAAGGTAACGATACAAACACACGCAAACACAACCCGATTCGATTTGCTCCCGTTGGCTCGAACAACCAATCCAATAGAATCCTCGGCGAGAGACCGTTAGGTAGAATCACCAAAGGAGAGATCGGCAAGCGGATGATAGAATCCAAATCAAAAGGAGAGAGTAGCAACCAAGTAGAATCCCAAAGGGAGAGACCTAGCACTACTAGAATCCTTGATGAGGAGAGACCAAACACTTGAGGAGGGTCTTGACGACTTGGAGACGAACAACCGAACTCCAAGGCCTTGTACAACTCATAGATTAACTATAGAGAGGGGTTCCCATCTAGGGTTAGGCACAAGCCTTCTTTCATCATCAACTCCAGGGTTTCAAGGAGGGGGTGGGGGCTTATATATAGGCCAGCCACGAGCTAGGGGTAAAACAGGCATAAATAGGAAGTTCTGGGCGTTACATGGGCCAGGCCCAACCCGAGGCATACGCTTGGTCCGGAGACTCCGGTGTGCTGGCGGAGACTCTACTGGACCAGAGACTCAGTCGATCTCAGTGTCGTCTCCGGAGGGGCCTTCACCGTATCTGGGCGCTGGTTTGGGGGTCGGACCGGAGGTGGGCCGGAGACTCCGGTGTGGTAGACCGGAGACTCCGGTCTGGACCGGAGACTCCCGTCTAGCTTCAGCCGCTTCTTGCATCTTCTCTTCCAGGCCTCTTGCTTGGGGGTCTTGATCTCTGGGGTCCTCTTGTCATCTCCTCTTGGTGTCATGGTCATGGTCCTGGTCATAGCATTGGCACGTGTGTCAAGTAGGATTCCATTCACATGATAGCCAAAGGAGGGTGGGGTATGGAATGAGTTCACCTTTGAGGGTGTGGTTGATGTAGCATGGTGTGGACCAATGGTGAATGCCATGTGTTGGGCTGCAACATCTCCCCCCGCTTCAAAACGAGTCGTCCTCGACGAAGTTCCATCATCATATAGGGAGGAAGGTGTGTGCAAGGTCTTGAGCTTGTATGTTGTGGGATCTCCCGTGTCGTAGCCTTGTTCCAATTGGTCGAAGATCTTGAAGTTGTGCTTGTCATCAAGGTGTGGTTGGAGATCTTGCAAAACCGACAACAAGGAGAAAGAGTTGTATGAAGGATTGTTAGTATTGGGTACGCTCAAATCACTCTTCGCACGTGTGGTGGCTTGCGACGTGGCACTCATGATCTTTCCACTCATTTGGGGCTGGTAGCACTCACTCACGTGTTGGTGGATCACTCTCTCACCGCTCATCTCACAAGGGTCCTTAGCTTGCTTTATCTTGGGCAGCGACGTCATGCTTGAAGTGATAATTTGGCTTGGCGTCATAGGTTGTAGCACCAATGTCTTGTCTTTCCACTTAAAGGAGTATTGGTTGGAGGTACCATCATGTGGTGCACTCTTGTTGTATTGCCATGGTCTTCCAAGGAGCATGTGACACACGGTCATAGGCACGACATCACACTCGACGGTGTCTTGATATGGACCAATCTTGAAGGAGACGTTGACCTTGTGTTTGATTTGAATGGTGCCATTGTCATCAAGCCACTTGACATGATAGGGTTGAGGGTGCTCCATGTATGGTAACTTGAGTTTCACAAAGGTCGATGCTCAAGGTTGTGACAACTTCCTCCATCAATGATAACTTTTATGGACTTGCCATCAATTCGGCTCGGTTTGGAAGATGTTGAGGCGTTGATCCTCTCTAGGGATGGAGTTGGTTGTCAAAACTTGGGCGATGACAAGTGAGGGGCTTGGATCATGTTCACATAGAAGTGTGTCCTCATCTTGCATTGCGGCATCCTTTGCTATAGCGGCTTGGTTCATAGCTTCAAATTCGTCTTCGCTCACGGAATATGTTGCACCGTTCTCATCCGTTAGCATGACTCTTGTGTTGATGCACTCATAAGACTTGTGGCCCTTTCCTCCACACTTGTAGCAAACTACTTGACTTTCCGTTGTGTTGGAGGTGGATGCCATAGGTGTCTTGGATTGCTTGGATGAGTTTGTTGTTTGGTTTGTTGGCTTGGAGGGGCTACTCGAGTTGAGTGAAGCGTAGTACGCCCTTTGCTTCTCATAAGCATGTTCCTTTTGCAAGTGGCGCTCGGCCTTGGTTGCTTGGTGAAGAAGGTTCACGAGAGTCTTGTAAGGTTGGAAATCGACTATTTTGCGTATTGGGCGGCTCAAACCGTTGAGGAACCGTGCTATTGTTTGCTCCTCGAGTTCCTTCACATCGGCTCTCATCATAGTCATCTCCATCTCCTTATAGAACTCTTCAATTGTCTTTGTGCCTTGCTTCAAGTTTTGTAGCTTGTCGAAGAGGTCTTGGCGATAGTGCTCGGGGACAAATCTTGCATACTTCACATTCTTCATCTCGGTCCAAGTGGTGACCGGTGGCTCTTCTTGCTTATCACGATTGCTTTGGTAGTCTTCCCACCAAACATTGGCGTAGTCCTCAAACTCAAGGGATGCCATTGCCACTTTCTTCTCTTCAGAAAAGTTGTGGACTCGGAAGATCTTGTCGACTTTGAGCTTCCATTCAAGATATGCATCGGCATTTTCTTCTCCTTTGAACTTGGGCATCACGAACTTGAGCTTCCCAGACTTGCCATCATCACGCTCATGGTGGTTGTTGCGATGTTCTTGGTGCATACTTGCGTCACTTGGAGGGCGTGGAGGCGGGGGAGGAGGCTCTTAATTGCCTTGAGGTTGTTGTGGGGGGTTTTCTTGATGATGCTCGAAGTCTCTTCTTCGCCGTTGGTCGGCATCATTGACGTTCATAGCTTGACGGTGTCGGTGGTGGTGTTGTGCATGTCGGTTATTGCATCGAGCTTGGCGTGCATCCTCATCATCATCACTTGTGTCCCATACCGTTCTTGATGTTGTTGGCGTTGCTCGTGGTGGTCATGAGGAGGATGACGCCGATCATTATGGTTAGCTTCATCTTGGCGTTCTTGAGGTTGGTGCACGTCGATGATTGCTTGGTGTGGTGGTGGACCATGCTCTTGTCGTTGTTGTTGAGGTTGGGGAGCATTTGGGTCCACCGCTTGAGGGCGACGATGACGAGCTTGTGGGTCCCCATTATGGTGGTGGGGTTCTCCGGCGGAGTGTGACCTTGACGACTCGCCATGTCGACTTGAGGAGCGCGTGTGGGAGGAACTTGACGAGCTTGAGCGATGACCGTGTCGGTTGCCAAGATTGGCGATAGCTTGGTGAAGAGCTTGGAATTGAGCATGGTGCTCCTCTTGACGTTGTCGCTCACGGTACTCAAATTCTCGAAAAGTATCATCAAGACGGTGCTCGAGTCGCTTAAATTGATTGTTGAATTCTTGGCGTTGCGCCCATAAGTTGTGGCGCGTGGCAAAGCCATCTTGGTTGTTGAAATTGCTATCTCCACTAGCTCCACTTGCCCTAGACATGGTGCACAAACACACTTGATAGATATGGTGAGATTGGTGGAATGGTAATTGCTACCTTGCCTCACCGGAGTCAACGATTGGAAAGATTGTTGTTGCCGAGAGCAAAGCGAATAGCGGGTACACAAGACACACACACACAAAGGCCTATGGTGGTAGGTTAGAAAGGTGGAAAGCAAATGGAACAATCAAAAGAAAAGGATATTGTCAAAAGTGGGTAAAATCCAACAAAAACAAAGTCAAAGGAAAAGGTCAAAAGGGGGTGACGAGAACCTACGACTATACACACACGGTGGAGATTAATGTGGCTAGCACGACTATGAAAAATGAGCAAAGAACAAAATTGGACCTAACGAAGACTAATGCTCGGTGTCGTGCCAACACTAGGAGAGACCATAGCCCGTTCGCACAAGGTTGAGAAGCAACGGATTTGTACGCTTGCCTTGCTCTTGCTCGCACTCTTGCTTGGAAGCTTTGGACTCTCTTTAGCTATTGGTATCTTTCTTTTGTTTCTTTTGCTTAGAAGCTTTTTTTTTGTATACTATGGAGTCAATTTTGTTATTGCCTCTATATCATGACTATGCAAGAGCAAGCGCACAATGCTTCGGCAAACATAGGAGGGCTACTCTCGATAGGTTAGGTAACACACACAGGAAGAAAGGGGGTTAACAATGGTTGTGCAAGTTATACCTTTTGGTGATGTTGAACTTGCAATCTTTGGTGAAGGGATGGTTCGAGTTCCGCGGTGTCGATGTCGAGCATGAGGTGTTGTTGGCGTTGCGGAAGCTTGTTAGTTGATAGACACTCAGGCGAAACACAAACACACAAGGGGAGTTAGTCGAAAAAGGAAAAGGGGTCAAAATTTTGTTCAGGGCCGGAGACTCCGGTGTGATGGGGCCAGAGATTCCGGTGTGGTCCGGAGACTCCGGTGTGATGACCGGAGACTCGGTCTGTTCAACCTGACGAACAGCTCGAGTTCGTGAGCGGAAATTTGGCCCTTTAACCCTCAAATCCAGAAAATTTCGACCAAATTGGGCTAGGAAACGCAGGGCAAAGGTAGACCAAATCCAAGGACAGGTTTCTAATGGATCAAAACCACAATCAACTCACCAAATCAAGAGATCGATCCAAAAGCAAATTGGGGCTAAAATTTTTGGTATTTTCGAATTTATGGTGGATATGGGGGAACGAAGTCAAATCCGTGGCAACCAAAAGCTGCTGATACCAGTTGATATGGGATCCCTTGTGGGATTGACCCTAGGGTGGCCCGATCTTCACGGATTTGATGCGGGGAGTGAGGGGAAACCCGATGAACGCGATGAACGCAACACAAATGCAAGGTAACGATACAAACACACACAAACACAACCCGATTCGACGGTTCTGCTCGAACAACCAATCCAATAGAATCCATGGCGAGAGACCGTTAGGTAGAATCACCAAAGGAGATATCGGCAAGCGGATGATAGAATCCAAATCAAAAGGAGAGAGTAGCAACCAAGTAGAATCCCAAAGGGAGAGACCTAGCACTACTAGAATCCTTGATGAGGAGAGACCAAACACTTGAGGAGGGTCTTGACGACTTGGAGACGAACAACCGAACTCCAAGGCCTTGTACAACTCATAGATTAACTATAGAGAGGGGTTCCCATCTAGGGTTAGGCACAAGCCTTCTTTCATCATCAACTCCAGGGTTTCAAGGAGGGGGTGGGGGCTTATATATAGGCCAGCCACGAGCTAGGGGTAAAACAGGCATAAATAGGAAGTTACAGGCGTTACATGGGCCAGGCCCAACCCGAGGCACTTCGAGCACGCTTGGTCAGGAGACTCGGTGTCTGGCCGGAGACTCTACTCTGGACCGAGACTCGGTCGATCTCGGTGTCGTCTCGGAGGGGCCTTGGTATCTGGCGCTGGTTTGGGGGTCGGACCGGAGGTGGGCCGGAGACTCCGGTGTGGTAGACCGGAGACTCCGGTCTGGACCGGAGACTCCGGTCTAGCTTCAGCCGCTTCTTGCGTCTTCTCTTCCAGGCCTCTTGCTTGGGGGTCTTGATCTCTAGGGTCCTCTTGTCATCTCCTCTTGGTGTCATGGTCATGGTCCTGGTCATAGCATTGGCACGTGTGTCAAGTAGGATTCCATTCACATGATAGCCAAAGGAGGGTGGGGTATGGAATGAGTTCACCTTTGAGGGTGTGGTTGATGTAGCATGGTGTGCACCAATGGTGAATGCCATGTGTTGGGCTGCAACATCTCCCCCCGCTTCAAAACGAGTCGTCCTCGACGAAGTTCCATCATCATATAGGGAGGAAGGTGTGTGCAAGGTCTTGAGCTTGTATGTTGTGGGATCTCCGGTGTCGTAGCCTTGTTCCAATTGGTCGAAGATCTTGAAGTTGTGCTTGTCATCAAGGTGTGGTTGGAGATCTTGCAAAACCGACAACAAGGAGAAAGAGTTGTATGAAGGATTGTTAGTATTGGGTACGCTCAAATCACTCTTCGCACGTGTGGTGGCTTGCGACGTGGCACTCATGATCTTTCCACTCATTTGGGGCTGGTAGCACTCACTCACGTGTTGGTGGATCACTCTCTCACCGCTCATCTCACAAGGGTCCTTAGCTTGCTTTATCTTGGGCAGCGACGTCATGCTTGAAGTGATAATTTGGCTTGGCGTCATAGGTTGTAGCACCAATGTCTTGTCTTTCCACTTAAAGGAGTATTGGTTGGAGGTACCATCATGTGGTGCACTCTTGTTGTATTGCCATGGTCTTCCAAGGAGCATGTGACACACGGTCATAGGCACGACATCACACTCGACGGTGTCTTGATATGGACCAATCTTGAAGGAGACGTTGACCTTGTGTTTGATTTGAATGGTGCCATTGTCATCAAGCCACTTGACATGATAGGGTTGAGGGTGCTCCATGTATGGTAACTTGAGTTTCTCACAAAGGTCGATGCTCGCAAGGTTGTGACAACTTCCTCCATCAATGATAACTTTTATGGACTTGCCATCAATTCCGGCTCGGGTTTGGAAGATGTTGAGGCGTTGATCCTCTCTAGGGATGGAGTTGGTTGTCAAAACTTGGGCGATGACAAGTGAGGGGCTTGGATCATGTTCACATAGAAGTGTGTCCTCATCTTGCATTGCGGCATCCTTTGCTATAGCGGCTTGGTTCATAGCTTCAAATTCGTCTTCGCTCACGGAATATGTTGCACCGTTCTCATCCGTTAGCATGACTCTTGTGTTGATGCACTCATAAGACTTGTGGCCCTTTCCTCCACACTTGTAGCAAACTACTTGACTTTCCGTTGTGTTGGAGGTGGATGCCATAGGTGTCTTGGATTGCTTGGATGAGTTTGTTGTTTGGTTTGTTGGCTTGGAGGCTACTCGAGTTGAGTGAAGCGTACGCCTTTGCTTCTCATAAGCATGTTCCTTTTGCAAGTGGCGCTCGGCCTTGGTTGCTTGGTGAAGAAGGTTCACGAGAGTCTTGTAAGGTTGGAAATCGACTATTTTGCGTATTGGGCGGCTCAAACCGTTGAGGAACCGTGCTATTGTTTGCTCCTCGAGTTCCTTCACATCGGCTCTCATCATAGTCATCTCCATCTCCTTATAGAACTCTTCAATTGTCTTTGTGCCTTGCTTCAAGTTTTGTAGCTTGTCGAAGAGGTCTTGGCGATAGTGCTCGGGGACAAATCTTGCATACTTCACATTCTTCATCTCGGTCCAAGTGGTGACCGGTGGCTCTTCTTGCTTATCACGATTGCTTTGGTAGTCTTCCCACCAAACATTGGCGTAGTCCTCAAACTCAAGGGATGCCATTGCCACTTTCTTCTCTTCAGAAAAGTTGTGGACTCGGAAGATCTTGTCGACTTTGAGCTTCCATTCAAGATATGCATCGGCATTTTCTTCTCCTTTGAACTTGGGCATCACGAACTTGAGCTTCCCAGACTTGCCATCATCACGCTCATGGTGGTTGTTGCGATGTTCTTGGTGCATACTTGCGTCACTTGGAGGGCGTGGAGGCGGGGGAGGAGGCTCTTAATTGCCTTGAGGTTGTTGTGGGGGGTTTTCTTGATGATGCTCGAAGTCTCTTCTTCGCCGTTGGTCGGCATCATTGACGTTCATAGCTTGACGGTGTCGGTGGTGGTGTTGTGCATGTCGGTTATTGCATCGAGCTTGGCGTGCATCCTCATCATCATCACTTGTGTCCCATACCGGTTCTTGATGTTGTTGACGTTGCTCGTGGTGGTCATGAGGAGGATGACGACGCCGATCATTATGGTTAGCTTCATCTTGGCGTTCTTGAGGTTGGTGCACGTCGATGATTGCTTGGTGTGGTGGTGGACCATGCTCTTGTCGTTGTTGTTGAGGTTGGGGAGCATTTGGGTCCACCGCTTGAGGGCGACGATGACGAGCTTGTGGGTCCCCATTATGGTGGTGGGGTTCTCCGCGGCGGGAGTGTGACCTTGACGACTCGCCATGTCGACTTGAGGAGCGCGTGCGGGAGGAACTTGACGAGCTTGAGCGATGACCGTGTCGGTTGCCAAGATTGGCGATAGCTTGGTGAAGAGCTTGGAATTGAGCATGGTGCTCCTCTTGACGTTGTCGCTCACGGTACTCAAATTCTCGAAAAGTATCATCAAGACGGTGCTCGAGTCGCTTAAATTGATTGTTGAATTCTTGGCATTGCGCCCATAAGTTGTGGCGCGTGGCAAAGCCATCTTGGTTGTTGAAATTGCTATCTCCACTAGCTCCACTTGCCCTAGACATGGTGCACAAACACACTTGATAGATATGGTGAGATTGGTGGAATGGTAATTGCTACCTTGCCTCACCGGAGTCAACGATTGGAAAGATTGTTGTTGCCGAGAGCAAAGCGAATAGCGGGTACACAAGACACACACACACAAAGGCCTATGGTGGTAGGTTAGAAAGGTGGAAAGCAAATGGAACAATCAAAAGAAAAGGATATTGTCAAAAGTGGGTAAAATCCAACAAAAACAAAGTCAAAGGAAAAGGTCAAAAAGGGTGACGAGAACCTACGACTATACACACACGGTGGAGATTAATGTGGCTAGCACGACTATGAAAAATGAGCAAAGAACAAAATTGGACCTAACGAAGACTAATGCTCGGTGTCGTGCCAACACTAGGAGAGACCGTAGCCCGTTCGCACAAGGTTGAGAAGCAACGGATTTGTACGCTTGCTCTTGCTCGCACTCTTGCTTAGAAGCTTTGGACTCTCTTTAGCTATTGGTATCTTTCTTTTGTTTCTTTTGCTTAGAAGCTTTTTTTTGTATACTATGGAGTCAATTTTGTTATTGCCTCTATATCATGACTATGCAAGAGCAAGCGCACAATGCTTCGGCAAACATAGGAGGGCTACTCTCGATAGGTTAGGTAACACACACAGGAAGAAGGGGGTTAACAATGGTTGTGCAAGTTATACCTTTTGGTGATGTTGAACTTGCAATCGTTGGTGAAGGGATGGTTCGAGTTCCGCGGTGTCGATGTCGAGCATGAGGTGTTGTTGGCGTTGCGGAAGCTTGTTAGTTGATAGACACTCAGGTGAAACACAAACACACAAGGGGAGTTAGTCGAAAAAGGAAAAGGGGTCAAAATTTTGTTCAGGGCCGGAGACTCCGGTGTGATGGGGCCGGAGATTCCGGTGTGGTCCGGAGACTCCGGTGTGATGACCGGAGACTCCGGTCTGGTTCCAGCACGACGAACAGCTCGAGTTCGTGAGCGGAAATTCGGCCCTTTAACCCTCAAATCCAGAAAATTTCGACCAAATTGGGCTAGGAAACGCAGGGCAAAGGTAGACCAAATCCAAGGACAGGTTTCTAATGGATCAAAACCACAATCAACTCACCAAATCAAGAGATCGATCCAAAAGCAAATTGGGGCTAAAATTTTTGGTATTTTCGAATTTATGGTGGATATGGGGGAACGAAGTCAAATCCGTGGCAACCAAAAGCTGCTGATACCAGTTGATATGGGATCCCTTGTGGGATTGACCCTAGGGTGGCCCGATCTTCACGGATTTGATGCGGGGAGTGAGGGGAAACCCGATGAACGCGATGAACGCAACACAAATGCAAGGTAACGATACAAACACACACAAACACAACCCGATTCGATTTGCTCCTGTTGGCTCGAACAACCAATCCAATAGAATCCATGGCGAGAGACCGTTAGGTAGAATCACCAAAGGAGATATCGGCAAGCGGATGATAGAATCCAAATCAAAAGGAGAGAGTAGCAACCAAGTAGAATCCCAAAGGGAGAGACCTAGCACTACTAGAATCCTTGATGAGGAGAGACCAAACACTTGAGGAGGGTCTTGACGACTTGGAGACGAACAACCGAACTCCAAGGCCTTGTACAACTCATAGATTAACTATAGAGAGGGGTTCCCATCTAGGGTTAGGCACAAGCCTTCTTTCATCATCAACTCCAGGGTTTCAAGGAGGGGGTGGGGGCTTATATATAGGCCAGCCACGAGCTAGGGGTAAAACAGGCATAAATAGGAAGTTCTGGGCGTTACATGGGCCAGGCCCAACCCGAGGCACGCAGGAGCACGCTTGGTCCGGAGACTCCGGTGTGCTGGCCGGAGACTCCGGTCTGGACCGGAGACTCCGGTCAGTCTCCGGTGTCGTCTCCGGAGGGGCCTTCTGACTGTCCTGGGCGCTGGTTTGGGGGTCGGACCGGAGGTGGGCCGGAGACTCCGGTCTAGCTTCAGCCGCTTCTTGCGTCTTCTCTTCCAGGCCTCTTGCTTGGGGGTCTTGATCTCTGGGGTCCTCTTGTCATCTCCTCTTGGTGTCATGGTCATGGTCCTGGTCATAGCATTGGCACGTGTGTCAAGTAGGATTCCATTCACATGATAGCCAAAGGAGGGTGGGGTATGGAATGAGTTCACCTTTGAGGGTGTGGTTGATGTAGCATGGTGTGGACCAATGGTGAATGCCATGTGTTAGGCTGCAACATGGTAGAGGGTGTTGGGGATGCAACGTCAAACCTTACTTTACCTTGGAAGATAGTATCGTGCAAGTGGCCACACTTGAGAGCAATAAACCAAGCAAAGTGAAGTTCACGCGGAACACCAAAACCAACTACTAACCAAAAAACACACACACAAGGCCTATGGTGGATAGGTATGGAAAGTGGCATGTCAAGAAACAATCCGAAATCAAGATGGTGTAATGGCAAGTAAAGAACCACAATGATCACAAAGCAAACAAGTCAATCCACAAGATAATAAATACGTACAAGGAAACACACACAGTGGAATAAATGGGACTTGTGCGACGGAGAAAGTGAGCTAAGAACCAAATGATTACCTAGCGAAGACTATAAGCTCGTGTCACATAAGTACAAGGAGAGACGCTAGTTCGATTGCAATTAATTGGTGGGCTACAAGATATGCACAATAAGTACCACCTATATGATGTTTATCGAGCTTGCGCTTCCTATTCTATGAGGCATATATTTCTTTCTTTTTATCTTTTCCTTTTTCTATTTTTTTCTTTTTCTTTTTCTTTTTCACTTGCCTCTTCCTTGTGCCAACAACTATATAAGATAACTATATGAGATAGCGCTCACACGTTTGCTCGAAATTCTATAAGATATCAAATGTGCATAGCCCAAGCAATCATAAGAGGAACTAGTCTCAATAGGTTTTTGTTGCTCGCAAAGATAGTGGTTTTCACAAAGGAATGCAAGTGGGGAAAAGTCGCGGAATGTTATACCTTTCGTCGACGAGCTTCACCCTTTATTGTTGGATTCCGCCTTGCTCACATAATTTGGATGGAGTAGATAGCATGAACAAGACGATTATGTAGAGATCCTTCTCCTCTTCGAAACGAGCTAAAGAACACCAAAATCCGAGTTTGAATGCAAAAGTTATGCTCAAAACCGTGCTGCAGTTTTACATGCTGCGAGGCGAGACTCGATGCAGGGGTCCGGAGACTCGGTCTGAAACTCAAAAGTCCGGAGACTCCGGTCCAGGCGGAGACTCCGGTCGGGTGATTCCGTAACGTCCGAACTTCGAGCAGGACGCATTTTGGGCGAAAAAACTCGAACCAAAACCTCAGATTGATGGGGGAAATCAAGGAATTAGGCCATGGGAACGCAGGGGAAGGTAGATCAACAAGTTTAGCAAGTAATCCATGGATCAAAACCTACCAAAACTCACTTAAATCACAAATCGATCCAAAACACGAATTGGGGCTATTTTTGGTGGAATTTTCGAATTTATGGGGAAAAGACCAAATCGATGAGAAATCTGTTGGGTGCCCGATCTTGGACGATAGAGGGGTACATGGGCCGAAGGACCAGCTGGCGGCGCGCAGGCCCATCGTGAAGGCCGGAGACTCCGGTGTGGGGTCCGGAGACTCCGGTCTAGGCCGGAGACTCCGGTGTCGTCTCCGGAGTGGCGTTCTGACTGTCCTCGGGCGGTTGCTGGGGTTGGTCCGGAGGTAGGTCCGGAGACTCCGGCGTAGCAGGACCGGAGACTCCGGTGTAGCAGGACCGGAGACTCCGGTGTAGGCCGGAGACTCCGGTGGTTCAGCCGTGGCTTCTTCCGTCTCCTCTTCCAAGCCTCCGTCTTGTCGGGCTTGATGTCCCGGGCTTCCTCCCTTGCCTCCGTACTTGTCGGTATGAACCTATCATGCATATGTGACGGAGTATGAAGTAGCATACCATTCAATAGGGTAGGAAGTGGGCTCGCATAGAGGAACGGGTTCACCTTTGGAGTCCATGACGACTTGGCGTAAGTTGGAGACCATGATGTGGTAACGACCGTAGGTCAGGCTACATCAACTACATCGACAACGGCTCCACATGCATGGAATACATGGAGCATGACATCAACTATGGCTCCTCAAGCATGGAAGACTTGGAGCTCTACACCGACAATGGCTCCACATGCTTGGGTGATATGGAGTACTACACCAACAATTACTCCCCAAGCATGGACGACTTCGAGTGCAACATCGACGACGCGTCGCCGAGCATGGAGGACACGGAGAACTTCATTGAGTTTGATGGCTCCTCCACGAGCCATGAAGAATTCCTCCACCGCGTGGAGATGGAAGCCTACTAGGCCAAGCAAGAGGAGGCGCATCATCAAGAATCCATGACCTTCAAGGACAAGCGTGCCACACCAAAGGGCACCACCTACTTCGATGATCCACCTCCAAGGCGACAAGCGCCACCACCTAGATGGCGTCAAGCTCCACCATCTCCAAGGCGCCAAGCTACATCACCTCCGAGGCGCCAAGCTCCAACTCCTATCCAAACAATAGTGGCGTCCAAACATCATATACATCAAGAGGCGCCAAGAAACAAGAATCTTCATCGACAAACATCCTCTCATGAGCATCGCCACCATAAAGAGGATACAAGACATCGTCAAAGGCATCTTCGCCATAAAGACGAAGAATTCTTGATGAGCACCAACCATAATGCTCAAGCAAGCTCAAGAAGGCACCATAAGCACAAGAAGAGTGCCAAGGCAAATGATCACCATCGTGAGTGTCATGTGGACGACCAAGTGCGCCACCTACATCAACCATTGGCAAAGCACGCCAATGACCTCCGTCGACACCATCATAGGGCACCTTCAACTACTCGTGCCACCACCACAATGGCACCAAGAGCAAGCCTTCCTCCACGCCATCAAGCTTCAACGCCTACGCTTGACTTCCACGACCTCGCCAATGAGGAAAATGTAGACCTCTACTTCGCCAAGTAGGATAGCATGAGCCTACCTCCACCACTACTACAAGATGGCCACAAGACAGTCGAGCATGGGATTTTCCCTTCGACCATGGAGGAGAGCAATGATGCCCATCTTATGGCATCCAACCTTGAAGGCGACAAGGTCAAGAATGGTGAGCATGGGATTTTCCCTTCACCAAAGGGGGCGCTTGGAGTTGAGGAAACCGAGCCTATCCCCATATGCTTGAGTGATGATGTGGTACCAATCCCATGTGAGTATGAGTGCCACTTAACCCACTTGAGTGAGAATAAGAGTGAGATGAGTGACTCCACCTTAGGTGAGATTGAGTGCTTCCACTTTGAGGGCATGAGTGATACACCGAGTGAGTTGAGAGTGGTAGTTGATAGGTCAAGTGAGACCATTTCTATTTCTAACAACTTACCCTCTACCTCTAGTGTGTTCTCTTATGTTGTGCTAGGTTCCATGGATGAAGACGCGCCAAGCCATGAAGCAATGATGCCTCAATTGGAGAAGATATACATGGTGCACGAAGATGATGTTATGCCATGGCTACATCAAGAAAACGAAGTCGTCCACAAGGAGGCCACTACTTCCACAACACCCACTTCATATGAGAGGTATGACCAAGGTAACAATAAGGGTGTTGATGATGCCATGATCCCACTAGTGGACATGATGAATTGTGAGGATATGCATGCTATGGATGATACTTGTGACATTACATATGCTTCATTCATATTCCCATGTGATGCTTTGCCTTTGCATAATATTGCTCATGTGGAATTGTTTGATTGTGATACCATTTCCATAAACATGCCATGCTATGCATCTTGTGTGTATCCTCCAATTGCTTCGGACTTGCTTTGTCATGCTAGTCATTCAATTTCTCCCGTTGCTTGCAATAAGATGAATGCTTGCTATTTCACTTGTTTTACTTGCAACAACATTGATCATATCGTTATAATGAGATGGCCCCATAGCTTTCTCAATTTTGGAGATTTTGATGATTGCCATGATAAGCATGTTCCCCACTTGCATATTCACCATGCACCTATTTCATACTTGATTGACATTAATGGTGATGTGCACAAGAAGAGATACATCATGATGGATGATGTGTATCTCTACCATGCACACACGTTCTTCCTTTTGTGTATGATGTGTGTAGGTACCCGCACTATCATGTCAACCTCGGTTGAGCACGAGTTGACAAAAAGAGCTCTTGAGAGCATCCCACAAGTGAGTTCAAGATCGAACCCAGCTCTGATACCTTTTGCATGCTTTGCATCTTTCATGTTGGCAAATTGCTCTTTCCTATGGTTTGATTGCAAGCATGTTGATGGTATTATCTCACCTTGTGACATTCATGTTTCTTCGATTTTGGATAATGATGCTTTGTGTGTTGCAACAAAAATGTTGAACATTTTCTCTTTCCGATGTTTTGTTTGCAACCACAATTCCATTAAGAGCATGTATTGTCATGAGAGCTTCCAAGAATCTCGTCTTGTTGTTGCAACAAACATAAGGACCACTTGCTCTTTCCTTTGTTTTGTTTGCAAACATGTCATTTTTGCTTCCGCTTGGGATACTCATATTCCCATGATATTTGCTATCGATGATTTGTGTGTGACATCCAACATGTCGAACAATTTCCCCTTCCAATGGTTGGTTGGCACACATAATGATGTTGTTTTGGATATTCTTCCTTTTGTGTTTTTGCCAAATTCTCCTAACTTCGCATCAAAGATGTTGCTCAAATTTCTATTCGATTGCTTTGAGTGCCCCACTACTATGTTATATGGACTTTTTGAGTTTCCACATTTGGATGATGTTCAAACGATTCCCATGCACATTGACCTTGCATATGCATCCCGTTTCCTATACTTGAGTTGTGCTAATCGTGTTGTGAACAAGAATGGACATGCCACAAATGACATGCTCCTCTATCACACACAAACATATGTTGCTTGGTCTTTGTTGTATGAAGGTACAAATGCATACACGTCAACCTCTATGGACTATATGTTGACAAGAAGAACCGAAGAGAGTTACCTATGGCTACCCTTCATCGAGCTATCTCTACAAGATAAGGTGACTTCCTTCTACTTGAGGACTCATGCAATAATCTTCATGAATTGGCTACACTTTGAGTGTTGCTTTGCTTTTGTTGTGAGCTTTGTAGGCTTCAAGGAAGGTGAAGGAACATTGAAGTGTTGTCAAGTCAATCTTCCCGAGGACTACTATATGGTGAACCCCAGGATCAAGGATGTCCTTCGACCTCTTCTACTTCGTGATGAACATGGAGAGTCGAGGACGACTCTTTTTGAAGGGGGGAGCTGATGTAGCCCGACCTACGGTCGTTACCACATCTTGGTCTCCAACTTACGCCAAGTCGTCATGGACTCCAAAGGTGAATCCGTTCCTCTATGCGCGCCCACTTCCTACCCTATTGAATGGTATGCTACTTCATACTCCGTCACATATGCATCATAGGTTCGCACCGACAAGTACGGAGGCTAGGGAGGAAGCCCGGGACATCAAGCCCGACAAGACAGAGGCTTGGAAGAGGAGACGGAAGAAGCCACGGCTGAACCACCGGAGTCTCCGGCCTACACCGGAGTCTCCGGTCCTGCTACACCGGAGTCTCCGGACCTACCTCCGGACCGACCCCAGCAACTGCCCGAGGACAGTCAGAATGCCACTCCGGAGATGACACCGGAGACAGACCGGAGTCTCCGGCCTAGACCGGAGTCTCCGGACCCCACACCGGAGTCTCCGGCCTTCATGATGGGCCTGCGCGCCGCCACTGGGCCTTCGGCCCATGTACCCTTCTATCTCGTCCAAACCCTAGTTTTATCCCCAAACTACCCCTGTTTATGTGGCTGGCCTATAAATAGAGCCCCCACCCCTTCATGTATCCCTTAGGCATAGATGATAGACTAAAGACAACCCCCATTGTGGAATCTCTAGTTTTGCCTCATCCCCTTTACCAAGGGGACCGACTATCGTCACCAACCTCGATTGGACTTTGCATCACGCATCCATCGTTGAACAAGGCCTTGGAGTTCAATGTCTCGTCTCCAAGTTGTCAAGACCCTCCCCAAGGTGTTCTTCCCTCTCCGATGTGGATTTGAGGGAGCACGTTGACCGATCTTTCCTTGCGAGGATTCTATCGGACCGGTGGCCGCCGTTCGGGAGAAATCGGCCTTGTATCATGTGAGTTTTGCGTGTGTTCATCGTGTTCTTCGCGAGGTGTGTGTTCGCTTCCGCTACCTTCTCCCTTTCCCCTCGCTTTCCCATCGATTTGACCACGAGATCCATGAAGATCGGGCACCCAAGAGGTTAACCCCTCCATCAAGCATTGTCTTGCGCCATGTGGCGAGGAGGACGACAAGACGCATGCGCAATGGGCTGCTCTCGTTCTTCTTGATGTGGAGGAGGCTCGTCATGATGATCATGATGTCAACGTTGACGTTCATGTCGGCGATGACGCCTTGGTGGATCGTCAAGTGCTTCACGTCGACGGTTATCTTGTTCGTCCTCTTCGGATGCTTCACTTGTTGTTGAAAGAACATGTCGACGGCGATGGGCTTGGTGGTCCATGTGAGGTTGCTCTTGTTGAATCACAAGTGCCCTTGGTTGTGGCCGGTTCGCTTCACGTCATGGAGGTCTTGCGGAGAGGTCACCATCATAGCTTGACGTTGCGGCGTGTCGTGGAGATGGTACCGCTTGAGAAGATCTCATGGATTGAAGAACGGGTCCATCCCGGTGCCTTGAAGCGTGACGGCGAGGTGCACTTGATTCACTTGAGGAGTACCGAGATGAGCTTGATTCGCGCGAGCGTGGCCTTGCTATTCCATCAATGAGGCGTTGAAGCTTCTCATCCGTTGAGGCGAGTGCACGACCAAGAGCTTCATTTTGATGACCGAGGTTGTGTTGCATGGCATGCATTTGGCCACGGACTTCTTCGAAGCGGTTGTCGATGTTCTTGAATTCCACACGGGCCTCGCTAAATTGTTCATCTTGGCGCCGCTCAAGAGCTTCACAACGGTAGTTGAATTCTCCTCGGACCTTCCAATGGTCCCATCTTGTCATGAATTGTGTGTCGTCATCCGGAGGTGGTGGTTGGGACGGCTCGCCATTCCTGTCCATGATGCAAAGCCGACAAGGGTTGTATATGGAGAATAAGAGTGCGAAGAGTTAGCCTTTTACCTCACCTTGGAGATTATATCAAACCAATTGCCACACAAATGAGCGAACAGCGTGCAAAGTGAAATGGCAAAGAAACTCACACACAAATATGCTACAACTCTCAAAAGCTTTTGGTGGAAGGTTAGGATTGTGGAGAACCAAACGAAACGATCCAAGCAAAAGGTTATTGTTATACGTGGTAAAGAACCAAAGATCAAAAGCAAAAGGATACGATCTAAAAAACACGGAAAACGCACACGTGGAGAAAAACGGGGTTAGCACGACTATGAAAATGAGCACAAAAGGTCCTAACGAAGAATACGCTCGGTTGTCGTGCCAACTCAAGGAGAGACCACAACTCGTTTGCCAAAAGAGGATAAGCAATAGATTTGTGCACTTGCCTTGGTGCGCTCTTTTTTCTCTCTTTCTTGGCTTACAAGCTTGGTATTCTCTTTGTATTGGGAGACTATGTATCTTTTTCTTTCTCTTTTTTTTTGATCCTTTTCCTTTTTCTCCCTTTCTATGCTACTATGTTAACTTTTGTATTTGGCCTCGCACTCTCACTTTCCGAAGGCAAGTGCACAATGCTTAGACAAACACAAAATGAGTTGCTCTCATAGGATAGATACACAGAAAGGAAGATATGGGGCTATCAAAGTGGTGCAAGTTATACCTTTGGTATTGTTGACGACTTGCAACCGTTGGTGGGGATGATGTTCGAGTGTCGCTGTGTCGATGAGCGCGGGTGACTTTGATGCGGAAGCTTGTGTTAAAATGGCGACAAACACGCGAAACACGAACAAGCTAAAAGGGAAAAGTCAGCAAACGAAAATGAGGCGTCAAGAAAAAGGGAAAAAGCTTCTGTGACTGGCGGTAGTACCGCCAGGCAGGGCCGGTAGTACCGGACGGCGGTAGTACCGCTTCCTGGCCCGGTAGTACCGCTGGTCACAGAACAAGAACGAGAACAAGATCCACTTGACAAAACCTCAAATTCGTGGGAATCTGACCGAAAGGCTGGGCTAGGAACAATCAGGGGCTATAGATCGACTCCAAAAGCAACAGATCTATGGACCAAAACCACGAAAAACTCACCAAATCCAAAGATCGATCCGAAGGCAAATTGGGGCTCTTTTTGGTGGGATTTTCGATTTTAAGGGGGATAAAGAAAAATTGGGGGGGGATATTCGTGATCAACCTTGCTCTTGATACCAAGATGTTATGGGGTAACCCCTTGGGGTGGCCCGATCTTTCACGAATCTCCGCGGGAATCGAGGGTAAAGCGGTTGAAGGGGTAAAGGGGATGAAATCCACGAACACACGCACACGAAGAACCCGACGAACTCACGCACACAAAACACGATACACGCCGATAACTCACGCCGGTGGCAACTGGTCCAACATAATCTCTAGGATCGGTGTTGGGCGAAGCTCTCTCTCCACGCCAACAACGGGGGACGAGGTGCTTGGTGAGATCTTGACGAATTGGGGGCGAGAAACTGAGAACCCAAGGCCTTGTACAACTTGAACGCACTAGGCAAGATCCAAGAGGGTGGTGGATAATCCGGTGCTCCTTGGTAGGAGCATGAGACCAATAGATGTAAGATCCTCAAAGGGTTTCCTTAATCTATTATTATCCAAGTCTAGCGTTTACAATGGAGGGTGGGGGCTATTTATAGGCCTACCACATAAACAGGGGTATTTTCGGAACAAATAGCGAAATATAGAGAGGGTTACAAGGCCGACTTAACACACGATCAGGTTCTGTGTCGTCTGGTACTGGTCCAGCTTCGACCAGTAGTCGGCAATAGTACCGCTTCCTGCCCCAGAGTATCGCTTACGTGGGACTTTACTTGGAGTCAGTCTCTGTGCTTGTGGCGGGTGGGGATAGGTGTCGTGGCCGGTAGTACCGGGATCCGGGCGAGTAGTACCGCCATGATGTGAGAGCATTTGGCTTGCGCTGGGGTCGTCTGTTGGTGGCGGTAGCAGAGGCGGTGCCAGCTGGTGGTAGTGGGCCGCTGTGTCCTAGTATCACCGCTGACAGAGAGCATTTGGTCTCTTCCGCTGGTGCGCCTCCGTTCTGTGGGTCCTTCTCTTCGTACCTGATGATGCACAAGGTATGCGTATGAAGTAGCAGGCCATCCAAGGGTGTATCGAAGTCACACAAGGAGAGGAGCGAGTTCACCTTAGCTTGAAGGAGTTTGGCTCGGGCGCGAGTCATGGGTCCACTTGGGGAGCTCGTGGGAGTAGATGTAGTAGCGGTCGTAGGACGGGCTGCATCAGACTTGCTGAGTACGCTCGTATCAAAGTATCTTGTTAACCTTTGCTAGGTTGTAAAGCCAGTACAGACGATGACTACATCAAGCCATGCTCTAGGAATCATCATCAAAAGCTAAAGCTCTTCAATGAAGTCAAGAAAGTCAACATATACATCAGCTCAAGTGAAGACGAAGTTGCTGATTAGATAAGAATAGAATCTCTAGCCATAGAACCTATTTCTGCAGTGTATTGCAATAGCAGCAATGCCAGATCATTAGTTAAGATACTAGTCTTAATAGTATAATAATTTTTGAGTTGTTTATCTCTGATTCTTCTTTGTAAGAAGATTCTTTCTCTCTCTTTAACCTAGAGTGTTCTCTGGATCTTGTGTAAAGAGTTGAGTTGTAACCTGTAGTCATGTCTTGGACCTGCTGTGCTTCTGTTGTACTACTCTGAGGGATGTAATACTAGTGAACGGTGTTTCATTGGTGTTATGTCAACGACTATAGTGTACTATATCATGCAGTGGTATGTTGGGTCACCGTACACACCCTAGTATAGGCACCTCCCGTATGAGTTTGGCCTCCCAACCATGAACATCTGTCATCTTGGGAACTACACAGGTGGACAATCATCATGAGGTAGCCTCAGCTCAAACCTCGACTGCAAGGGAACCCATACTAAGATATATAAACTTCTAGTCAAGCCCTACCCAAATTTAGGTATTGTGGTTGTACGGTAAAAATTGGAATGGTATCGCATCCGAACTCAATCATCAATTTTATAAAGGGGCTAAGGCTCATGCCTCAACATTTTCATCATCAAATCATCTGGTGTTCATAACACATGTCCAAAACATTTCATTAGAATGACTCATCATTCTAAGGTTTTCATAATCCTTTTCACCAAGTATTCCCATCTAAAGTGATCAAGTTTTATGCTTAGCACTAGCCACTAAAGTTGGGGGTAGTCGCTAATGAGGGATGCTAATCAAGTGTGACTATCTAAATCTAGATCTCATGCCTCAGTATGACATCTAGTTCTAACTAACTTAGGCCAAGTTTTATTCTCTTTATGCTACCTATAATGTCTTTCCAAAACTCACTAAATACTAACTAAAAGTAATAAAGAACTTTGATAACGAAATAAAAGAATAAAGCTTGCAAGTAAAACTGGGAGTTGGTATAATAAAGGGGTATAACCAAATATGCTTAAGGCCTCTAGTTTGCATAGTTATCATGCAAGGGTTAGCTTGCTAAGATGGCTTGCAAGGTTGCAAGTGTGAGCTTGCCTTGAGTAGTGGAGTGGTTGAAGTTCTCCTCTGCTTCTTCCTCGTAGCAGTCCCCTTCCTCCTCGTATGCTTGGTCGATACTAGTGTCTATGAATAAATACGAGGTACATAATCACCAAACAATACTTAACTACTTCTATTTGGCACACAAAGGTTCACACTAGATGATCTATCATCATAACAATCATCAAAGGGATTAAAGCTTGTCTTATTTATTTTATTTTGGAAAAGTAGTTTCTACTCGCTGAAAACTACTTAAGATTTAATATTCTCCAATTAAAATGGGATCATGTTGATACATTCCATCACCACATATTTTAATACGTGGGAATGTGATTTAAAGTGGTGTCACAATTTAATAAGGTTTAACATTATTATTTTAATTAATTAAAGTGACTAGAAATGCCTATGGGGCATCCTTTTAATACTTGTCCATTATTACTGCAAGTAAACCTAGATCTTTTTACATATTCAGAAAGATCTTATCAAATGTGATTTTTGAGAGTTGGAATCAACTCAAAAGCATTTATGGTTGATTTTTGAAAAATGTTTGAATGCAGAAAAGTATGTGCCTTGTTATTTTTACTATAGGGATCTGTAATTTCAAATGGTTTGAATCCAACGGGTTTGGATTAAAAATTTCAGTACCTTTCTATCAAAATTAGTTTTATGCAATTTGGTTTAGTAAAACTCTCTAAATTGATTTTTGAATCAACTAACAGAACTAGAGTTTGAATTAAATTGAAAAATCTATATTTTAATTCTCTGGTCGTCAAAGGAACTAATCGGGTTCCATCACAAACGCCAGAAGCGTCTTGGTGACTTAAGTGATGACCCCACGCGTCAGCGACTCTGGCTACGTGAAGCGGTAAGTGGCAATTTGGACCGTGCGATTAGAATCTAATCTAACGGCCGAGGCTCATCGTCGATGACGAACAGCTCCGGCGAGGTCTAAACCCTAACGCGGTGGTGGGGGTCATGTGAGGCTCACCAGGGCTCCAGCTAGGGTCGGTGTTGGGGGCGAACAACGTTGTCGATGACGGCGGTTCGAATGGTGGTCGCGGCGGCTCCTGGGGAGGCTCCAATCAACGGCTCCCTTCTCCTTCTGTAGCCGCGGGTTCCGGTAAAATTTCGGCGATGCTGAGCTCGCCTTGCTCCGGGGAGAGGTGTGGGAGGTTCTGTGAGAGGTGGGGAGTGAGATGGTATGACCAATTGGGGCTAGGGAGGCCTCCTTTTATAGTCGAGCGAGAGAGAGGCAGTGCGGCATGGGCAGAGCTCGTCGGGGTCGACGATACAGCGAGCTAATGGCATGGCGGAGGGTGTAGGCCGGTGCGTGGTCTCCTGGCGATGCTCAAGGACTTAATGGCGCGGAAAGGGGCGGTCGAGGTTGGTCAGGAACAGTCCATGATCTGCGCGACACCGACGGTGGTTTTGATGACGCACAGTGGCTAAGGGTCGGGCGGCAGTGAACGAAGATGTCTGGGGGTTGCTGGTGTCGCGGTGATTGTAGGCACGGGCGGCAAAGGCGAGGCGTGGCGTGTACGTGCGTGTCGGTCGCGGCGCTCTGGCGTGCTCTCGGCATGGTGTAGAGAAAAAGGGCGCGGCTTGTTCTCTATGGTCTAGGGCCTGGCTGCGTGATAGGGATGGACAGGGGGTGGCGGTGGGCGGTCAACTGCCTCCTGGACATGATGGTTGGGCGTGGCGCTGCCTCCTGCTAGCTAGCCATGGTCGGCCGGCAATGGGGGTGCTCGGGTGGCTCGGCACTGGTGCAAGGGTAAAGCTCTAGCTTGTTCAATGATTGTGTGCTCACTGGGGGAGACAAGGGTGAGAAATGGGAAACAAGAATTGGACAAGGCTTTGATCACAAACAGTAGAAGTTAGGCAGTGTTTACTATGCTCACCAACTGTTTGACAAAATGGCCGAAAGAAATTTAGTTTGGAATTTTTGAATGAATTTTGGTGAGTGTACTAGTCACATACTTGGTAGTATCTGGTTGCTTGGGTTTGGCAAGGTGAACTGGTTTGAGTGGTTTTTGAGAAATGGTGATCTTAGTACCTACACTTGATTCAAATTTGAATTGTCATTTGAGATTTGCCAAATGTTTCTGTGGTTTGCAAAGTGGGCTTAGGTTAACTTTTACTTATTCTAGCAAGGGGTGAAAAGAATTGGATTTGTTTCTATTAGAAAACTTGGACTAGAAACACTCAAAGTGGTCTAGTGGTTAACTTTGGTCAAAATGACCATTTGCTTATATTGTTTATATTTGAATTCTTCTTGATTTGATTCTGCTTGAAAATGATTTAGATAATGTTGTTTTTATCTTTAAACCAATCCTTTCCATTCATAGAAATCAATCATGGCAATACAAGCATTCATGCATTCATCACATACACACATGCATTCATATTGACTTTAATAACAAAAGTTTTTGTTAACCCTAAACTTGGATGATTGAAACTTGATAATCTTGATTAATATTTGAGATGTTACACTTGTAAAAGGATCGGAACAAGAAATTATGGTGACTTTACAGGCCAGGATATTTTCATTGCTCTAACTGTGCCCGTAAACACAACCCGACCCGTACTTGGGTTTACCGTGGTCTGTTAAGCGACCACTTTGGCCGGTACGTATAGTGGCTGCTAGTGCGAGTGCAGGTCAAAACCCTCACTCGTTCCCGCATTGAGCCCTAGCGGCGTGGCCGCCAACTGCAACTCCGGCGAGCAATCGCGCGCACCCAAGCAAGATTGAGGCCATGTATTCGCGTAGAGGTAGTTGCGGGCTTGGGGGAGGAGATCAGAGAGGAGGAGATCACGCACGGCAAGTTCGTCCGGTCAGAGGGCGGGAAGAAGCACGACGCCCTCAAGTGGGTGAACTGCGACATGTCCCTGCCGCCTTCTCTCTGTGCCTACGCGCTGGCGTGGTGGATGGCGGCGAGGGACGACCGGTGTTGTGAGTAGATCGCCGCCAGGTACGCGCACCCAAGCAAGATTGAGGACATGTCTTTGCGTAGAGGTAGTTGCGGGCTTGGGGGACGGAGATGCAGAGGAGGGGCGGCGGCGACCGTCTTCCACGCCGCGTCGCCAGATGCACACGGCAAGTTCGTCCGGTCAAAGGGCGGGAAGAAGCGCGACGCCCTCAAGTGGGTGAACTGCGACATGTCCCTGCCACCTTCTCTCTGCGCCTACGCGCTGGCGTGGTGGCTGGCGGCGAGGGACGACCGGTGTTGCGAGTAGATCGCCGCCAGGTACACGCATGCCTGAGAGGGATACTCGCGTGGCCCATCTCTTCCCTCCCCTCCATCCTCCGACTGGTTCAGATCGCCGTCCCCTCCTCCTGCTACCTTCGTAGGCATGGCGGACTACGTCCACGATACTAACTGATAGGGCAAAGGTGTCCGATCTTTCGATGAGATGGTGATAGTCGATTTGGTGGAGTTCGGACTTGACGATCCGACTACACGTGCGAGCACGAGCGCCAATGCAATTGCTAGGCCAATCTCCTGGAGGTTACCGATCCTGCAGGAACACGATCAGCCTGACTAGCGAGGGTCTTAATTCCTACCTGAAATCGAGAACAAGTAAAAACTAATATTGCAATCAAGATATTGCGGATTAAGATGAAAGCTTTATTGAAAAGGTGGGATCCTATATAGGTGCGAAGTACAAGAGGCCTCTGCGACGCTCGAGCCTTGGCGAAGTTGCTATGATGGCTAACTTAATGTCTAAACAAAATCCGAGTCTATGGTGATGGCTAAGGCGAGTATTTAAGGAGGAAAAGGTAGGGTTTCAGCCAGCCATAGAAGTGGTGGCTGAATCCAACCCTAGGAGTCCCTTTCTCCTCAAATACAAACTCCAAAAAGTGGCTATTTAAAATCCTGTGAAAATTACATGGGCCTGGCCTAAAATAAAGGTGTCGCAGCACCATATTAAGCTATGGACGAATCTGTGAAGTATTAATCTTGAATATTTCGTCCAAGCCTTCTTTCTTCATTATGGTGGCCTCAAAGTTCTGAAATCTTCATTCGTGGCCTTCTCTTGGATCATCACATGCTTGCTGCCATCTTCATGCATGACCATGCTCCAATGCTTGTCCCTCTCATCCATGCTTGGTCCATCATTCCTAAGAGTAAGAAATACATCTGATTTAGGCAGCATCATATTCTCATGTATGTGAGGAATAGTTCCAAGAAACGAAAGTACCTGATAGTTAAATTGTTTAGCACGAGATCAAGTGATAGGTCCTTGTATGTGTGTAGCTGTAGGTACAACGGTTGTATCAATAGATGGGATGTCCACATCATGCTCCCCTTCTTGAATTGAAGTCGTCCTGGACGCAATCTCATCTTCCTCACCACAGTAAGGCTTCAAATCGGCAATGTTAAACGTAGGACTAACCGTACCAAGTCTGCAGGCAACTCGAGTTTATATGCATTATCGTTTATTTTCTCTAACACCTTAAAGGGACCAGCAGCACGCGGCATTAACTTAGACTTGCATAAATCAGGAAAACGATCTTTACGCAAATGTAACCAAACAAGATCTCCAACATCAAACACAACATGCTTTCTCCCTTTATCCCCAGCAAGTTTATACTTCGCATTCATGTGTTCTATGTTATCTTTAGTAGTCTTATGCAGGTTTAATATCATTGCAGTGCGTTGTGAAGCATCCAAATTATTTTGCACCAAAGAAGGTAAAGGCAATAAATCAATAGGTGCATGAGGAACAAAACCATACATGATCTCAAACGGGCACATCTTTGTGGTAGAATGCAGCAAACGATTATAAGCAAATTCTATATGAGGTAAACACTATTCCCACAATTTTAAGTTCTTCTTTAAAACAGCCCCCAACATAGTAGACAAAGTTATATTTACTACTTCAATTTGTCCATCAGTTTGGGGATGACATGTAGTACTAAACAGCAATTTAGTCCCCAACTTAGCCCATAAACATCTCCAAAAGTGGCTAAGAAATTTAGTATCACGATCAGAAACAATAGTATTTGGCACACCATGCAAACGAACAATTTTACGAAAGAACAAATCAGCAATATACGCAGCATCATCCGTTTTATGATAAGGAATAAAGTGTGCCATCTTAGAAAACCGATCCACAACAAAAAATACTATCCCTCCCCTTCTGTGTATGTGGCAATCCCAAAGCAAAGTCCATGGAAATATCCTCCCAAGGAACACTAGGAACAGGAAGAGGCATATATAAACCATGTGGATTAAGGCGAGACTTAGCTTTTTGACAAGTAGTGCAGCGTACCACAAATCTCTCAACATCTCGACGCATACGTGGCCAAAAGAAGTGTGCAGCAAGAACATCCTCCGTTTTCTTGACACCAAAGTGTCCCATCAATCCTCCTCCATGCGCCTCCTGTAACAACAAAAGACGAACAGAACTATCTGAAATTCATAGTTTGTTAGCACGGAACACAAATCCATCGTTGAAGACGAACTTGTTCCATGTTCTACCATCTCACAATTCTGCAACACATCTTTAAATTCAGCATCATGCACATATTGTTCCTTAATAGTTTCCAATCCAAATATTTTGAAGTCAAGTTGAGATAACAAAGTATAACGGTGCGATAAAGCATCAGCAATAATATTATCTTTACCCTTTTTGTGTTTGATAACATAAGGAAAAGACTCGATAAATTCAACCCACTTTGCATGACGACGATTCAACTTAGCTTGAATATGAATATGCTTCAAAGATTCATGGTCAGAATGTATAACAGATTCTTTAGGCCATAGATAATGTTGCCAAGTTTCTAATGTCCAAACCAACGCATATAATTCTTTATCATAAGTAGAATAGTTCAGACTAGCCCCACTCAATTTCTCACTAAAATATGCAACAGGTTTTCCCTCTTGTAATAACACACCTCCCAAACCAATTCCACTAGCATCACATTCAAGCTCAAAAGTCTTATTAAAATCAGGAAGTTGGAGTAAGGGAGCATGTGTTAGCTTATCTTTCAATATGATGAATGATGTGGACATCCCTACTATTGATACAACCGTTGTACCTACAGCAACACACATACAAGGACCCATCACAAGATCTCGTGCCAAACAACTTAACTATCAGGTACTTTCGTTTCTTGGAACTATTCCTCACATACATGAGAATATGATGCTGCCTAAATCAGATATATTTCTTACTCTTAGGAATGATGGACCAAGCATGGATGAGAGGGACAAGCATTGGAGCATGGCCATGCATGGAGATGGCAGCAAGCATGTGATGATCCAAGAGAAGGCCACGGATGAAGATTTCAGAACTTTGAGGCCACCATTATGAATAATGTAGGCTTGGACTAAATATTCAAGATCAATACTTTATAATTCGTCCATAGCTTAATATGGTGTCTTTGACACCTTTATTTTGGGCCAGCCATGTAATTTTCACGGATTTTAATTAGCCACTTTTTAGAGTCCGTATTTGAGGAAAAAGGACTTTTAGGGTTGGATTCCACCACTTCCATGGCTGGCGAAACCCCACCTTTTCGCCTTAAATACTCCCCATAATGACCCCTAGACTCGGATTTTGTTTAGACATTAAGTTAGCCATCATACTTCGCTAAGCTTCGCCAGAGCTCGGCGTTGCAGAGGCCTCTTGTACTCAGCGCCTATTAGGGATCCCACCTCTTCAATAAAGCTTTCCTCTTAATCCGCAATATCTTGATTGTAATATTGGTTCTTACTTGTTCTCAATTTCAGGTAGGAATTAATACCCTCTTGTCGATTTGGTGTGATCGTGTTCACGCAGGATCGGTAACCTCGGAGATTGGCCTAGCGATTGCATTGGCGTGCTTTCGCACGTGTAGTCGGATCGTCAACCCCGAACTCCACCAAATCGATTATCGCCATCTCATCGAAAGATCGGACACCTTTGCCCTATCAAGTGGTATCAGATTTCAGGTTGCTCGGTGAGATTTTATTGTTTTTAGATTAGATATGTTTTACCTATAACCCACGAAAAAGCCAAAAACACGATTAGAGTTTAGATCAGACCATATAACCAATCTACGCCTCGCATTATCTTTTCAGTTTTTGCATTGTTGAATTTGTGTCTACATCGTCGTGTCGAGTTGCTGGTCTTAGTGTCTCGTCCCTTAGAGTTTCGAGTTCTGATCATAGTAGTCACCTCCACACTCGCTGATCACCACCACCATATTCCGCCACCATATTCCGCCGCCATATTCCGCCGCCATATACCCAGCCACCATAAACCCTAATACTCCACCACCGCCTTCCTACTGCGACACAGATCCGATCAGTTTTCCTGCCGTGGTACGAGTCCGAGTAGAGTTATTGTTTCCTAGTTTTTTCTTTTTACTCTCCTTCTTTGTTGTTTCCGTGTTAAGCTAAAGTCCGTGTCGAGCTCCGAGTCCGGTCGTAAGTCCAGAAGGAGAGCAAAAAAAGTCTGGAACCGCCTCCGAAAAAAATTACTGGCTATACTAGTTTTCGACCCCGGGGATCACTTTTCTCCATCGGCCGTTATAGCGATATTTTTTACGCCGCTTCCGGAGCAAAATAAAAAATTTCAAAAAAAAATTTTGGGGCTAACCTATTTTTAGACCCCGTAGATCAGTTCTAGACACTCGCCATCATAGTGATTTTCTGCATCTCGGTTCGCTTTTCAGGATGCCTGATGGAGGGGTTAACCTCTTGGGTGCCCGATCTTCACGGATCTCGTGGTCAAATCGATGGGAAAGCGAGGGGAAAGGGAGAAGGTAGCGGAAGCGAACACACACCTCGCGAAGAACACGATGAACACACGCAAAACTCACACGATACAAGGCCGATTGCTCCCGAACGGCGGCAACCGGTCCGATAGAATCCTCGCAAGGAAAGATCGGTCAACGTGCTCCCTCAAATCCACATCGGAGAGGGAAGAACACCTTGGGGAGGGTCTTGACAACTTGGAGACGAGACATCGAACTCCAAGGCCTTGTTCAACGATGGATGCGTGATGCAAAGTCCAATCGAGGTTTGTGACGATAGTCGGTCCCCTTGGTAAAGGGGATGAGGCAAAACTAGAGATTCCACAATGGGGGTTGTCTTTAGTCTATCATCTATGCCTCCGGGATACATGAAGGGGTGGGGGCTCTATTTATAGGCCAGCCCCATACACAGGGGTCGTTTGGGGATAAAACTAGGGTTTGGACGAGATAGGGGTACATGGGCCAAAGGCCCACCGGCGCCTTGAGCCCATCGTGCAGGCGGAGACTCGGTGTGGGGTCCGAGACTGTCCAGGCCGAGACTTCCGTCATCTCGGTGTCGTCTCGGAGTGGTGTTCGACTGTCCTCGGTGGTTCTGGGGTCGGTCCGAGGTAGGTCCATGAGACTCCGGTGTAGCAGGACCGGAGACTCCGGTGTAGGCCGGAGACTCCGGTGGTTCTGCCGTGGCTTCTTCCGTCTCCTCTTCCAAGCCTCCGTCTTGTCGGGCTTGATGTCCCGGGCTTCCTCCCTTGCCTCCGTACTTGTCGGTGTGAACCTATCATGCATATGTGACGGAGTATGAAGTAGCATACCATTCAATAGGGTAGGAAGTGGGCTCGCATAGAGGAACGGGTTCACCTTTGGAGTCCATGACGACTTGGCGTAAGTTGGAGACCATGATGTGGTAACGACCGTAGGTCGGGCTACATCAGCTCCCCCCCTTCAAAAAGAGTCGTCCTTGACTCTACATGCTCATCACAAAGTAGAAGAGGTCGAGAGACCTTCTTGATCCTGGGGTTCACCATATAGTCGTCCTCGAGAATACTGACTTGACAACACTTCAATGTTCCTTCACCTTCCATGAAGCCTACAAAGCTCACAATAAAAGCGAAGCAACACTCAAAGCGTAGCCAATTCATGAAGATTATTGCATGAGTCCTCAAGTAGAAGGAAGTCACCTTATCTGTAGGGATAGCTCGATGAAGGGTAGCCATAGGTAATTCTCTTCGGTTCTTCTTGTCAACATATAGTCCATAGAGGTTGACGTGTATGCAATTGTACCTTCATACAACAAAGACCAAGCAACATATGTTTGTGTATGATAGAGGAGCATGTCATTTGTGGCATGTCCATTCTTGTTCACAACACGATTAGCACAACTCAAGTATAGCAAATGGGATGCATATGCAAGGTCAAAGTGCATGGAAGTCGTTGCAAAATCATCCAAATGTGGGAACTCAAAAACTCCATATAACATATTATTGTGGCATTCAAAGCAATCGAATAGAAATTTGATCAACATCTTTGATGCAAAGTTAGGAGAATTTGGCAAAAACACAAAAGGAAGAATATCCAAAACAACATCATTATGTGTGCCAACCAACCATTGGAAAGAGAAATTGTTCGACATGTTGGATGTCACACACAAATCATCGATAGCAAAAATCATGGGAATATGAGTATCCCAAGCGGAAGCAAAAACGGCATGTTTGCAAACAAAACAAAGGAAAGAGCAAGTGGTCCTTATGTTTGTTGCAACAACAAGACGAGATTCTTGGAAGCTCTCATGACAATACATGCTCTTAATGGAATTGTGGTTGCAAACAAAACATCGGAAAGAGAAAATGTTAAACATTTTTGTTGCAACACACAAAGCATCATTATCCAAAAGCAAAGAAACATGAATGTCACAAGGTGAGATAATACCATCAACATGCTTGCAATCAAACCATATGAAAGAGCAATTTGCCAACATGAAAGATGCAAAGCATGCAAAAGGTATCAGAGCTGGGTTCGATCTTGAACTCACTTGTGGGATGCTCTCAAGAGCTCTTTTTGTCAACTCGTGCTCAACCGAGGTTGACATGATAGTGCGGGTACCTACACACATCACATGTAAAAGGAAGAACGTGTGTGCATGGTAGAGATACACATCATCCATCATGATGTATCTCTTCTTGTGCACATCACCATTAATGTCAATCAAGTATGAAATAGGTGCATGGTGAGTATGCAAGTGGGGAACATGCTTATCATGGCAATCATCAAAATCTCCAAAAATTGAGAAAGCTATGGGGGCCATCTCATGATAACGCATATGATCAATGTTGTTGCAAGCAAAACAAGTGAAATAGCAAGCATTCATCTTATTGCAAGCAACGGGATAAATTGAATGACTAGCATGACAAAGCAAGTACGAAGCAATTGGAGGATACACACAAGATGCATAGCATGGCATGTTTATGGAAATGGGATCGCAATCAAACAATTCCACATGAGCAATATTATGCAAAGGCAAAGCATCACATGGGAATATGAATGAAGCATATGTAATGTCACAAGTATCATCCATAGCATGCATATCCTCACAATTCATCATGTCCACTAGTGGGATCATGGCATCATCAACACCCTTATTGTTACCTTGGTCATACCTCTCATATGAAGTGGGTGTTGTGGGAGTAGTGGCCTCCTTGTGGACGACTTTGTTTTCTTGATGTAGCCATGGTGTATCATCATCTTCGTGCACCATGTACATCTTCTCTAATCGAGGCATCATTGCTTCGTGGCTTGGCGCGTCTTCATCCATGGAACCTAGCACAACATAAGAGAACACACTAGAGGTAGAGGGTAAGTTGTTAGAAATAGAAATGGTCTCACTTGACCTATCAACTACCACTCTCAACTCACTCGGTGTATCACTCATGCCCTCAAAGTGGAAGCACTCAATCTCACATAAGGTGGAGTCACTCATCTCACTCTTGTTCTCACTCAAGTGGGCTAAGTGGCTCTCATACTCACATGGGATTGGTACCACATCATCACTCAAGCATATGGGGATAGGCTCGGTTTCCTCAACTCCATGCGCCCCCTTTGGTGAAGGGAAAATCCCATGCTCACCATTCTTGACCTTGTCGCCTCCAAAGTTGGATGCCATAAGATGGGCATCATCGCTCGCCTCCTTAGTCGAAGGGAAAATCCCATGCTCGACCGTCTTGTGGCCATCTCGTAGTAGTGGTGGAGGTAGGCTCATGCTATCCAACTTGGCGAAGTAGAGGTCTACATTTTCCTCGTTGGCGAGGTCGTGGAATTCAAGCGTAGGCACTGAAGCTTGATGGCGTGGAGGAAGGCTTGCTCTTGGTGTCATTGTGGTGGTGGCACAAGTAGTTGAAGGTGCCCTATGATGGTGTCGACGGAGGTCATTGGCGTGCCTTGCCGATGGTTGATGTAGGTGGCGCACTTGGTCGTCCACATGACACTCGCGACGATGATCACTTGCCTTGGCACTATTCTTGTGTTTGTGGTGCCTTCTTGAGCTTGCTTGAGCATTATGGTTGGTGCTCATCAAGAATTCTTCGTCTTGGTGGCGAAGATGCCTTTGACGATGTCTTGTATCCTCTTTATGGTGGCGATGCTCATGAGAGGATGTTTGTCGATGAAGATTCTTGTTTCTTGGCGCCTCTTGATGTATATGATGTTTGGACGCCACTCTTGTTTGGATAGGAGTTGGAGCTTGGCGCCTTGGAGGTGATGGAGCTTGGCGCCTTGGAGATGATGGAGCTTGACGCCATCTAGGTGGTGGCACTTGATGCCTTGTCGATGGTGGCGCTTGTCGCCTTGGAGGTGGATCATCGAAGTAGGTGGTGCCCTTTGGTGTGGCACGCTTGGCCTTGAAGGTCATGGAATCTTGATGATGCGCCTCCGCTTGCTTGGCGTAGTAGGCTTCCATCTCCACGTGGTGGAGGAATTCTTCATGGCTCGTGGAGGAGCCATCAAACTCGATGAAGTTCTCCGTGTCCTCCATGCTCGGCGAGGCATCGTCGATGTCGTACTCGAAGTCGTCCATGCTTGGGGAGTCATTGTTGGTGTAGTACTCCATATCACCCAAGCATATGGAGCGATTGTCGGTGTAGAGCTCCAAGTCTTCCATGCTTGAGGAGCCATAGTTGATGTCATGCTCCATGTATTCCATGCATGTGGAGCCGTTGTCGATGTAGTGCTCCGGGTCCTCAAAGCATGCGGAGCCATTGTCGGTGTTGTGCTCCGTCATGTCCTCTATACTTGTGGAGTCGTAGTCATGGTGGCTCATCATGGATTCTTCATAGATATCATCCTCGGTTCCGGAGTCCCTAGACATGATGCACAAGACCAAGCGGTGTATATGGAAGTGGTAGTGGGAGTTAGGGATACAACGTCAAACCTTACTTTACCTTGGAAGATCGTATCGTACAAGTGGCCACACTTGAGAGCAATAAACCAAGCAAAGTGAAGTTCACGCGGAACACCAAAACCAACTACTAACCAAAAAACACACACACAAGGCCTATGGTGGATAGGTATGGAAAGTGGCATGTCAAGAACCAATCCGAAATCAAGATGTTGTATTGGCAAGTAAAGAACCACAATGATCACCAAGCAAACAAGTCAATCCACAAGATAGGAAATATGTACAAGGAAACACACACGGTGGGATAAATGGGACTTGTGCGACGGAGAAAGTGAGCTAAGAACCAAATGATTACCTAGCGAAGACTATAAGCTCGTGTCACACAAGTACAAGGAGAGACGCTAGTTCGATTGCAATTAATTGGTGGGCTACAAGATATGCACAATAAGTACCACCTATATGATGTTCATCGAGCTTGCGCTTCCTATTCTATGAGGCACATGTATATTTCTTTTTTTTCTTTTCCTTTTTCTATTTTTTTTTCTTTTCTCTTTTTCTTTTTTCACTTGCCTCTTCCTTGTGCCAACAACTATACAAGATAACTATATGAGATAGCGCTCTAGCAGTTCGGAATCTACAAGGTATCAAATGTGCATAGCCCAAGCAATCATAATAGGAACTAGTATAAATAGGTGTTTTTTGCTCGCTAAGATAGTGTGTTTCACAAAGGAATGCAAGTGGGGAGAAATGCGGAATGTTATACCTTTCGTCGACGAGCTTCACCCTTTATTGTTGGCTTCCGCCTTGCTCACGGAATTTGGATGGAGTAGATAGCATGAACAACGCATATGATGATGTAGTGCTCCTTCTCCTCTTCGAAACGAGCTAAAGAACACCAAAATCCGAGTTGAAATGCAAAAGTTATGCTCAAACCGTGCTGCAGTTTTTACATGCGCAGGAGGGGCGGAGACTCCAGTCCGAGGTCCGGAGACTCGGTCTGGAGCAAAAGTCCGGAGACTCCGGTCTAGGCCGGAGACTCCGGTCCGGTGATTCCAGGCGTCCAGACTCGAACGGGACGCGCTTTTGGGCGGAAAACTCAACCAAAACCTCAGATTGATGGGGAAATCAAGGAATTAGGCCATGGGAACGCAGGGAAGGTAGATCAACTAGTTTAGCAAGTAATCCACGGATCAAAACCTACCAAAACGCACTCAAATCACAGATCGATCAAAACATGAATTGGGGCTGTTTTTGTGAAATTTTCAATTTATGGGGAAAAGACCGAATCGATGAAACCCGTGGCAACCAAAAGCTGCGATACCGGATGATGGAGGGGTTAACCTCTTGGGTGCCCGATCTTCACGGATCTCGTGGTCAAATCGATGGGAAAGCGAGGGAAAGGGAAGCGGAAGCGAACACACACCTCGCAAAGATCACAATGAACACGCAAAACTCACACGATACAAGGCTGATTGCTCCCGGCGGCCACCGGGTCCGATAGAATCCTCGCAAGGAAAGATCGGTCAACGTGCTCCCTCAAATCCACATCGGAGAGGGAAGAACACCTTGGGAGGGTCTTGACAACTTGGAGCGAGACGCCGAACTCCAAGGCCTTGTTCAACGATGGATGCGTGGTGCAAAGTCCAATCGAGGTTGGTGGCGATAGTCGGTCCCTTGGTAAAGGGATGAGGCAAAACTAGAGATTCCACAATGGGGTTGTCTTTAGTCTATCATCTATGCCTCCGGGATACATGAAGGGGGGGCTCTATTTATAGGCCACCACATAAGCAGGGTAGTTTGGGGGATAAAACTAGGGTTTGGAGGGTACATGGGCCAAAGGCCCATCGTCAGCCGGGAGACTCGGTCTAGGCCGGAGACTCGTCTGTCTCAGTGTCATCTCGGAGTGGCGTTCTAATCTCGGGCGGTTCTTTGTCGGTCGGAGGTAGGAGACTCCGGTGTAGCAGGCGGAGACTCCGGTGTCAGGTGAGACTCGTGGGTTCATGGCTTCTTCCGTCTCCTCTTCCAAGCCTCCGTCTTGTCAGGCTTGATGTCCCGGGCTTCCTCCCTTGCCTCCGTACTTGTCGGTGTGAACCTATCATGCATATGTGACGGAGTATGAAGTAGCATACCATTCAATAGGGTAGGAAGTGGGCTCGCATAGAGGAACGGGTTCACCTATGGAGTCCATGACGACTTGGCGTAAGTTGGAGACCATGATGTGGTAACGACCGTAGGTCAGGCTACATCAGTGCCATATCATCATACATTGCTTGTTGTGTCGCGTCGTGACATCGTTGGTGATCTAGGCTCGCGTCTCTAGTACGGTCAAGCCTAGGACCAGCACAGTACCGTCGTTGAGCATTCTTTCAACTTTTGCATTGCTGTTTTGATAATTGCTAACCCCCCTTGCTAAGCCTTCCTAGAGATCCACAGATATTCTCCACGTGCGGTGTCTCAACTCCTGGTAATCGCTTGGTTCAATCTCTGGACCCACTGATCCTCGCGGTTGCACATCGCCTTTTCCTGCTGTTTGGTAAGAACTTGTAAGAGCTTCGTATATTGCTTGACGGATTACGCGTGACTTCCACCATATTTCCGTACTATATACCTGTGCTTTTTAAGGACTAACCATGACAGATACTTCGCGGAACCCTGCCACAATGACGAACGAAGAACTACATTGCCCACTTCTCCGCGCTCTTGGTCAGTCGCGCTGAAGACGTGGATACGCGCCTAGGGGAGTTTGACACCAAGCTCACCAACGCCGTGGACAAGATCGATGGACTCGAGAAATCCTTCAACGCCAAGCTTGACGTTCGGTTCAAGGAGCTTTTGAACCGATTGCCCGCACCCGCACCCACACATGGCGCACGGCGATTCCGATCATGGAAATTGGTTCGGCCGTCGTCAGCATCTTTGTTACCGCTTTCGACCGCTTCCGCCGTGGCTGCTGCTTTGCGACATTGGGGACGGATGGCGGGTACTACTACGACCGACGACGACGACTGTTTGACGAGGAGGTTGAACCTCCACAGTTCCTGCTGGCCGTCCCCGACATTACTACCGCAACGCTCGACCACCGGTACGTGATGATGATCATGTTGCAAAGCTTAAATTAAATATTCCATCTTTTGAGGGTAAATATAATCCTCATGGATATCTTACATGGGAGATGGAAGTAGAACAACGTTTTGCATGCTTAAAATATCCTGAGAATATGCGTGTTAGTGCTGCTACATGTGAATTTACTAAATTTGCTTCCCTTTGGTGGTCTGAGTATTGTCGTTTAAATCCTACTACTATTCCTAGTACTTGGACTGCTTTAAAAACTGCTATGCGTGTTCGTTTTGTACCTTCCACTTATCAATGTGATTTACTAAAGAATCTGACACGTTTAGAGCAAGGGAAAAATTCTGTAGAAGAGTATTATCAGGAATTGCAAACGGGGATGGTTCGGTGTGGTCTTGTTGAATCTAATGAACAAATGCTTGCACGTTTCTTTGGTGGATTAAACAAGGACATTCAACACATATTAGATTATAAGGAATATAATTCTATCACTCGTTTGTTTCATCTTGCTTGCAAAGCTGAACATGAAGTGCAGGATCGCCAAACACCATGGAGGAGGACTAATAATTCTGCAGGTCGCACATCCTCTTGGACATCCCGACAATCAGCGCCTCCTCGTGATTCGCCACCAGCTACTACCACATCCAAGGCCACCACAAGATTTCCAGCTGCTCCTCCACCATCATCGAATGCTCCTGCTCGTAGTGTATCTTCTATGGCTTCCACGGGTAAGACAAAGGATATACAATGCCGCAAGTGCTGGGTTTTGGTCATATTGAGAGACAGTGCACAACACAACGATGTGATGATGGTGCGAGAAGATGGTCAATCTGATTCAGCGAGTGACTTGATGAAGATACACTAGCCCTTATTTCTGCTCGAGATGGAGACAATTACGATCTTGATGAAGAGCCAGAGGTAATGGGAGCTGAAGCCGATCAATACAAGAGCTTAATTACACAACGTGTGTTGAGTGTGCAATTGAGCAAATCTGAGCAAGATCAACGCCACAACCTGTTCCAAACACGTGGTGTTGTCAAGGAAAGAGCTATACGGATCATCATTGATGGAGGGAGTTGTAATAATCTGGCCAGTGTTGACATGGTAGAGAAGCTTGCGCTTCCAACAATACAACTACCACATTCATATTACATACAATGGTTTGAGAGTTCTAGAAAGATAAATGTAACAAGAACGGTAAGCGTGCATTTTACTATTGGTACATATTCTGATTTTGTTGATTGTGATGTTGTACCTATGCAAGCTTGTTCTTTGTTACTTGGTAGACCATGGCAATTTGATAGAGAATCTGTTCATAATGGCAAAACTAATCACTATTCTCTTATGCATGATGGAAAGAAATTTGGTCTAAAACCTATGACTCCCGAACAGATTTTAAAAGATGATCTTGCTAGAGCTAGTAGAGCTAAAACTGAGGAGAAAAATAAAAGTGAGAATCAGATTGTTGCTGCAGATTTTATACCACCAAAGAACACTAAATCTGATTCTACACATGCTACTGAAATTCGTTTGAAGAGTCCATGTATGCTTGCAAATAAAATTGATATTGCTGAATTAGATGTAAACAATACTCAATGTTATGCAATTGTCTGCAAAGAGGTTTTGTTTTCATTTGAGGATATGCCTCCTTTTTTGCCACCCGCTGTTGCTAACCTTTTGCAGGAATATGAGGACGTATTTCCCGCTGAGCTGCCACCAGGACTACCTCCTATTAGAGGAATTGAGCACCAAATTGATCTAATTCCTGGTGCCACGTTGCCCAACCGCGCACCATATAGAACCAATCCAGAGGAGACAAAGGAGATACAACGCCAAATTCAGGAAATACTTGACAGAGATCATATTCGTGAGTCCCTTAGCCCCTGTGTTGTTCCTATTATTTTGGTACCTAAGAAAGATGGTTCTTCCCGCATGTGTACTGATTGTAGAGCTATCAATAATATTACTATTCGATATTGTCATCCTATTCCACGTTTAGATGACATGCTTGATGAATTGAGTGGCTCTACCATGTTTTCTAAAGTTGATTTGCGTAGTGGTTACCACCAGATTCGTATGAAATTAGGAGATCAATGGAAAACAGCATTTAAAACTAAGTTCGGTTTATATGAGTGGTTAGTAATGCCGTTTGGTTTAACTAATGCACCTAACACTTTTATGAGATTAATGAACGAAGTTTTACGTGCTTTCATTGGACGTTTTGTGGTAGTCTACTCTGATGATATTCTGATTTATAGCAAATCTTTAGAGGATCATTTGGACCATTTACGTGCTGTTTTCAATGCTTTACGTGATGCACGTTTGTTTGGTAACCTTGAGAAGTACACCTTTTGCACCAATCGAGATGCGTTTCTTGGCTATGTTGTTACATCACAGGGTATTGAAGTGGATCTAGCCAAGATTGAAGCTATTGAGAATTGGCCGCAGCCCAAGACGGTCACACAAGTGAGGAGTTTTCTTGGCCTCGCTGGTTTTTATAGGCGCTTTGTCAAAGACTTTGGATCAATTGCCACACCGCTGAATGAGCTTACCAAGAAGGATGTGCCCTTTGTTTGGGGCGATGCACAACAACAGGCCTTCGTCATATTGAAAGATAAGCTAACACATGCTCCCTTACTCCAACTTCCTGATTTTACTAAGACTTTTGAGCTTGAATGTGATGCTAGTGGAATTGGTTTGGGAGGGGTGTTATTACAAGAGGGAAAACCTGTTGCATATTTTAGCGAGAAATTGAGTGGGGCTAGTCTGAACTATTCTACTTATGATAAAGAATTATATGCGTTGGTTCGGACATTAGAAACTTGGCAACATTATCTATGGCCTAAGGAATTTGTTATTCATTCTGATCATGAATCTTTGAAGCATATTCGTAGTCAAGCTAAGTTGAATCGTCATCATGCAAAGTGGGTTGAATTTATTGAGTCTTTTCCTTATGTTATCAAACACAAAAAGGGTAAAGATAATATTATTGCTGATGCTTTGTCGCGCCGTTATGCTTTGTTATCTCAACTCGACTTCAAAATATTTGGATTGGAAACTATTAAGGAACAATATGTGCATGATGCTGAATTTAAAGATGTGTTGCAGAATTGTAGAGATGGTAGAACTTGGAACAAGTTCGTCTTCAATGATGGATTTGTGTTCCGTGCTAACAAACTATGCATTCCAGATAGTTCTGTTCGTCTTTTGTTGTTACAGAGGCATGGAGGAGGATTGATGGGACACTTTGGTGTCAAGAAGACGGAGGATGTTCTTGCTGCACACTTCTTTTGGCCACGTATGCGTCGAGATGTTGAGAGATTTGTGGCACGCTGCACTACTTGTCAAAAAGCTAAGTCTCGCCTTAATCCACATGGTTTATATATGCCTCTTCCTATTCCTAGTGTTTCTTGGGAGGATATTTCTATGGACTTTGTTTTGGGATTGCCACGAACACAGAAGGGGAGGGATAGTATTTTTGTTGTTGTGGATTGGTTTTCTAAGATGGCACACTTTATTCCTTGTCATAAAATGGATGATGTTGCGCATATTGCTGATTTGTTCTTTCGTGAAATTGTTCGTTTGCATGGTGTGCCAAATACTATTGTCTCTGATTGTGATACTAAATTTCTTAGCCACTTTTGGAGATGTTTATGGGCTAAGTTTGGGACTAAATTGCTCTTTAGTACTACATGTCATCTCCAAACTGATGGTCAAACTGAAGTAGTAAATAGAACTTTGTCTACTATGTTGCGGGCTGTTTTAAAGAAGAACTTAAAATTGTGGGAAGAGTGTTTACCTCATATAGAATTTGCTTATAATCGTTCACTGCATTCTACCACAAAGATGTGCCCATTTGAGATTGTGTATGGTTTTGTTCCTCGTGCACCTATTGATTTATTGCCTTTACCTTCTTGATTGCAACATAATTTGGATGCTACACAACACGCTGAAATGATATTAAACTTGCATAAGACTACTAAAGATAACATTGAACACATGAATGCTAAGTATAAACTTGCTGGGGATAAAGGGAGAAAGCATGTTGTGTTTGATGTTGGCGATCTTGTTTGGTTATATTTGCGTAAAGATCGTTTTCCTGATTTACGCAAGTCTAAGTTAATGCCACGTGCTGCTGGTCCCTTTAAGGTGTTAGAGAAAATCAATGATAATGCATATAAACTTGAGTTGCCTGCAGACTTTGGTACGGTTAGTCCTACGTTTAACATTGCAGATTTGAAGCCTTACTTTGGTGAGGACGATGAGATTGCGTCGAGGACGACTTCAATTCAAGAAGGGGAGCATGATGTGGACATCCCTACTATTGATACAACCGTTATACCTATAGCAACACACATACAAGGACCCATCATAAGATCTCGTGCCAAACAACTTAACTATCAGGTACTTTCGTTTCTTGGAACTATTCCTCACATACATGAGAATATGATGCTGCCTGAATCAGATATATTTCTTACTCTTAGGAATGATGGACCAAGCATGGATGAGAGGGACAAGCATTGGAGCATGGCCATGCATGGAGATGGAAGCAAGCATGTGATGATCCAAGAGAAGGCCACGGATGAAGATTTCAGAACTTTGAGGCCACCATAATGAAGAAAGAAGGCTTGGACGAAATATTCAAGATCAATACTTTACGAATTCGTCCATAGCTTAATATGGTGCTGCGACACCTTTATTTTGGGCCAGGCCCATGTAATTTTTGCCGGATTTTAATTAGCCACTTTTTAGAGTCCGTATTTGAGGGGAAGGACTTTTAGGGTTGGATTCGGCCACCACTTCCATGGCTGGCCGAAACCCCACCTTTTCGCCCTTAAATACTCCCCATAGCCGACCCCCTAGACTCGGATTTTGTTTAGACATTAAGTTAGCCATCATAGCAACTTCACCAAGGCTCGGCGTCATGAGAGGCCTCTTGTGCCACTATTCAGGATCCCACCTCTTCAATAAAGCTTTCCTCTTAATCCGCAATATCTTGATTGCAATATTGGTTCTTACTTGTTCTCGATTTCAGGTAGGAATTAAGACCCTCGCTGGTCAGGCTGATCGTGTTCACGCAGGATCGGTAACCTCTAGGAGATTGGCCTAGCGATTGCATTGGCGCTCGTGCTCGCACGTGTAGTCGGATCGTCAAGCCCGAACTCCACCAAATCGATTATCGCCATCTCAACGAAAGATCGGACACCTTTGCCCTATCAATGAAGGCCTGTTGTTGTACATCGCCGCAAACAAAGGGCACATCCTTCTTGGTAAGTTCATTCAGCGGCGCGGCAATTGATCCAAAATCTTTGACAAAACTCCTATAAAAACCAACGAGGCTAAGCAAACTCCTCACTTGTGTGACCGTTTTAGGCTGCGGCCAATTCTCAATAGCTTCAATCTTGGCTGGATCCACTTCAATACCCTGTGATGTAACAACATAGCCAAGAAACGCAACTCGATTGGTGCAAAAGGTGCACTTCTCAAGATTATCAAACAAACGTGCATCACGTAAAGCATTGAAAACAGCATGTAAATGGTCCAAATGATCCTCTAAAGATTTGCTATAAATCAGACTATCATCAAAGTAGACTACCACAAAACGTCCAATGAAAGCACGTAAAACTTCGTTCATTAATCTCATGAAAGTGCTGGGTGCATTAGTTAAACCAAATGGCATCACTAACCACTCATATAAACCGAACTTAGTTTTAAATGTTGTTTTCCATTCATCTCCCAATTTCATATGAATCTGGTGGTAACCACTACGCAAATCAACCTTAGAAAACATGGTAGAGCCACTCAACTCATCAAGCATGTCATCCAAACGTGGAATAGGATGAGGATATCGAATAGTAATATTATTGATAGCTCTACAATCAGTACACATGCGCGAAGAACCATCTTTATTAGGTACCAAAATAATAGGAACAACACAGGGGCTAAGGGACTCACGAATATGATCTCTGTCGAGTAGTTCCTAGATTTGGCATTGTATCTCCTTTGTCTCCTCTGGATTGGTTCGATATGGCGCGCGGTTGGGCAACGTAGCACCAGGAATTAGATCAATTTGGTGCTCAATTCCTCTAATAGGAGGTAGTCCTGGTGGCAGCTCAGCGGGGAAGACGTCCTCATAGCGGGTGGCAAAGAAGGAGGCATATCCTCAAATGAAAACAAAACCTCTTTGCAGACAATTGCATAACATTGAGTATTGTTTACATCTAGTTCAACAATATCAATTTTATTTGCAAGCATACATGGACTCTTCAAACGAATTTCAGTAGCATGTTTAGAATCAGATTTAGTGTTCTTTGGTGGTATAAAATCTGCAGCAAGAATCTGATTCTCACTTTTATTTTTCTCCTTAGTTTTAGCTCTACTAGCTCTAGCAAGATCATCTTTTAAAATCTGTTCGGGAGTCATAGGTTTTAGTCCAATTTTCTTTCCATCATGCATAAGAGAGTAGTGATTAGTTTTGCTATTATGAACAGATTCTCTATCAAATTGCCATGGTCTACCAAGTAACAAAGAACAAGCTTGCATAGGTACAATATCACAATCAACAAAATCAGAATATGTACCAATAGTAAAATGCACACGTACCGTTCTTGTTACCTTTATCTTGCGAGAACCTCAAACCATTGGATGTAATATGAATGTGTGCGTTGTCTTGTTGGAAGTGCAAGCTTCTCTACCATGTCAACACTAGCCAGATTATTACAACTCCCTCCATCAATGATGATCCGTATAGCTCTTTCCTTGACAACACCACGTGTTTGGAACATGTGGCATTGATCTTGTTCAGATTTGCTCAATTGTATACTCAACACACGTTGTGTAATTAAGCTCTTGTATTGATCAGCAGCTTCAGCTCCCATTACCTCTGTCTCTTCATCATCATCACAGTTGTCTCCATCTCGAGCAGAAATAAGGGCTAATGTATCTTCATCAAAGTCACTCGCTGAATCGTATTGACCATCATCACGCACCATCATCACACGTTGTGTTGTGCACTGTCTCTCAATATGACCAAAACCCCAGCACTTGCGGCATTGTATATCCTTTGTTTTACCCGTGGAAGCCATAGAAGATGCACTACGAGCAGGAGCATTGGATGACGGTGGAAGAGCAGCTAGAAATCTTGTGGTGGCCTTGGATGTGGTAGTAGCTGGTGGCGAATCACGAGAAGGAGGCACTGATTATCGGGATGTCCAAGTGGATGTGCGACCTGCAGAATTATTAGTCCTCCTCCATGGTGTTTGGCGATCCTGCACTTCACGTTCAGCTTTGCAAGCAAGATGAAACAAATGAGTGATAGAATTATATTCCTTATAATCTAATATGTGTTGAATGTCCTTGTTTAATCCACCAAAGAAACGTGCAAGCATTTGTTCAGTAGATTCAACAAGACCACACCGAACCATCCCCGTTTGCAATTCCTGATAATACTCTTCTACAGAATTTTTCCCTTATTCTAAACGTGTCAGATTCTTTAGTAAATCACGTTGATAAGTGGGTGGTACAAAACGAACACGCATAGCAGTTTTTAAAGCAGTCCAAGTACTAGGAATAGTAGTAGGATTTAAACGATAATACTCGGACCACCAAAGGGAAGCAAATTTAGTAAATTCACATGTAGCAGCACTAACACGCATATTCTCGGGATATTTTAAACATGCAAAACGTTGTTCTACTTCCATCTCCCATGTAAGATATGCATCAGGATTATATTTACCCTCAAAAGATGGAATATAGTAGACAAAGTTCTATTTACTACTTCAGTTTGTCCATCAGTTTGGGGATGACATGTAGTACTAAACAGCAATTTAGTCCCCTACTTAGCCCATAAACATCTCCAAAAGTGGCTAAGAAATTTAGTATCACGATCAGAGACAATAGTATTTGGCACACCATGCAAACGAACAATTTCACGAAAGAACAAATCAGCAATATGCGCAGCATCATCCGTTTTATGACAAGGAATAAAGTGTGCCATCTTAGAAAACCGATCCACAACAACAAAAAATACTATCCCTCAACTTCTGTGTTCGTGGCAGTCCCAAAACAAAGTCCATAGAAATATCCTCCCAAGGAACACTAGGAACAGGAAGAGGCATATATAAACCATGTGGATTAAGGCGAGACTTAGCTTTTTGACAAGTAGTGCAGCGTGCCACAAATCTCTCAACATCTTGACGCATACGTGGCCAAAAGAAGTGTGCAACAAGAACATCCTCCGTCTTCTTGACACCAAAGTGTCCCATCAATCCTCCTTCATGCGCCTCCTGTAACAACAAAAGACGAACAAAACTATTTGGAATGCATAGTTTGTTAGCACGGAACACAAATCCATCATTGAAGACGAACTTGTTCCATGTTCTACCATCTCACAATTCTGCAACACATCTTTAAATTCAGCATCATGCACATATTGTTCCTTAATAGTTTCCAATCCAAATATTTTGAAGTCAAGTTGAGATAACAAAGTATAACGGCGCGATAAAGCATCAGCAATAATATTATCTTTACCCTTTTTGTGTTTGATAACATAAGGAAAAGACTCAATAAATTCAACCCACTTTGCATGACGACGATTCAACTTAGCTTGACTACGAATATGCTTCAAAGATTCATGATCAGAATGTATAACAAATTCTTTAGGCCATAGATAATGTTGCCAAGTTTCTAATGTCCGAACCAATGCATATAATTCTTTATCATAAGTAGAATAGTTCAGACTAGCCCCACTCAATTTCTCACTAAAATATGCAACAGGTTTTTCCTCTTGTAATAACACACCTCCCAAACCAATTCCACTAGCATCACATTCAAGCTCAAAAGTCTTATTAAAATCAGGAAGTTGGAGTAAGGGAGCATGTGTTAGCTTATCTTTCAATATGACGAAGGCCTGTTGTTGTGCATCGCCCCTAACAAAGGGTACATCCTTCTTGGTAAGTTCATTCAGCGGTGCGGCAATTGATCCAAAGTCTTTGACAAAGCGCCTATAAAAACCAGCGAGGCCAAGAAAACTCCTCACTTGTGTGACCGTCTTGGGCTGCGGCCAATTCTCAATAGCTTCAATCTTGGCTAGATTCACTTTAATACCTTGTGATGTAACAACATAGCCAAGAAACGCAACTCGATTGGTGCAAAAGGTGCACTTCTCAAGATTACCAAACAAACGTGCATCACGTAAAGATTGAAAACATCACGTAAATGGTCCAAATGATCCTCTAAAGATTTGCTATAAATCAGAATATCATCAAAGTAGACTACCACAAAACGTCCAATGAAAGCACGTAAAACTTCGTTCATTAATCTCATAAAGTGTTGGGTGCATTAGTTAAACCAAACGGCATCACTATCCACTCATATAAACCGAACTTAGTTTTAAATGTTGTTTTCCATTCATCTCCCAATTTCATACGAATCTGGTGGTAACCACTACGCAAATCAACTTTAAAAAATATGGTAGAGCCACTCAATTCATCAAGCATGTCATCCAAACGTGGAATAGGATGACGATATCGAATAGTAATATTATTGATAGCTCTACAATCAGTATACATGCGCGAAGAACCATCTTTCTTAGGTACCAAAATAATAGGAATAACACAGGGGCTAAGGGACTCACGAATATGATCTCTGTCGAGTAGTTTCTGAATTTTGCGTTGTATCTCCTTTGTCTCCTCTGGATTAGTTCTATATGGCGCGCGGTTGGGCAACGTAGCACCAGGAATCAAATCAATTTGGTGCTTAATTCCTCTAGTAGGAGGTAGTCCTGGTGGCAGCTCAACGGGAAAAATGTCCTCATATTCCTGCAAAAGGTTAGCAACAACGGGTGGCAAAGAAGGAGGCATATCCTCAAATGAAAACAAAACCTCTTTGCAGATAATTGCATAACATTGAGTAGTGTTTACATCTAGTTCAGCAATATCAATTTTATTTGCAAGCATACATGGACTCTTCAAACAAATTTCATTAGCATGTTTAGAATTAGATTTAGTGTTCTTTGGTGGTACAAAATCTGCAGCAACAATCTGATTCTCACATTTATTTTTCTCCTCAGTTTTAGCTCTGCTAGCTCTAGCAAGATCATCTTTTAAAATCTGTTCGGGAGTCATAGGTTTTAGACCAGTTTTCTTTCCATCATGCATAAGAGAATAGTGATTAGTTTTGCCATTATGAACAGATTCTCTATCAAATTGCCATGGTCTACCAAGTAACAAAGAACAAACTTGCATAGGTACAACATCACAATCAACAAAATCAGAATATGTACCAATAGTAAAATGCACGCGTACCGTTCTTGTTACCTTGATCTTGCGAGAACTCTCAAACCATTGGATGTAATATGAATGTGTGCGTTGTCTTGTTGGAAGTGCAAGCTTCTCTATCATGTCAACACTAGCCAGATTATTACAACTCCCTCCATCAATGATGATCCATATAGCTCTTTCCTTGACAACATCACGTGTTTGGAACAGGTTGTGGCGTTGATCTTGCTCAGATTTGCTCAATTGCACACTCAATACACGTTGTGTAATTAAGCTCTTGTATTGATCAAAAGTTTCAACTCCCATTACCTCCGTCTCTTCATCAGAATCACAATTGTCTCCATCTCGAGCAGAAATAAGGGCTAATGTATCTTCATCAAAGTCACTCGCTGAATCATATTGACCATCATCACGCACCATCATAACACGTTGTGTTGTGCACTGTCTCTCAATATGACCAAAACCCCAGCACTTGCGGCATTGTATATCCTTTGTTTTACCCGTGGAAGCCATAGAAGACGCACTACGAGCAGGAGCATTGGATGACGGTGGAGGAGCAGCTGACGGAAATCTTGTGGTGGCCTTGGATGTGGTAGTAGCTGATGGAGAATCACGAGAAGGAGGCGCTGATTGTCGGGATGTCCAAGTGGATGTGCGACCTGCAGAATTATTAGTCCTCCTCCATGGTGTTTGGCGATCCTCCACTTCACGTTCAGCTTTGCAAGCAAGATGAAACAAACGAGTGATAGAATTATATTTCTTATAATCTAAGATGTGCTGAATGTCCTTGTTTAATCCACCAAAGAAACGTGCAAGCATTTGTTCAGTAGATTCAACAAGACCACACCGAACCATCCCCGTTTGCAATTCCTGATAATACTCTTCTACAGAATTTTTTCCTTGCTCTAAACGTGTCAGATTCTTTAGTAAATCACGTTGATAAGTGGGAGGTACAAAACGAACACGCATAGCAGTTTTTAAAGTAGTCCAAGTACTAGGAATAGTATTAGGATTTAAACGCAATACTCAGACCACCAAAGGGAAGCAAATTTAGTAAATTCACATGTACCAGCACTAACACGCATATTCTTATGATATTTTAAACATGCAAAACGTTGTTCTACTTCCATTTCCCATGTAAGATATGCATCAGGATTATATTTACCCTCAAAAGATGGAATATTTAATTTAAGCTTTGCAACATGATCATCATCATGTACCGGTGGTCGAGCGTTGCGGTGGTAATGTCGGGGACGGCCAGTAGGGTGTGAAGGTTGTTCAAGCTCCTCGTCAAACAGATCGTCGTCATCGGGGTCGTAGTAGTACCCGTCGTCTGTCCCCAATGTCGCAGCAACAGCCGCGGTGGATGTCTGAGGCCTCACCGCAGCGATGGCCAGCTGGTGCGGCGTGATCCAGCAGTATGACCCGTGATCGGAATGCGCTGTGCGCCATGCCGAGGGGTGCCAATGTGGTGGGTGCGGGTGTGGGTGCCAGCAATCTGTCCAAAACCTCCTTGAACCGAGCGTCAAGCTTGTCGTTGAAGGATTTCTCGAGTCCATCGATCTTGTCCATGGCATTGGTGAGCTTGGTGTCAAACTCCCCTTGTCGTGCATCCACATCTTCAGCGCGACCGACCAAGAGCTCGGAGAAGTGGGCATGTAGTTCTTGGTTCGTCATTGTGGCAGGGTTACGCGAAGTATCTGTCATGGTTACTCCTTTAAAAACACAGGTATATATGCCTATAACTACGGGAATATGGTGGAAGGCACGCGTAATCCGTCAAGCAATATACGAAGCTCTTACAAGTTCTTACCAAACAGCAGGAAAAGGCGATGTGCAACCGCGAGGAGCAGTGGGTCCAGAGATTGAACCGAGCGATTATCAGGAGTCGATACACCGCACGTGGAGAAATCTGTGGAGCTCTGGGAAGGCTTAGCAAAGGGGTTAGCAATTATCAAAACAACAATGCAAATGTTGAAAGAATGCTCAACAACGGTAGTGTGCTGGTCCTAGGCTAGACTATACTAGAGACGCGAGCCTAGATCACCAACGATGTCAAGACGCGACACAACAAGCAATGTATGATGATATGGCACCCTGAAAAGCGAACTGAGATGTCGAAAATCACTATGATGGCGAGTGTCTAGAACTGATCTACGGGGTTTAGAAACAGGTTCTCCGGAAAGCGCGCAAGCGCCAAAAAAATTCGCTATAACGGCCGATGGAGAAAAGTGATCCCCGGGGCCGAAAATCAGTATAGTCAGAAAAAAAAATTCGGAGGCGGTTCCAGACTTTTTTTTTGCTCTCCTTCTGGACTTACGACTGAACTTCTAACTCGACACAGACTTTAGCTCAATACGAAAACAACAAGAAAGGAGAGTAAAAAAAATAACTAGGAAACAATAACTCAACTCGGACTCGTGCCGCGGCAGGAAAGGTGATCGGATCTATGTCGCGGTGGGAAGGCGGTGGCGGAGTTTTAGGGTTTATGGTGGCTGGGTGTATAGCGGCGGAATATGGTGGCGGTGATCTGCAAGGGTGGCGGTGACTACTGTGATCAAAACTCGAAACTCTAAGGGACGAGACACTAAGACCAGCAACTCGATGCGACGATGCAGACACAAATTCAACAATGCAAAACTAAAAAGATAATGCAAGGCGTAGATTGGTGATGGGATGGATCTAAACTCTAACTGTGTTTTTGGCTTTTTTTGTGGGTTATAGGTAAAACAGATCTAATCTACGAAAACAGTAAAATCTCACTGAGCAACCTGAAATCTGATACCACTTGATAGGGCAAAGGTGTCCGATCTTTCGATGAGATGGGGATAGTCGATTTGGTGGAGTTCGGGATTGACGATCCGACTACACGTGCGAGCACGAGCGCCGATGCAATCGCTAGGCCAATCTCCTGGAGGTTACCGATCCTGCGGGAACACGATCAGCCTGGCCAGCAAGGGTATTAATTCCTACCCGAAATCGAGAACAAGTAAGAACTAATATTGCAATCGAGATATTGCGGATTAAGATGAAAGCTTTATTGAAAAGGTGGGATCCTGTATAGGTGCGAAGTACAAGAGGCCTCTATGACGCTCGAGCCTTGGCGAAGTTGCTATGATGGCTAACTTAATGTCTAAACAAAATCCGAGTCTATGGTGACGGCTAAGGCGAGTATTTAAGAAGGAAAAGGTAGGGTTTCGGCCAGCCATAGAAGTGGTGGCCGAATCCAACCCTAGGAGTCCTTTTCTCCTCAAATACGGACTCTAAAAAGTGGCTATTTAAAATCCTGCGAATATTACATGGGCCTGGCCCAAAATAAAGATGTCGCAGCACCATATTAAGCTATGGATGAATTTGTGAAGTATTAATCTTGAATATTTCGTCCAAGCCTTCTTTCTTTATTATGGTGGCCTCAAAGTTCTGAAATCTTTATCCGTGGCCTTCTCTTGGATCATCACATGCTTGCTGCCATCTTCATGCATGACCATGCTCCAATGCTTGTCCCTCTCATGCATGCTTGGTCCATCATTACTAAGAGTAAGAAATACATCTGATTTAGGCAGCATCATATTCTCATGTATGTGAGAAATAGTTCCAAGAAACGAAAGTACCTGATAGTTAAGTTGTTTAGCACGAGATCGAGTGATAGGTCCTTGTATGTGTGTAGCTGTAGGCAACGGTTATATCAATAGATGGGATGTCCACATCACTGACGAGGAGCGCATCGCCATGGAGCTCATGGTGCGCGAGTCCGAGCTCGCTGTCGCCATGGAGCTCCAGATCGAGCGGTCCGAATAGCGCCGGGCCATTGCGCTCGTCGAAGCGCACGAGGCCAGGGAGAGGGAGGCCAGCAGCTGCGCGGCCACCATCGTCAAGGTTGAGCTTGGCGACCTCATCAACCTCATCGACGAGTGAGGTCCTCGTCTCCATAATGCCGTCGCGACCTGCAACCCCGCCGGGAGAAAGATGGGTTTATTTTTTGGTCTAGGACGCGACAGTGCCCCGTAGTATTAATCATCAATCGTGCAGCTTTTGATTTGCTGGTAATCTATATAAGCAGCTTTTGATTCACCTGTAATCTATCTAAATCTATGTATGAATCACAATTAGGAACTTTGATCAAACGCGTGTTCAACGTTCAGCACCATTCTACGCCGACAATTTCCGACATATAAATTAGGCGACAATTTCCGACATATAAATTAGGTTCCACGTGTTCAACGTTTAGCACCGTTCTATCTTTCTATGCCGACAAGGTTCAGTCCTGCTCCGACAATTTCCAACATGTAAATTAGGTTTTTAGTCGCCTATACTTCGGGTTGTCAGTTCGCAAAAACACATACTTGATTAGAGTTGCTCTAAGTTTGACTAGTTTGCTATTATCATTCACCAAAATGCACTTAATAATACCGCTCAAGAAGCCCAATCATCATTATCATCCATCAAAATGCACTAAACGCCGCTCAAGAAGCCCAATCCTCAAGCACACAGCAAGTACACTTTCATAACCACTCACGGTATCAAGACACTCCTCCTAGCCACCGACTTGGCCCTAAGAGCATCTTCACTTGTTGGGCAAACCCAAACCGAAATTCGGACCAAACTTTGGCCGGACGAAATAAGTTTTCAGTCTAGGTACGCCGAATTTTCCACTCGTGTACCTAGCCCAAGTTTTCGGGACGCCCGTTTTCGCTCAAATTTGGCTCAAATTCGGCTCAAGTTCGTCCAGATTTCGGCCTAGTTCGGCATATCATGAATACAGAACATTTTATGTCCAAAGTTCGGCGAAATTTTAAACATAGTTTGGCATAAATGTAAATATAGTTCGGCCTGCAATGAAAATACAACATATTTTGGCCAAGTTCGGTTAGTTCATGCTCGGCATCTACGTGTTGTCCCTGTGTATCCATAGGTGCTCAACAAGATCATCCTGCAGCTTTTAATGCACCGTCAAATCTCGGATCTCCTAACACATGGCGATAAATGCAACCCAGGTTGGAGGCATCAGATAATCAGGCTCGGCAAAAGGACCCTGTCTGTAGGGAAAAGGCTCGTTCCGCTTGAGCAAACTCAGTGGATCCTTCCTCTCATCCTCAATGATTATGTTGTGCAAGACCACACAACAGTTTATTACTTCTCACGTCTGATCTTTTGACCAGGTCATAGCAGGGAACCGGACAACTGCAAACCTCTGCTAGAGCACACCGAATCCTCGTTCCACGTCCTTCCTGCAAGCTTCCTGATCCTTGGCAAAGTGAGAATGCTTAGGAAGCATGGGTTTAAGATAGTCTTCACAAATGTTGGCCATCTTGGATAGATGCCATCTGAGATAGTATCCCTTGTTGTAGTGGTGCCCGCTGATCTCAAATTTCACAGGGGGAGCATGACCCTTAACAAGCTTGGAAAAGACAGTTGAGGAGTTGAAGACGTTAATGTCGTTGTTCGATCCTGCCATGCCAAAGGAGTGTCAGATCAAAAGATCATGTGTAGCAACCGCCTCAAGTATCATAGTGCAACCTCCTTTGTGGCCTTTGTACATTTCTTGTCATGCAAATGGACAGTTCTTCACTCCCAATGCATGCAATCTATGCTTCCAAGCATATGAGGAAATCCTCTACTTTCATTGACTGTGATGATCCGAACAGTGTCTTCAGCAGTGAGTGATCTCAAGAACTGTTTCCCGAACACTGTAACCACTGCCCTGCAGAACCTGTACAAGCAATCGATGGCGGTGGACTCGGCCATGCGGAGATAGTCATCAGCACTGTCAGCCGGCGCTCCATATGCAAGCAACCTCATCGCCATGGTGCACTTCTGAAGTGAGGAAAATCCAACCAAGCCGGTGCAGTCCTTCTTGCAAACGAAATAGGGGTCGAACTCCTAGATGGCATGCACAATCTTGAGGAAAAGCTTCCGGCTCATCCTGAAACGGCGGCGAAACACGTCCTCTCCATGGAGCGGCTGGTCCGCGAAGTAGTCGGTGTACAACAAGCAGTAGCCGTCTATCCTTTGCCTCGCCTTGCACTTCCGGCGACCCGGGCCGAACCACCGCTGTTATGGGGTAACCCCTTGGGGTGGCCCGATCTTTCACGAATTTCCACGAGAGACGAGGGGGAAGCGGTGGTCGGGGGAAGAACGGGATGAAAACCACGAACACACGCACGCAAATCACGATACACGCCGATCTCTCACGCCGGTGGCAACCGGTCCAACATAATCTCTAGGATCGGTGTTGGACGAAGCTCTCTCTCCACGCCAACAACGGGGGACGAGGTACTTGGTGAGATCTTGACGACTTGGGGGCGAGAAACCGAGAACCCAAGGCCTTGTACAACTTGAACGCACTAGGCAAGATCCAAGAGGAGGGTGGATAATAGGGTGCCCCTTGGTAGGAGCATGAGACCAATAGATTGAAAGATCCTCAAAGGGGTGTCCTTAATCTATTATTATCCAAGTCTAGGGTTTACAAAGGAGGGTGGGGGCTATTTATAGGCCAACCACATAAACAGGGGTATTTTAGGAACAAATAGCGAAATATAGAGAGGGTTACAAGGCGCTGGCCCGACTTAACACGATCAGGTCCACAGGTCCAGTAGTACGGTCCAGCCGACAGTAGTACCGGTCGACGGTAATACAACCGGGCCCGGTAGTGCCGCTTGGCGACCAGGGACTTCCGTTGGCGTCGTCTGTTGGTGGCGGTAGTAGGAGGCGGTAGTCTTGGGGTCCGGTAATCTGGTCCAGTCGATAATCTTCGGAGACGGAGAGTTTTGGCTTTGGTTGGGGTTAGTATGTTGGTGGCGGTAGCGGTGAAGTAGTGGCTGGGCGTAGTACCGGTCGCCAAGTCGATAATACCGGCTGACGAAGAGCATTTGGTCTCTTCCGCAGGTGCTCCTCCGTTCTGTGGGTCCTTCTCTTCGTACCTGATGATGCACAAGGTATGCGTATGAAGTAGCAGGCCATCCAGAGGTGTATCGAAGTCACACAAGGAGAGGAGCGAGTTCACCTTAGCTTGAAGGAGTTTGGCTCGGGCACGAGTCATGGGTCCACTTGGGGAGCTCGTGGGAGTAGATGTAGTAGCGGTCGTAGGACGGGCTGCATAAGCTCCCCCCCTTGGGAAAGAGTCGTCCTCGACTCTTCAACCTTCTCAACTTCATCTTCTCCATGGTAGGGTGAGAGGTCCTTGACATTGAATGTCGAGCTCACAAGATATTTTGATGTTGGGATATCGATGATATAGGCGTTGTTGTTGATCCTCTTTAGCACCTTGAATGGTCCATCACCTCTTGGCTTGAGTTTGGAGTCGTGTTCCTTGGGGAAGCGGTCTTTACTCAAGTGTATCCACACAAGGTCGCCCTCTTCGAAGATTATCTCTTTCTTGTTCTTGTTTAGCCTTGATGCTTGGCGAAGGACTTGTTGCTCGATAGTAGCTCGTGTGTCTTCATGGAGTTTCTTCATTGTTTGGGCACGCTTGACAACGTCCATATTGGCATGATCATGAAGTGGAAGGATATCGAGCGCGGTGAGAGGCTCGAAACCATAGACGATCATGAACGGGATCCTCATGGAGGTGGAGTGCTTGGCGCGGTTGTAGGCGAACTCGGCGTGTGGAATACATTCCTCCCAGTCTTTAAGGTTCTTCTTTATCAACACCTAGAGGAGTGTTCCAAGGCTTCGATTGACGACCTCGGTTTGTCCATCGGTTTGAGGATGCGAGGCGGACGAGAAGAGGAGCTTGATGCCGAGCTTGGCCATGAGAGTCTTCCAGAAGTAGCTCATAAATTTGACGTCGCGGTCGGAGACGATTGTTCTTGGTACACCGTGCAGCCTAATTATTTCCCTGAAAAACAAATTGGCTACATGTGAAGCATCATCGGTTTTATGGCACGGAATAAAGTGTGCCATTTTTGAAAAGCGATCCACTACCACAAATATAGAATCATGTCCATATTTAGATCTAGGCAAGTCTAATACAAAATCCATGCTAATGTCTGACCAAGGTGTATGAGGAATAGGCAATGGCATATAAAGACCAAAGGGGTTGGACTTAGACTTAGCTTGGATACATGTAGTGCATCGTTGGACGTGGCGCTCCACGTCGCGCTTCATCTTTGGCCAAAAGTAGTGAGTGGAGAGCATGTCATACGTCTTGTCACGGCCAAAGTGACCCATAAGGCCTCCACCATGGGACTCTTGAAGAAGCAAAATTTGGAGAGACGATTTCGGAATGCAAAGCTTGTTTTGTTTGAAAAGAAAACCCTTATGCAAATAGAAATCATCAATCCCTTTGTCTATTGAACATTTTGCAAAAATTGGTCCAAAGGAAGTGTCGGACGCGTACAAAGATTTTATGTCATCAAGACCCAAGACATTTACTTCGAGTCGTGTAAGAAGGCTTGTGTTTTTGCGAGACAAGGCGTCCGCTACCACATTTTCTTTGCCCTTCTTGTATTTGACAATGTAAGAAAAAGACTCCATGAACTCAACCCATTTTGCGTGCCTTTTACTCAAATTGGCTTGGCCCTTAAGATACTTCAACGACTCATGGTCGGAATGTATGATAAATTCTTTGGGCCAAAGATAGTGTTGCCACACTTGAAGAACTCGAACCAAGGCAAAAAGTTCTTTGTCATAAATGGGATAGTTAAGGCGTGCGCCATCAAGTTTCTCACTATGGTATGCAATAGGACGCCCATTTTGCATAAGGGCATACCAATGCCAATACCACTAGCGTCACATTCAATCTCAAAGGTTTTTGTGAAATCTGGTAATGCAAGAAGCGGTGCTTCGGTGAGCCTCGTTTTGAGCTCATCAAAAGCCTTTTGTTGTGCTTTTCCCCAAACGAATGGGACATTTTTCTTGGTCAATTCGTTGAGGAGGCAAGCTATGGTAGAAAAGTCTTTCACAAAGCGACAGTAAAAGCCATCCAACCCATGAAAACTACGAAGTTCACTAACATTGGTCGGTATGGGCCAATCTCGTATGTCCTTAACTTTTGAGACATCAACTTCAATGCCATTAGAAGACACAACAAAACCAAGGAAAATCAGCTTGTCTTTTGCAAAAGTGCACTTTGGGAGATTAGCATAAAGCTTTTCATGACAAAGGATTTGAAGGACCTCCTTAACATGAGTAACATGCTCCTCTAGTGACTTGCTATAGACAAGGATATCATCAAAGTAAACGACTACACTCTTCCTAATGAGAGATCTCAAGATGTGGTTCATGAGGCGCATGAAGGTAGATGGGGCATTTGATAAGCCAAAAGGCATAACCAACCATTCATAGAGACCAATCTTGGTCTTGAAGGCGGTTTTCCACTCATCACCTTCAGCCATGCGAATTTGATGGTAACCACTACGAAGATCAATTTTCGAAAATATAGTGGCTCCACATAACTCATCAAGCATGTCATCAAGATGCGGTATAGGATGTCGATAACGCACGGTGATAGCATTGATTGGACGGTAGTCCATGCATAACCGCAACGTATCATCCATTTTTGGAACTAGAATCACGGGGACTGCGCTTGGGCTAGTGCTTACTTGGATCAAACCTTTGGAGACGAGTTGGTTGATTTGACGTTCTATCTCCTTCGTCTCTTCCGGGTTCGTGCGATACGTGGCGCGGTTTGGTAGTGGGGCGCCTGGTATGAGGTCGATGCGGTGCTCGATTCCACGAAGTGGAGGAAGGCCATGAAGAAGCTCTTCGGGAAATACATCTTGGAATTCCTGCAAAATAGCCATCAAAGAAGGAGGAACATTTGTCAAGTCATTAGTTCCTTGCGCTAGTCCCTTACAAATAAGGACATAGTGCAAGATGGATGGGTTGTTCCGCACTTCTCTCATCTCACTTTTGGTGGCAAGAAAAACACTCTTAGTTTTTCCACTCGAGTTTGGCTTGTGGCACTCACTCACTATGGTGTGGTTCTCTCGCTCACCACTCTTCTCACAAGGTGTTTTTGTGTATTGCGCCCTTGCTAAAGCCTTTGCATTGTCCGCAATTATTTGGCTAGGAGTCATTGGTTGCAACACACAAGTTTTATCAAGCCATTTGAAGGTATAAGTGTTTGAGTGACCATCATGCAAAGCACGCTTGTCATATTGCCACGGCCTTCCGAGCAACATATGGCAAACCGTCATTGGGACCACGTCACATTCCACCGTGTCCTTGTAGGGTCCAATTGAGAACGTTACCGAGACGGTGTGCTTGATTTTGACGGATCCATGGTCACTTAGCCATTGTATATGGTAGGGGTGTTTATGCAGATGGAGGGTGAGGTTGAGTTTCTCACACAATTCCGTGCTTGCAAGATTGTGGCAACTCCCTCCATCGATGACAACTTTGATGGACTTCCCATTGATGCCGGCACGAGTTTGGAAGATGTTCGAGCGTTGGTCTTCATTCTCATTGGCTTGTGTAGTTAAGAACCTTGTGACCACAAGCGATGGACTTGCGTCATGCTCACACACAAGAAGTTCTTGGTCCTCTTCCAAATGTTGCCTTGCCATGGCTTCCTTGACCCTTGCATCAAATTCTTCTTCACTCAAGTATTCTTCATCGCCGTTGTCATGGATGAACAAAACTTTCTTGTTTCCACATGCGTTCGATTTGTGCCCTTTGCCTCCACACTTGTAGCACTCACCATTGAATGGTTGATCATCCCTTGTGTATTTGCCACTTGGGGGCTGTTTTCCTTGAGGGAGTGTTGGCTTGAAAGGAAGCTTGGTGGTACTCGAGGAGCTTCCACTTGGTGTTGTTGGAGTAGTGGTTGGTGCCTGCTTGTAGGTGAAGTACGTCTTTGGCTTGTTGTACTTGATGGCCTCTTGCACTTGACGCTCGGCCTTGGATGCGATGTGCACAAGCTCAACCATGTCGTTGTACTTTTGGAACTCGGTGATGCGCTTGATTGGATGGTTCAAGCCATTGAGGAAGCATGCCATTGTTTGTTCATATCGCTCTTCAATGTTGGCACGGATCATGTTGAGCTCCATTTGCTTGAAGTACTCTTCCACGGTCTTTGTTCCTTGACTAAGCGTTTGAAGCTTGTTGAAGAGGTCACGCGTGTAGTGCGAAGGAACAAAGCGGGATCTCATATGGGCCTTCATATCTTGCCAAGTTGAGATTGGAGGCTCTTCTTTTGCTTCTCGAGCGAGTTGGACTTGTTCCCACCAAAGATTGGCATACTCATCAAACTCGAGGGATTCCATGGCCATCATCTTCTCATTGCTGTAGTTGTGCATGCGGAAGATCTTGTCAACCTTGAGTTCCCAAGAGAGATATTCTTCGGGTTCATTGGAACCGGTGAACTTGGGCATGGTGAATTTGAGCTTGCCGAAAGTTTCTTCTCCATTGCGGTTCCGGTTGCGGCGGTTGCCATGATTTTGGCGGTCATCATCATCATCCGAGCTCTCATGTCGTGCTTGGTGATGGTTGCGTTGTTTTGCGGGTTGTTGAGGTGCCGCGTTTGGTGGAGGAACTTGGTTTTGACGACGAGCTTGAGGAGCTTGCTCGTGTTGTTGGCGCGGTTGAGGACGAGGAGGAGGTTGTGCATCCTCATGACGAGCTTGGGGAGCTTGCTCTTGTTCTTGTCGCGGTTGATGCCGAGGAGCATTGTCTTGCGCCATGTGGCGAGGAGGACGTCGAGCCGCATGCGCAATGGGCTGCTCTCGTTCTTCTTGATGTGGAGGAGGCTCGTCATGATGATCATGATGTCGACGTTGACGTTCATGTCGGCGATGATGCCTTGGTGGATCTTCAAGTGCTTCATGTCGACGGTGATCTTGTTCGTCCTCTTCGGATGCTTCACTTGTTGTTGAAAGAACATGTCGACGGCGATGGGCTTGGTGGTCCATGTGAGGTTGCTCTTGTTGAATCACAAGTGCCCTTGGTTGTGGCCGGTTCGCTTCACGTCGTGGAGGTCTTGCGGAGAGGTCACCATCATAGCTTGACGTTGCGGCGTGTCGCGGAGATGGTACCGCTTGAGAAGAGCTCATGGATTGAAGAATGGGTCCATCCCGGTGCCTTGAAGCGTGACGGCGAGGTGCACTTGATTCACTTGAGGAGTGCCGAGATGGGCTTGAGTCGCGCGCGCGTGGCCTTCCTAGTCCATCAATGAGGCGTTGAAGCTTCTCATCCGTTGAGGCGAGTGCATGACCAAGAGCTTCATTTTGATGACCGAGGTTGTGTTGCATGGCATGCATTTGGCCACGGACTTCTTCGAAGCGGTTATCGATGTTCTTGAATTCCACACGGGCCTCGCTAAATTGTTCATCTTGGCGCCGCTCAAGAGCTTCACAACGGTAGTTGAATTCTCCTCGGACCATCCAATGGTCCCATCTTGTCATGAATTGTGTGTCGTCCTTCGGAGGTTGTGGTGGTTGGGACGGCTCGCCATTCCTGTCCATGACGCAAAGCCGACAAGGGTTGTATATGGAGAAAAGGGGCGCGAAGAGTTAGCCTTTTACCTCACCTTGGAGATTATATCAAACCAATTGCCACACCAAGGAGCGAACAGCGTGCAAAGTGAAATGGCAAAGAAACTCACACACAAATATGCTACAACTCTCAAAAGCTTTTGGTGGAAGGTTAGGATTGTGGAAAACCAAACGAAACGATCCAAGCAAAAGGTTATTGTTCTACGTGGTAAAAAACCAAAGATCAAATGCAAAAGGATACGATCTACAAAAACACGGAAAAACGCACACGTGGAGAAAAACGGGGTTAGCACGACTATGAAAATGAGCACAAAAGGTCCTAACGAAGACTACGCTCGGTTGTCGTGCTAACTCAAGGAGAGACCACAACTCGTTTGCCAAAAGAGGATAAGCAATAGATTTGTGCACTTGCCTTGGTGCGCTCTTTTTTTCTCTCTTTGTTGGCTTACAAGCTTGGTATTCTTTTTGTATTGGGAGACTATGTATCTTTTTCTTTTTCTCTTTTTTTTGATTCTTTTCCTTTTTCTCCCTTTCTATGCTACTATGTTAACTTTTGTATTTGGCCTCGCACTCTCACTTTCCGAAGGCAAGTGCACAATGCTTACAAACACAAAATGAGTTGCTCTCATAGGATAGATACACACAAAGAAAGATATGGGGTTGTCAAAGTGGCGCAAGTTATACCTTTGGTATTGTTGACGACTTGCAACCTTTGGTGTGGATGATGTTCGAGTGTCGCGGTGTCGATGAGCGCGGGTGACTTTTGATGCGAAAGCTTGTGTTAACTTGGTGACAAACACGTGAAACACGAACAAATTGAAGATGGAAAGTCAGCAAACGAAGTTGAGGCGTCAAGAGAATAAGGAAAAGTTTACATGGCAGTAGTACCGCTCGATGCGGCGGTAACGACGACGGTAATCTACCGAGCTACGGTAGTACCTTGGTCACGAACGAACGAGATCCAATTGACACAAACCTCAAATTCGTGGGAAATCTGACCGAAAGGCTGGGCTAGGAACAACAGGGGCTATAGATCGACTCAAAAAGCAACAGATCTATGGACCAAACCCACGAAAAACTCACCAAATCCAAAGATCGATCCGAAGGCAAATTGGGGCTCTTTTTGGTGGGATTTTCGATTTTAAGGTGGATAAAAGAAAAATTGGGGGGGGGGGGGAATTCGTGATCAACCTTGCTCTTGATACCAAGATGTTATGGGGTAACCCCTTGGGGTGGCCCGATCTTTCACGAATTTCCACGAGAGACGAGGGGGAAGCGGTGGTCGGGGGAAGAACGGGATGAAAACCACGAACACACGCACGCAAATCACGATACACACCGATCTCTCACGCCGGTGGCAACCGGTCCAACATAATCTCTAGGATCGGTGTTGGGCGAAGCTCTCTCCACGCCAACAACGGGGGACGAGGTGCTTGGTGAGATCTTGACGACTTAGGGGCGAGAAACCGAGAACCCAAGGCCTTGTACAACTTGAACGCACTAGGCAAGATCCAAGAGGAGGGTGGATAATAGGGTGCCCCTTGGTAGGAGCATGAGACCAATAGATTGAAAGATCCTCAAAGGGGTGTCCTTAATCTATTATTATCCAAGTCTAGGGTTTACAAAGGAGGGTGGGGGCTATTTATAGGCCAACCACATAAACAGGGGTATTTTAGGAACAAATAGCGAAATATAGAGAGGGTTACAAGGCGCTGGCCCGACTTAACACGATCAGGTCCACACATGTCCGGTAGTACCAAAGGTCGGTAGTACCGCTTCCCGCCCTTGGAGTGCTGCACATCACTGGGACTGTTGGTGGCGGTAGTAGGAGGCGGTAGTCTAGGTCCTAGGTCCGGTAGTACCGTCCGAGTACTTGGGAGACAGAGTTTTTTGCTTTGGTTGGGGTCGTCTGTTGGTGGCGGTAGAGCAGAGTAATCTGGCGGTAGTACCGGTCGCCAAGTCCGATAGTACACCATGGCTGAGAGCATTTGGTCTCTTCCGTAGGTGCTCCTCCGTTCTGTGGGTCATTCTCTTCGTACCTGATGATGCACAAGGTATGCGTATGAAGTAGCAGGCCATCCAGAGGTGTATCGAAGTCACACAAGGAGAGGAGCGAGTTCACCTTAGCTTGAAGGAGTTTGGCTCGGACGCGAGTCATAGGTCCACTTGGGGAGCTCGTGGGAGTAGATGTAGTAGCGGTCGTAGGACGGGTTGCATCAACCGCGCTTCGGCTTCGCCATCTGCAGGTACAACTGGGCGAGCGAGGCGAGGATCTCCAAGTGCTCTTCACCTTCGGCGACCTCGGCGCTCTCCTCCTCCAGCAATACGGCGAGTATCTCCTTGTCGTCAGAGTCCATGACGAGTATCTCCTCGTCGTCAGAGTCCATGGCCGAACTGGCGAAACGCCAAACACTTGGCGGACGTGGTGGTGGGAGAACGCAACGAAGCAGAGCTACGGCGAAGTTCGGGCGACGAAAGCGACGACAGAGGGCTAGGGAGTGGACGACAACTACATCGAGCATATCTAGAGACGTGGGCATGTCTCGGCGTGGAAGAGCTCCGTCGGCGAAGTCATGGTGACAGAAGCGCTGGGAGCTCTTCGCCGCAGTCTGGTCAAGTGAAGTGGGGGAATGGGACTGTCTCAGCATTCACAGGATCCTGGGTACGGCCTGGGAAGTCCGGACCAAAGTTCGCCCAAATCCAGACAAAAACAGATTCCTGGATACGCGACTGGACCGATTTTTAGCATCCGGGCCTAAATTCAGCATCCTAGGTAGGCTGTGGAGATGCTCTAAGACCTAGTCTCATGACGAAGTGAATCCAGCATATGCCCTCATCATGACTAAGCAAAGCCTAACTCCAGAACCTTCCCAAGGTTCAGCCCCGACCACCCCACATCCAAACAGATCAATAACAGCAAATTACATATATGGAGGATGTCCAGAAGTTCAAAGAAAGCAATCATACATAACCTTCACAGTGGCAGCTAAGATATTACAATATCATCGTTCCTACAGAGCTCTGAAAACAGAGGCCCATTTTTTGTACTGTAAATTAATCAACAGTACCAAAGTAGCAGCTGATTATTCTTTACTACCGGGTGCAAGTAAGAGCACTGCACTCAGATAGATAATAGTCCATCAAAGGTATACTCCAGCAACCAAAAGGTGTATTGTCAAACCAACACAAAATGGCAGCACAGCACCATAAGATTAATTCTATGGTCAGTGCTCTTAGCCAATAAGCATTTTGTTATCTTCCAGGAAACTGTAGGTCGGGACCTCCAGGTTGTAGGGTGCTGGGCCCTTCCTGATTCGACCTGAGATGTCATAGTGTGAACCATGGCATGGGCAGAACCAGCCACCGAAGTCCCCAGAGTTGGGAAGGGGAATGCAGCCCAAGTGAGTGCAGACACCAATGACAACAAGCCACTCAGGGTTCTTGACACGCTCTGCATCCTCCTGTGGATCACGGAGAGATGCAACATCAACACTGTTGGCCAGCTTCACATCATCATCTGTCCTGCGCCTGATAAAAACTGGCTTGCCCCGCCACTTCACAGTCACGGTGGTACCGGGCTCAATACTTGACAGATCAACCTCAAGTGAAGCGAGGGCAAGAACATCCTTACTTGCTGACATACTCAGGACAAACTTTAAGACGAGCAAACGCAACAAGGATGCGTAGACAAATCTCCCACCACTCAACACAAAGTAGGCAAAGGCACGCTTGCTGGGGTCACCAGGCAGGTACCTCTGATGGTTATGCTCGTCGTAGACAATTTTCACACTGGGATTCTTCAAAGCAGCCGTAGTTGCTGGGACCTCAGCCAAACCTACATCATGTTTCCTTGGAACAAGAGTTTCAGAAGAAAATCCTACACAAGAAAGCAAATAGGTAAAATACTGAAATATCAAAAAAAAAAAAAAAAAGAGAACAAAAGTAGCATTATTATGTCTCCAAAGAACTGTCTTGTTACATTAGAAAGAAGCACACACAACAATGTACTCCCCTCCGTTTCATAATATAAGATGTTTTAGCTTTGTGAAAGGAGTGTATCTAGACCTCTTTTAATGTGTAGGTTCACTCCTAGTCACTCCAAACCTACACATTAAAAGAGGTCTAAATACACTCCTTTCACAAAGCTAAAACATCTTATATTATGAAACAGAGGGAGTACCAAGCAGCATGAAAATTATCCATGTCAACCACCAAAAATAGAAATTGTGCTTCAGAATTATTCAAAAAGATCAATGAAGTATACACTGCCACCGGAAATCCAATTCAGCTCACGGGTGCAAATGAACCCATTGTATGAAAACATATTTCAAAATAACAAAAAAAATAGAAAAAATATTTGCATGTACATTCGGATACTAAATGTTCATACAGAAGTTTGTTGGTGAAAACAACATTTTAGATGTCCCATGTAAAAAACACAAAATTCAGTGTTCCAACGTGTTTATTCACAAACATGTTTTTTGTCTTTTTTTACACAAGCCATATAAAATGTTCATTCTTTCTGAAAACGGATGTATATGGGAAATTTTTGTTCAGATTTTTTTGACAATTTAAATTTTATTTTTTATGTATTTTTTGTAATAGGTTCATTTGCACCTGGGAGCCAAAACACCACGTCCACACTGCCACTATTTTTCAACGATTAACCCAACATTCTGATGGCAAACTTTCATTGTATGACATTTCCTATTCACTATATGTATACGACTCATATTCATCCGTTCGAAATAGTAGGCATGTGTTCTGGTCTGGAGCATTGCGAACAAGTAACACTAGATGCCTTCCTACCAAGGTTTTAATTAGCTAATGTGGTACATCCAAACACAAACTGCAGCTTGCTAGAATTCAACAACGTACATAGTAAAATAAATGTTTTCACATATAAGGAACACAAATATGACACCATATATTGTCATTTGTGGAATGTCCCACAATGGTTGGAAAAAAGGCAATTATAGAAGACTTTTAGCAAGCTAACTACATACTTCACAAAGATTGTTCGAACAAATGGTGACATGTAAAGATCTTTAGATCATATCCAATTATCCAGTCAATAAAAAGTAAGGACAACATGATTAAAACTAAGGACAACTGTCTTATTCGGTACCAAAGGATAGATTCAGTGCACAGTATATTGTAGGTAGCATTATCAATTTCATGAAATAATCCAAGATATCTACTGATGCAAACCAAATAATCATATTGTCCGAAAAAAATAACAGGTATCCGGTGGACTAAGGAACACATTTTAGGTGATACACTGATACTAGAGGGGAACATCCCGCAAAAAAAGTTCAAAAAGTGTAGGAGAACAAAAAAAAATCCAAAAACATAAATGTGACACTAACTTTCTTGTGTGGAATTAGAAAGGGAATAAGAATACCTAGAACTGTCACACCAAATACGATTTATGTGCCATAAGAACATTTCAAAACAATGTTCATATAAGATATGCATGCAAAATAGGGTAGTATAGAGACATCCCAAAGGTCCTTGCTGGTGGTAGCACTTGTAACATTGATTAATACAAGAATTACACGAATATCTTCAAACCTAGAGGTCCTTGTTGATTTGTATGTGGTAATATTTGAATCAACTTTGCTTGGTGTTAATGCAAAAAAAAAATGTTTCATGAATTCCAGGTAAATGTTACCACATACAAATCATATTCCTACTACACAGTTACAAGATTCAAACTGAACAACTAAAACGACATGACCTTGCATTTACCACAGCTTGCTATGATGAACAGAGTCAAAATGGACAACAAATGTCCAGAGAACTGACGGGACTTAGCATCAGAGAAGAATTTCAGATATTAGAAAGAAAATGATACAAGAAGAGCTCTATCAGACCAATTAGAACGATCCGGACATGGCACATATTAGCTAAACCATCAGCATCAGAAAGAACAGATGGGAACTTGTTCGCACACCAACAAGACATCGCAATAATCCAAAGCATAACTTCAATAATCTACATAGTAACAAGCTCAATATCCTCAATCTATACGAAAACCTAGGAACAGGACTGGATCCTACGACCCGAATCTACCTACGAGGCTGCAGATCGGAGGGAGAAATGGATGGAGTGGGGGGGCACCGATGTATACCTCTGGCGGCGGCGTAGAAGGGGGTTTCGATGGCGAAGCACGGCTTCTGGACGCGGGAGGAATCGTCGCCGAGGAGGCCGCCGGCGAGGGGGCTCCTGCCGGAGGAGGTGACCGCGACGGGGCGGCAAGCGAAGTGGGAGGAGATGCGTCGGCCTGCGACCCTGAGCATGATGACGGTAGGCGACGCAGATTCGCCTTGCTCGTCTCTTCTCCGGCTCTCCGGGGAATCAGGTGGTCGGGTTTGGTGGGCGAGATCGATTCCAGCCAAGAGACGACGACACAATGAGGAGAGGCGAAATTGCGATGAGAGAGAGAAGAGAGCAAGTGGCGGACGGAATTAGGCCTAGAAGGTTGATGGGCTTTCACCTGGCTTACGTCGGCCCACTGATGCTCGGTGACTTCCCTTTTCTTTCTCTGACACAGTTTACATGCATTCGCTCTCAAAATCAAAAGTTACATGCATTCGTTTCGCCGTAGAAAATTCCTTGTGGGCTCGGCCCGTTTAATGCTGCCCTAGCGTTAGTTGTGTTGCCGCACACGCTTTGCACCCACGCCAAACGGATCCATGGCTCGTGTCGTGGTCTGGTCGGTATGTTACAATTTACTACTCCTACTAGATGATTTCTACTCCCTCTGTTTCAAAATATAAGATATTTTAGGTTTGTAAAGAAAATAAATCTAGACTTGTTTAATATGTAGGTTCACTTAACTTTTGGATGAATCTATACACTAAAAGAAGTCTAGATTTATTTTTTTTATAAATTTAAAACATCTTATATTTTAAAACGGAGGGAGTGCTATCTAAAAAAATTTTGATGGTTTCGTTTTCTGCCACTTTCACTACATTGAACCTTTCGTCCAACTCCTGCCGTTCACACGGTTTTTCTTGTACTATTATCCCTTGGTTTCTCCTCTGGTTTTTCTTCTGCTTTTCTGGTCCACGCTCGTGTATCTTCCTCCCCTGCTTGATTATTTTCTCTTTCTATCGCTATCTCCGCAGCCTCCATCGGCCACCGCCTGACTGGCGCCCGCCTCCCACGCTGATTGTTTCGTGGATAAAATCCCGCCTGAATCGCGTTGATAAGTTGTTGATGCCGCTAATTCCTCTTGGCATTGCCCCTTCTCTCTAATCACCCCTCACACGTCGTGCATCGCGTCCTCCCCAACGCCTCCATCCTCTCCCCTCCTTGTCGCCCCTCTCTACCGAGAAGAAGCTCCACCTCGAGCTAGACGTCTTCGATAGTTCGCCAGCCTCCCTATTACTCAATATCAATCGCTACTCGTCTCACTACCGCCATGCCGGATTGGGAACTGCCATCTCCCCGCCTCGGATCACCGGAATGCCCGCCGGAGATCCCGTGAAGGTTTGACCTCTGCGGGTCTTCTCCACTGGCCGCCTGATCACTCACGACGCCTTGGCCTCTATCGGTGGGGATGACCGGCGGTGGCGGTGGCGAGGCCCTGAGGAGGTTGCTTGAGCCATGCTCGCGCTCCTAGTGGCTTTCGCGGCGGGAAAAGAAGGTATGGACCAATCTAGCCTCTTCAGATCTCTACAACCATGTTCTATTTTTTTTGGATATCTCCACTTCAGTTTGGAGTAATCCAGCGTCTATTTGTTTTTTCTTCAAATGAATTTACAACATGATGTTTGATTCAGAGAGGAAGGAGGTATACCGATGGCTATTTGAAGCAAATCGGCGCGTCTAGCGGTCTGTGGTGCATCCAGCGGCACCACAAAAATCATTATAATAGGGTTATGATTTCGTCTTTGATCCGTCCAGCGGCACCACAAAAATCATCACAATAGGATTTTTTCTCTGAAGGTATGATGCCTAAAGTCTGAATATTCTGTAAATTTGTCAAAATTTACTATATACCGACTTCCTATATTTATCTATATAATCAGTGTTTTTGTAGAGCTAGTACCATGGTCAGATTGTACGATGCAGCAGAATGTTTCTTTCAAACCATTTTTGGAGCCCATTTCGATTCTTTTTTGGAGACAAAGGAAGAATTATTGCATTTTATCCTAAACCATTCTTAGAGCATGTTTAGTGGGGATCGAGGATTTTCTCTCTCAGAGGACAAGACACTATGTGGCATAAATTCTTTCCGCTGTAGGGCAAACATGGTTTAGTATGTTGTGTTTTCTGGAACTGACATACTGCATGTTCCAGTTTAGATGTACTAGCAATCTAGAGGTGAGAAAGAAAACGTGATGCTCTCTCTGGTTCTCAATCCACAAGACGGAGGTTCGGGCTTTCATAAGAGGTCAATGTACTGGGAGTGACATCCTTTGTCTCTTTGTGAAGCTCTTCAGATACATTGGATACGATGTGGCAGTTTGCGTATCCAAATGGTAGGGGTTTGACAAGATTTCTGGAGGTAATCATCCACCATGTGATGGTTTGGCTTTAATTCCGATAGCCTTTTTCCTTGCCAATAACTTGAGCTGTATGGCTAAGGTGTTTGTTCTTTTTCCAATGAGGTGATCCTGAATACATTGATATCATAACAAAGAGTGCTATAACAGACCCAGAGCATCTGATCATTTAATATCGACGTCAGGATCCACTTAAAATTGTGATGACAGGTGATTTGTACGACACTGTTAAACTTGCTTTCGGTGGTATTTTTCCGCAGCTGGTATTTGGTTGAATTAGTTAACCAGATCATCTTAGTATATCATAAAGAGCGTAAAACTTGGCTTAACTTAAGTAAGACATAAAGGAGTATAAGAATTAAAACGACCATCTTTATAGACGCTTCACGAAAACATATCTACCAAAGCTATAATTTCCAAATAGTAAGTAAGACAAATAATGTTGGGAGATTCATTTGGGAGATCCATAATTATGTGGGTATACCGTGAGTTGTTTCGTGAAACCTTAAAAAAGTAGAGTATAATATGGACAGAGACCAACATCCTAGTTATAGAGCCAATGTTACTATATAGGCAGTTTAGAGAACATTAGTAAAACCCAAGAGGAAGAGTGAAAAAAAAAATGGAAGTATTGTTATATGACTCTTAGAGTAAAGATTGGAAAAGAAGTACTAAACTAGGACAACATTAAACCTTACTTTCATAAGGTTAAAAGAAGCCATTATTATAAAAGTACTTTCAGAAGTATGTCTGGATTAAAGATCAAAGTTTGTTTCAAGATAGTAGGACTCAAACCTTAATATAATTAATAAATGGAAGTTTCAGTACTTAAGGTAATAATAAAAGATTATCTAAATCCTGCTCTAGTAAAAGCTTGAAGGTGATAAAATGGATTAATCCTAACAGACTAATTCTAGAGGAAACAACTCTTAAGTAATTCTTAAGAGGTAATACATCACATCCAGTTGGACATGCGTAGAGGGACAAGAAATTCCAATGGGTATGAACTAAATGTGTTCAAAACCAATCTTTGAAAGGAATACCAGTATAAACCATATAATGACAAACCAAAAATTTAGTCTTCTGGCCAAACTACTGTCTAATAAAATTTAAAAATCCTATTTTAGTGAGAGACTTCCTAGACCTTACATAGTATAGTAAAGAAGCTCGATGAACAAGTAAAGGAGTTGGATTAGGATACCTAATCAGGAAAATGAACTAATGAAGAAACTCCAATTTAAGGATTCTATAATGAGAACATATCCCTAAGGGATGATAGTAAAAGAAACTTTGGTGTATTGAAGACAACAAGTTAAAGATTGTTGAGTATGATGAGAATTCAAGGAAAAGATCTAGATATGGAATACTACAATTATTCCCATTTAAGGTTACTATGGAATTGAGAAATGTCGTAACCAATACAAGTCAATTCCTTATTCCGAAACGAAAGAGTGTACGAACTTCGAGGACGAAGGTTATTTTAAGGGGGAGAGTCTATAACATCCCAGCATTAGAGCTTAGAAATAAGCTGAACATAGATGTGTGTATTGCATTCATGCATAGAAAATCTGAATAATTTTCGTGCTTTTGAATAAAACTTGTCAAAGTGATTGAAGCTTCTCTCAACTCGATGGAATTGAAGTAGATCGTCAAGCTGACTACGATAAGTTTCAATATGACCTTTGCTAAAACCTTATTTTGGGTAAACATGATTTGATCTAAGGATAGATCAAATGTAATAAAATTAAACAACAACACATTATTTAATGATTAATATCTGATCTTTAAGAGATCATGTCATACTATTCTTTGCAACAACTCCTGTATACTAAGTTAAGGATACAACTCCAGTAACAACAATTTAATAACTAAAATTTGACTTATCTTATTCTTATCCATTTCCACCATGAGTATCATGGTAATACAACCTTAACCCTTTAGTTGTATTGAGTAGGAAGGAAATCAAGTCAAGACCATCCACCACATATCTTTCTTTCCATATCAATCCTTATCATCTCTACTGAATCTTATCCTAATATCTGTTGTGCATCAATGTTGAGTAATCAACTATTGGTCTATCAAGTCTTAGACTATAAATTCTTGATCTATCTACTCTTGTCTTTATCATAGCATTCATTTTAAAGCCTTTAGAGAAAGAAGTAAGAAGAGGTAGATGGTAATGCTAGTTATAGATATCATCTATAGGATAGGAGTGTTTGAAGAGAATCAAATCAATATGATAATTGATGGAGTTAACTCACTCCTGAATGGATAGAAGAGTTATTTGAAATAAAGATATATGTGGTAACAAAGAGGATCATAAGTATGAATTCTGAAGATAGTTACCAGGAGTAATCCTATTGGATCAAGTAGGTATAGTCAAGGAATAATATCTTCTAGTCAGTTAGAGATACTAAGAAGATAATTATAATACAACTGTAATGTTGTATTGATAAAGCCTTGATTAGCCAACTGGAAACCTAAGCCATTAATGATCAAAGGATTATAATGATCATGCTTAAGTCACTAAGAGTGAATGATTATATCATATATAAGTGACATTGGTGGATATAAGATGATTAAACCCTAGTATAGATATGTTATCCTAGGTTAGTCATGACAAGTCACAGTGGTATAATGAGAAGTGGGTGTATGAGTTACTGGAGATAAGTAGAGATAAGATAGTATGACTAAGCTAAAGCTAGAGTAGCATGGAGTTATTGAAGTAGTATTATTCCTCTTACAGGATAGTAAGCTTTTAAGGAAAGTAGAATTGGATATATAAATCTATTGGAGTAATATTAGGTTGAATGATTAAGGAAGAGTATCAATGGAGTTAGAAGTAACTACTTGTTGGATTGGAGGTTATCAGTAGTAGAGTAGTTTGATATAACCAAGTATAAATATGAAAATATTATGAAAAGCTTCAGTGGCAATCTTCTGAGATTTATAAGTGTGATTACAAAGTAATTTGTGAAGTAAGAGAGTAATCATTCAAGTAGACTTGGATTTATAATAAGTATTCTAGATATGAGAATTATCTCTATGAGGAGATCATATAGAGCTTTAGTGTCAAGCTCATTAGATTTACAAATGGATTTAGAAGGATAAAGTACTGATAAGAATATTCTTGTGAAGTAAAGCTCATCATGTTAACACATGATGATGGATATGAAGAAGTAGTATATCTAGGAAAGGAATTCCTTAATTAGAAGTCAAGAAATATGAAGTATGGAAGATAGGAATTCTTGGTAAACCTTCAACCTTAATTCTTTAATCAAGCTTAATGTCTATATCTCATCTGTTTGATCAATCGTCTTATTTCCAAAATGGCTTATAGGAATATTTTCTTATAGAAAAAACTTTGGCAGTTTGCCGATCATGTCGAGGCCCCATTGAGCAAAGGGCCAGGCTATAGGTATGGGCCTGAGCTCTGACCCGGGTGCGTGCGGTTTGTCGGCGAACCTTTGGCACCCGTTGCATTTTCGGACGATGTCCTTTGCATCGCTCATGGTCGTTGGCGATGAATCCAGCTTCATGAGCTTTGGCGACAAGGGCGCATTTGCTGCGTGATGGCCGCAGATGCCCTGGATGTCTTGGAGGATGGTTTTCCGTCACCGATGGTGACGCACCTTGTAGTACACCGTATCTGCGCTTGTATAGCTCGCCATTGATGATGGTGAAAGCTTTTGACCGACGAGATATCGCGGCATCCACGTCAATTGTCCGGCAGTTCTCCGTTTATCAAGAAGCGGAGGTACGGCGTCCAAGTTTCTTCGACTGCCATGACCTGCATCAGGTTGACCGTGGCGACCTCTGTGTCCAGTTTCTCTGGTCCTTCGTGTCCTTCGGGCAGTGTGGCCCCCGAGTGTTCTGCTTCTTCGGGTGATCCCTTGGGGAATTTCCGCTTGATGGATGGCACGCAAATTTGTTCGAGGAACACACCCGGTGGCACCTTTGCGCAGGTGGATGTAGGGGTTCGTAGCATGGAAAACAAAAAAATTCTACCGCATGAACACACAATCAAGATCTAATCTATGATCAAGCCAAGATCTATCTACTAGATTGTAGCAACGAGTCGGTAGAATACTAACCCTCGAAGATTCCAAAGCGGTTAACGAGAGCAGATTCTCGTGGGTGATGTAGTCGTACACTTGCCGATCTCAAGATCGTGTAGACGATCCTCCGGCGCTGCGTTCCGGCAGCGCTTCCGCAGTCGGTCACACGTTCGGTAGTCGATGAAGACCTTCCTCTCCCTTGTTCCAGCAGGCAGCGGAGGTTGTAGCACTCTCCTCGCGATTCGTGACACTGACGTGATGCAGGAAGTAGAGGGGAGATCTCGCAGGGCTTCGCCTTAAGCCGGAGCGAGTATGGTGGACTATGAGAGAGGCCTTGGCGATCTAGGGTTTAGAGGAACCAATGAGAGAGGGCTAGGTCAAGGGGAGGGCCCCAACTCGGCGGCTAGGCAAACCCTAGGGGCGGCGGCGACTTGGTGGAGGCCGGTGGCTAGGGCTAGGGTTTAGAGGAGAGAGGTGTAGGGAAGAGGGGCACCCCTGCCCCTCCTTTTATAGGTGCGAGGGAGGCGCGGTTGGGAGGAGGGAGTCCTCCTCCAACTCCTCCTCCTTGGCCGGCGGGTGGAGGGAGTAGGACTTCCTCCCTAAGTAGGTTTCCTACTCTCCCTCCACCAAGCAAACTTGCCGTTTGACTTTTCAAATTGGCGTTTGACTTTCAAACTAGGATTTGAATTCTTCCTTTATTTTGCCCAGCCAAGTGACCTAGTACATGATGCAACCATTCCATATTGTCATGACACATTCATGTATCCTTCCCTCGGTCTTGGGACCTTAGGAACCTTCTAGAACATTCAGGTAAAACAGGAATCATTCCCCAACTCGAAGCAGGACTTTCCTTATATGAATCTTATTCTCGGACCATTCCGGATCTCCTCGTGATATCCGGATCCTATCCGAGACTCCGAACAACATTCAGTCTCTTACTCATCATTCCATAACTACTCAACAACATCGAATCCTTAAGTGTGTCTCCCTACGGTTCGTGAATTATGCGGACATGATCGAGACACTTCTCCGATCAATAACCAATAGAGGAATCTGGAAATTCATATGGCTCCCACATATTTCTACGATTACTTTGCAATTGAATGAACCACTTACATACGATACCAATTTCCCTTTGTCTCACGATAGTTTACTTATCCGAGGTTTTGATCGTCGGTATCTCTGCATACCTAGTTCAACCTTGTTACCGATAAGTACTCTTTTCTCGTTCCCGTGGTATGTGATCCCTGTGAGCAGTCACATGCTTGCAAGCTAATTGGATGACATTCCACCGAGAGGGCCCAGAGTATATCTATCCATCATATGGATGGACAAATCCACTCTTGATCCATGTGTCTCAACCCATACTTTCCGAACACTCAATGCCATCTTTATAGCCACCCAGTTACGGTGTGGTGTTTGATGTCATCAAAGCATCCTTCCGGTGATGGTGATAAGCATGATCTCATGGTCGAAGGAATTAGGTTACTATGTATCAGAAATCTTATAGCAAATGAACTATATTAAATGACTTGATCTTTATGCTACGCTTAACTATAGGAGTATGTCCATCACATCATTCTCCTAATGATATGACCCTGTTGTTAATAACATCTCTATGTTCATGATCAGGAAACCATGATCATATATTAACCAACAAGCTAGTTTAACAAGAGGCTTTACTAGGGACTCTTTTATGTTTACAAATCACACAAGTATTAATGTTTCCCTTTAATACAATTATAGCATGGTATGTAAACATTTATCATAAGTATGAAGATATGATAACAACCATTTTATTATTGCCTCTTGGGCATATCTCCAACAGTCTCTCACTTGCACTAGAGTCAGTAATCTAGTTTCAAACATTTGTGTATTCAACACCTATGGCTTTTCGGTGTTGTATGTACACGATTGCTAGTGGTCAACTGATCTCCGGATCTGACACTTCCAGGTCCGTGTGTAATTGCATGTCTTTGCGTCTCTAGGCATCACTCATTCTCTAATGAGATGGCTTTGTATAAATTTGGTCCTTTGGTGAGACCTTTAGTTCTTTGGGGTAAAAACATGTTGATAATATTGTCGTACAATATATCTTCATAGTATTATCCCGCTGTGAACTACACCTAGTTTGATAACAAACTACTTGACACAAATGCCCTCTTTAGCTGCTATAATAGCATTCATATACTTAGCCTTTTGTTGTAGTATCTGTCATAATGTCTTAACTTTGGAACTCATCCAAATCCATTATGGAACTTACTTTCCATCATATTGTACCACCCTTAGTTTAGATTGAGATAAACTTAATTTATACTTTATGACAAAACTAGTATCAATGTAGAACTTTTACAATGAACTAACCATCTATTTGTCACTTCTACAAAATAATATACTCTTAGTTCTTCCAAAATATCATAAGAATATCCTTACTATCGTCCAATGATCATCTTATGAATCATTCCGGTATATGCTCATAAAATTTAGAGCATAGGACATATCTGGATTTGTACACATCACAGTATGATTGATATAAATACTCTTTGTGATTTCATACATCAAGTATCAATCTATACTTGAATCTTTGTTCCACTTACCAAGTGTCAATACACTTGAATATATCATCAATATTGAACTCATTCAATCCTTTCTGTGTGACAAGAACCTTTCTTGTAGTTTCTATATTGAACTCATTCAATGCATCATCTATGTACTTTCGGCACAACCATATTAGCGTCTATTGATGCCAAATATTTGGGTTTTGCCTAAGTCTTTCATCGGGATGAAATTCTTAATATGTGTTAATAAAAGATACATAATTTCTAATCAACCATATGTCTTCCACATAATGTATTAGAAATATGTCTTAGCGCTCCCACTTAATTTCTTGCAAATGCAAGCATCTTCATCATCTCCGATGAATTTAAACTCTTTTAACAGTTTCATCATAGTGAAGATTCCAACTCCGTAATGCTTACCTCAACCATTGAAGTTCGCATATGCTTTTAGCATTCTTTGAATTAACAAAACCCTTTGGACCGTGTCATGCACACATCCTTGGTAACCCTTCTATTAGAAGAACTTGTTTAGTTTATTCAACACATAACAAAATTATATGTCGTGGTTGCTACATTAATTTGTCTAGACTCAATATCGCTTAATGAAAGATCAGATCTTGTCATAGTCAACTCTTTGAATATTGTCGTAATCTCTTTCCCGACATGTCGATAATTTCATAGATGTGAAACATCCATGTCTATTTCTTTATAGATCCAAATACGACTGTAAGGTCTTGTATCTTTCAGAGGGTCTTTCAAGCTCAAAGCTTGATTTCTTGTATATGGAACTATCACGGATTTTATGGCTTCAAGCCATTTGACGGAGTCAGGGCCCATCATCGCTTCTTTGCATGTAGTCGGTTTATTATTCTCAAATAATGATTCAACCCTCAAATCTTGGTATTTAATTGTTTACCCGACCTACTTGTTTCAATAGGAACTTAGACCTCCGTGACCACAACCTTTGAGGCACGTGAGCCATGAGCATTGTTGCTGCCTCCGGAACATTTTTCGGCACTGCGCAACTCTGCACATATAGCTAAGGTTCTTTTAACCTTATCAAAGTTCTATTGTCCTCCACTTAACTTTTCACGAAAATTCCTTCTCAAAGAAACTTGACATTCTAAGCGACAAACACTTTTGTCTCCGATGTTATGGAGGAACAGTTATTCGAAATAACATACAAAGACAGGTTCATCCGACTTTGGTTGCAATCATCTTTCTTATGTATAGCATACCAATGTTTAAGAAAGGACAAATTGGGTTTTATCTCAAACCATAACTTTATATGGTGTCAATTCAACGAATTATGATGGAGCTCTTTTCAGTAGAAAAACGGTAGTCTCTAAAGCTTTTAATCTTTAAAATATAATGGCAGTTTTATGAATTACACCTTTGATCTTACCATGTCAAACAAGGTTTAATTACATATCTCGAACGCTCCATACTCTTATGGTGTTTCGAAAAAATGCAAATCCACAGAACGATTCCTTAAATCTTAGGTATTATGCTAAACTTGTAAATCAAATATCTTCCTTTATGATCTTATCATAAACTATTTATATTCTTGTTACAATGATCTTGCACTTCATCTTAAAAGTCTTTGAACTTTTCAAATGTTTCATACTTCATCCTTATTAAGTAAATATTCATATATTCACTCAAATTTTCGGAGAAAGCATATGAAGTTGAAATCCATCGCTCTTGACTACACATAATGGACTTCATACAACAATATGTACAAGTTCCAATAAGCTAGTCATTCGTTCCCTTTTTGGCCTATGAACAAAGTTTTAATTATCTCTAGGAAAGTTTCACAAGCGTCATTTGATCAAAAATCAAAAGGACTCCAAAATTCCATCCACATGGAGTTTCATATTTTCTTTCCAATATAATTTAAACGACGATGTCACTTCCTAAGTGATCTTTTAATCAATTTGTCTTTTGACATTTTTAGCATCAGTTTTATGGATGTGATTTCTCCAACGAGATTTGTGAATCATCCATCTTTTATGGATTACGGCAATTATTTGAACAACCCTTTTGTTCTCATAATGCCTGATAAAACAAATCTTGAAGGCAAACTCTGATGTTTAACGAACAACATAATAACCCTTTATTTGTTCTCGATGAACATCATCACATATTCTTTTGCTAGTTACTTAGACCATTATAGTTCATGAATTCTGTTGTTTCGTATGACGATTCATACCAACAAATTCAGTATCCAATACTTAAGAACTACATTGTTTAACAAGCAAAGAATACAACCATAACATGTATATCCTCTATATATCTAAGCTGAACAATTCTAGTCTTTTCTTTTCTGCCATATATTTATGAGATTCTCTTTCAGCATTTCTTTTTATGTTTGAAAGAATCTATCAACATCAATAGTGGAGCCATATACATGACACATAGTCCAAAGCATGTATAGTAAAATACCAATGTCTTTGGACTTGCACTTTGAAGTAGATCACCATCATCAAATGTTTGGTGTTCTTTCAAATTCCTTTCTTTAGTAATCTCTTGATGCAGTAAACATTTTACTACATCAAATATTCACCCTTATCATGGAATTATCCATGATCAAGCTACTTTTAGCTTATAACGATTAATCGTGAGTATAATGTTGCTTTCCAAAACCTTTTGGAGGATTAGGACAACTAGTGTCTCCAACCTTTTGCAAATTCTCATCAAATATGAAAACATGACTTTTGCCATATTATACTCTATCATGTTGCAACCAAAACTTCGTTTTAGATATCACAATATCTTCCACACATCATGGTTTCTGAAACAACTCTTTCAGATTCTAGATAACGTTGATATTAAGACAATCCTTTGAATATCAAGAATCATGGAGATAAACATGATACTTATATACTAACACTAGAATTGTTACTCTTGATTTAATACCAACTATTAAACTTCATGGAGTAACCGGAACTTACTGAAAGTTTGCAATGGGACTTTTAAACTTAAGATTAACACTTCAAAACAATACGATACCAGTTCGTAAAGTAACTAACCAGAATTCTATAGTTCTATCATCTCAATTATAACTAAGCGCAATGTGGTAAATGGATGCCAATGACTACAACAACTATGCCAATTCACTTTGATTTAATTTATGATAAATAGTGTTCAACTTTTAATCATATTGCTATTGAACTCCCACTCAAAACAATATCCCTCACATTGTTTTAGTGATCACACGAACCAAATCCACCACATCAAAACCGATCATCACGAGAGTTGATGTAGCTTCAATGGCGAACAATCAACATGTTCATCATATCTACTATATGACTCATGCTTTACCTTTCGTTGATCCGTGTTCCGAGACCATGTCTGTACATGCTAGGCTCGTCAAGATCAAACTTTAGCTTCCGCATGAGCAAATCTGATAGGGCAAAGGTGTCCGATCTTTCGATGAGATGGCGATAATCGATTTGGTGGAGTTCAGGCTTGACGATCCGACTACACGTGCGAGCACGAGCGCCAATGCAATCGCTAGGCCAATCCCTTAGAGGTTACCGATCCTGCGGGAACACGATCAGCCTGACCAGCGAGGGTCTTAATTCCTACCTGAAATCGAGAACAAGTAAGAACCAATATTGCAATCAAGATATTGCGGATTAAGAGGAAAGCTTTATTGAAAAGGTGGAATCCTGAATAGGTGCGAAGTACAAGAGGCCTCTGCGACGCTCGAGCCTTGGCGAAGTTGCTATGATGGCTAATTTAATGTCTAAACAAAATCCGAGTCTAGGGTGATGGCTATGGGGAGTATTTAAGGAGGAAAAGGTGGGGTTTCGGCCAGCCATGGAAGTGGTGGCCGAATCCAACCCTAGAAGTCTTTTTCCCCTCAAATACGGACTCTAAAAAGTGGCTATTTAAAATCCTGCGAAAATTACATGGGCCTGGCCCAAAATAAAGGTGTCGCAGCACCATATTAAGCTATGGACGAATTCGTGAAGTATTAATCTTGAATATTTCGTCCAAGCCTTCTTTCTTCATTATGGTGGCCTCAAAGTTCTGAAATCTTCATCCGTGGCATTCTCTTGGATCATCACATGCTTGCTGCCATCTCCATGCATGGCCATGCTCCAATGCTTGTCCCTCTCATCCATGCTTGGTCCATCATTCCTAAGAGTAAGAAATACATCTGATTTAGGCAGCATCATATTCTCATGTATGTGAGGAATAGTTCCAAAAAACGAAACTACCTGATAGTTAAGTTGCTTGGCACGAGATCGAGTGATAGGTCCTTATATGTGTGTAGCTGTAGGTACAACGGTTGTATCAATAGATGGGATGTCCACATCATGCTCCCCTTCTTGAATTGAAGTCGTCCTCGACGCAATCTCATCTTCCTCACCAAAGTAAGGCTTCAAATCTGCAATGTTAAACGTAGGACTAACCGTATCAAAGTCTGCAGGCAACTCAAGTTTATATGCATTATCGTTTATTTTCTCTAACATCTTAAAGGGACCAGCAGCACGCGACATTAACTTAGACTTGCGTAAATCAGGAAAGCGATCCTTACGCAAATGTAACCAAACAAGATCTCCAATATCAAACACAACATGCTTTCTCCCTTTATCCCCAGCAAGTTTATACTTAGCATTCATGTGTTCAATGTTATCTTTAGTAGTCTTATGCAAGTTCAATATCATTTCAGCGTGTTGTGTAGCATCCAAATTATTTTGCACCGAAGTAGGTAAAGGCAATAAATCAATAGGTGCACGAGGAACAAAACCATACACGATCTCAAACGAGCACATCTTTGTGGTAGAATGCAGCGAACGATTATAAGCAAATTCTATATGAGGTAAACACTCTTCCCACAATTTTAAGTTCTTCTTTAAAACAGCCCGCAACATAGTAGACAAAGTTCTATTTACTACATCAGTTTTTTCATCAGTTTGGGGATGACATGTAGTACTAAACAGCAATTTAGTCCCCAACTTAGCCCATAAACATCTCTAAAAGTGGCTAAGAAATTTAGTATCACGATCAGAAACAATAGTATTTGGCACACCATGCAAACAGACAATTTCGCGAAAGAACAAATCGGCAATATGCGCAACATCATCCGTTTTATGACAAGGAATAAAGTGTGCCATCTTAGAAAATCGATCCACAAAAATACTATCCCTCCCCTTCTGTGTTCGTGGCAATCCCAAAACAAAGTTCATAAAAATATCCTCCCAAGGAACACTAGGAACAGGAAGAGGCATATATAAACCATGTGGATTAAGGCGAGACTTAGCTTTTTGACAAGTAGTGTAGCGTGCCACAAATCTCTCAACATCTCGACGCATACGTGGCCAAAAGAAGTGTGCAGCAAGAACATCCTCCGTTTTCTTGACACCAAAGTGTCCCATCAATATGACGAAGGCCTATTGTTGTGCATCGCTCCAAACAAAGGGCACATCCTTCTTGGTAAGCTCATTCAGCGGCGTGGCAATTGATCCAAAGTCTTTGACAAAGCGACTATAAAAACCAGCGAGGCCAAGAAAACTAGTCACTTCTGTGATCGTCTTGGGCTGCGGCCAATTCTCAATAGCTTCAATCTTGGCTGGATCCACTTCAATACCCTGTGATGTAACAACATAGCTAAGAAACGCAACTCGATTGGTGCAAAAGGTGCACTTCTCAAGGTTACCAAACAAACGTGCATCACGTAAAGCATTGAAAACAACACGTAAATGATCCAAATGATCCTCTAAAGATTTGCTATAAATCAGAATATCATCAAAGTAGACTACCACAAAACGTCCAATGAAAGCACGTAAAACTTCGTTCATTAATCTCATGAAAGTGCTAGGTGCATTAGTTAAACCAAACGGCATTACTAACCACTCATATAAACCGAACTTAGTTTTAAATGTTGTTTTCCATTCATCTCCTAATTTCATATGAATCTGGTGGTGACCACTACGCAAATCAACTTTAGAAAACATGGTAGAGCCACTCAATTCATCAAGCATGTCATCTAAACGTGGAATAGGATGACGATATCGAATAGTAATATTATTGATAGCTCTACAATCAGTACACATGCGCGAAGAACCATCTTTCTTAGGTACCAAAATAATAGGAACAACACAGGGGCTAAGAGACTCACGAATATGATCTCTGTCGAGTAGTTCCTGAATTTGGCGTTGTATCTCCTTTGTCTCCTCTGGATTGGTTCTATATGGCGCGCGGTTGGGCAACGTAGCACCAGGAATTAGATCAATTTGGTGCTCAATTCCTCTAATAGGAGGTAGTCCTGGTGGCAGCTCAGCGGGAAAGACGTCCTCATATTTCTGCAAAAGGTTAGCAATAGCGGGTGGCAAAGAAGAAGGCATATCCTCAAATGAAAACAAAATCTCTTTGCAGACAATTGCATAACATTGAGTATTGTTTACATCTAGTTTAGCAATATCAATTTTATTTGCAAGCATACATGGACTCTTTAAACGAATTTCAGTAGCATGGGTAGAATCAGATTGAGTGTCCTTTGGTGGTACAAAATCTGCAGCAATAATCTGATTCTCACTTTTATGTTTCTCCTCAGTTTTAGCTCTACTAGCTCTAGCAAGATCATCTTTTAAAATCTGTTCGGGAGTCATAGGTTTTAGACCAATTTTCTTTCCATCATGCATAAGAGAATAGTGATTAGTTTTGCCATTATGAACAAATTCTCTATCAAATTGCCATGGTCTACCAAGTAACAAAGAACAAGCTTGCATAGGTACAACAACACAATCAACAAAATCAGAATATGTACCAATAGTAAAATGCACACGTACCATTCTTGTTACCTTGATCTTGCGAGAACTCTCAAACCATTGGATGTAATACGAATGTGTGCATTGTCTTGTTGGAAGTGCAAGCTTCTCTACCATGTCAACACTAGCCAGATTGATGTAGCCCGACCTACGGTCGTTACCACATCTTGGTCTCCAACTTACGCCAAGTCGTCATGGACTCCAAAGGTGAATCCGTTCCTCTATGCGCGCCCACTTCCTACCCTATTGAATGGTATGCTACTTCATACTCCGTCACATATGCATGATAGGTTCACACCGACAAGTACGGAGGCAAGGGAGGAAGCCCGGGACATCAAGCCCGACAAGACGGAGGCTTGGAAGAGGAGACGGAAGAAGCCATGGCTGAACCACCGGAGTCTCCGGCCTACACCGGAGTCTCCGGTCCTGCTACACCGGAGTCTCCGGTCCTGCTACACCGGAGTCTCCGGACCTACCTCCGGACCGACCCAAAGAAGCCAGGGGATAGTCAGAATGCCACTCAGGAGCGACAGGAGACAGGCCAGAGTCTCGGCCTAGACCAAGTCTCGGACCCCACCGAGTCTCCGGCCTTCCACGATGGGCTGGCGCGCCAGATTGGGCCTTCGGCCCATGTACCCCTCTATCTCGTCCAAACCCTAGTTTTATCCCCAAACTACCCCTGTTTATGTGGCTGGCCTATAAATAGTGCCCCCACCCCTTCATGTATCCCTTAGGCATAGATGATAGACTAAAGACACCCCCCATTGTGGAATCTCTAGTTTTGCCTCATCCCCTTACCCAAGGGGACCGACTATCGTCACCAACCTCGATTGGACTTTGCATCACACATCCATCGTTGAACAAGGCCTTGGAGTTCGACGTCTCGTCTCCAAGTTGTCAAGACCCTCCCCAAGGTGTTCTTCCCTCTCCGATGTGGATTTGAGGGAGCACCTTGACCGATCTTTCCTTGCGAGGATTCTATCGGACCGGTGGCCGCCGTTCAGGAGCAATCGGCCTTGTATCGTGTGAGTTTTGCGTGTGTTCATCGTGTTCTTCGCGAGGTGTGTGTTCGCTTCCGCTACCTTCTCCCTTTCCCCTCGCTTTTCCATCGATTTGACCACGAGATCCGTGAAGATCGGGCACCCAAGAGGTTAACCCCTCCATCATCTGGTATCAGCAGCTTTTGGTTGCCACGGATTTCTCATCGATTTGGTCTTTTCCCATAAATTCGAAAATTTCACCAAAAACAGCCCCAATTCATGTTTTGGATCGATCTGTGATTTGAGTGCGTTTTGGTAGGTTTTGATCCGTGGATTACTTGCTAAACTAGTTGATCTACCTTCCCATGCGTTCCCATGGCCTAATTCCTTGATTTCCCCCATCAATCTGAGGTTTTGGTTCGAGTTTTTCCGCCCAAAACGCGTCCCGTTCGAGTTCTGGACGCTCTGGAATCTCCCTGACCGGAGTCTCCGGCCTAGACCGGAGTCTCCGGACTTTTTGGTCTCCAGACCGGAGTCTCCGGACCCCCAGACCGGAGTCTCCGCCCCTCCCTGCAGACAGAAAAACTGCAGCACGGTTTTGAGCATAACTTTTGCATTTCAACTCGGATTTTGGTGTTCTTTAGCTCGTTTCGAAGAGGAGAAGGAGCTCTACATCATCATCTGCGTTGTTCATGCTATATACCCCATCCAAATTCCGTGAGCAAGGCGGAAGCCAACAATAAAGGGTGAAGCTCGTCGACGAAAGGTATAACATTCCGCGACTTTTCCCCACTTGCATTCCTTTGTGAACCCCACTATCTTTGCAAGCAACAAACACCTATTGAGACTAGTTCCTCTTATGATTGCTTGGGCTATGCACATTTGATACCTTGTAGATTCCGAGCAAACATTGTGAGCGCTATCTCATATAGTTATCTTGTATGGTTGTTGGCACAAGGAAGAGGCAAGTGAAAAAGAAAAAGAAAAAAAATAGAAAAAATAAAAAGAGAGAAAAAAAAGAAAGAAATATACATGTGCCTCATAGAATAGGAAGCGCAAGCTCGATGAACATCATATAGGTGGTACTTATTGTGCATATCTTGTAGCCCACCAATTAATTGCAATCGAACTAGCGTCTCTCCTTGTACTTGTGTGACACGAGCTTATAGTGTTCGCTAGGTAATCATTTGGTTCTTAGCTCACTTTCTCCGTCGCATAAGTCCCATTTATCCCACCGTGTGTGTTTCCTTGTACATATTTCCTATCTTGTGGATTGACTTGTTTGCTTTGTGATCATTGTGGTTCTTTACTTGTCAATACAACATCTTGATTTCGGATTGGGTCTTGACATGCCACTTTTCATACCTATCTGTTGGAATTATGCCCTAGAGGCAATAATAAAGATGTTATTATTATAATTCTTGTTCATGATAAAGTTTATATTCCATGCTAGAATTGTATTAAGCGGAAACTTTAATACTTGTGTGGTTTGTGAACAACACCGTGTCCCTAGTACGCCTCTATGGACTAGCTCATTGATCAATGATGGTTAAGGTTTCCTAACCATAGACATGAGTTGTCAATTGATAATGAGATCATATCATTGGAGAATGATATGGTGGATAGACCCAAACTAAGCGAAGCAATTAGATCGTGTCATCGTGTTCGTCTTTGAAGTTTTCTTATGTCAAATATTGTATTCCTTAGACCATGAGATAATACAACTCCCTGGTATCGGAAGAAAGCTTTGAGGTCATCAAACGTCATCCTATGAGAGGGTGATCATAAAGGTGTCTCTCAGGTAATCGGAAAGTATCTGTTGGGTTGTATGTATCGAGATGGGATTTGTCTCCCAAGTCGGAGATATACTTGAGCCCACTCGGTGTCGATATCAACACCGCTTGCAAGCATGTGGTTAAGGAGTTAATCACAAAGTGATATCAGATTACGAACGAGTAAAGTACTTGCTGTGAGCGAGATTGAACTAGGTATGACGATACAAGCGATCAAATCTCGGGCAAGTAAAATATCGCGAGACGAAGGGAATATATATATGGGATTGATTGAATCTGGCATCATGGTTCATCCGATATGATCATCGATGAATGTGTGGGAGTTAATATGGGTGCCTGACCCGATGTTGATTATTGATAGAAGATCATGCGCATATTCTCGAACCATAGGTCACACATAACGTGTCTACGCTAGGATAGATTGGATAATTGGTTTATGAATTTTTTTCGAGTCTCGGATGGGATCCGGACATCACGAGAGGTTCCGGAATGGTCGGAGAATAAGATTCATATAAGGCATGCAGTTTTTGGAGTTGAATTGTTCGGATTAATCGGTATTGTCGAAGCTTCTAGAACCTTCGGAAGGGGCCAACGTGGTCCCACCTTCCGGGAGGGGCATGGGCCTATGAGGGAGTGTCCTGGCGCATTGGGCCAGGGGCACAAGGCCCCATAGGGCCCAGCCGATCCTAGATAAGTTTAAATCGTTTAAACTAGAGATAAGATAGGGTTTCTAGAAGGAGAGTTTAAATCGTTTAAACTAGAGATAGGCTTGGAGGATGGGCAGGCTGGCGCACCCCCTCTATATATAGAGGGCTGGTGCGCCTCCCCAACCTACACACCTTCCTCCAAACCCTAGTTACCCTGCGCCTCTCTCTCTCTCCCATTGTTTGTGGCGAAACCTGCTGCAGAAATTCTCCACCATATACACCACGCCATCGTGTTGTAGATCCAATCTATCTCCACCCTACTTGCTGGTCCGAGGAAGGAGGAGGCGTCGAGTCTTGCGCGTGTGCATCTCACGGAGGCACCGCCACTTGTGGTGCTAGATCGGATCGGATCGCGAGGAGGAGAAGCGATGCGACTACATCACCCACGTTAAATGAGCGTTCCATTGTTGAATCTTCAAGGGTATGAAGATCTAATCCAATCTCTCGTTGTTTGCATCTCCTAGATTAGATCTTGGCTTTCCCTCTGTTCGCTCAGTAGAAAATTTTGATTTACTATGCCTTGAAACCCTTGATTGGTATCGAGCTAGATCTATGCGTAGATGTGATTCACGAGTAGACGCAACATGGTTGTTAGGCGTTGATGTTTTCTGTTGCAAGCCTCTTGTTTGTGTTCTTCTTATGACGGGATAGTGAGATTGAAGCGGTCCAGGCCAACCTTACGCGACGCCGTTCGCGAGACCGGCTCCGCACTTGGCGTGTGGCTTATTCCACACATGCGGTGGTGGATGTCATTTCTCTCACTATAGTTGTCATGGGATTAACACGGAGTTTGGCAACCATAATATCACCGTTGTGGCTTTCCGTAGGTAAGAATCGTTCTTAGCATCTACTCCCATAAGCCGGGTAAAACATGCAACAACAAAGTAGAGGCGTCTAACTTGTTTTTGCAGTGTTTTACGTGATATGGTATGGCCCAAGATGTGATGTGTATAATGTATGCGATGATCATGTTTTGTAATGTTTCACGACTTGCATGTCGATGAGTACACAACCGGCGAGAGCCATATGGTTGTCTTTATAATTGTGTATGACCTGCGATTCAACTTCTTATACGCCATGTAATAGCTTTACTTTATCGCTAAGTAGTTAGCAATAGTTGTAGTTGCTATTCGTGGTGGAGGCAATCATGGTGGAGTGATGGAGATCATGTAGGAGCACAAGATGGAGATCATTGCGTGAAGATTGGCTATACCATGTCACATAAAGTTATATGCATGTGATGTTTATCCTTTTATGTATCTTATTATGCTTAGATCGTGACGGTAGCATTATAAGATGATTCCTCATAAAGATCAAGATAAAAGCTGTTCTCTCCCCAAGTATGCACCGTTGCGAAAGTTCGTCGTGTCCAAGCATCACGTGATGATCGGGTGCTATAGACTCTCGCTCACATACAACGGGTGCAAGCCGATTTTGCACACGCTGAAATACTTGGGTCTAACTTCCAGCGAGCCTAGCATGTAGACATGGCCTCGGAACACAAGAACCGAAAGGTTAAGCATGAGTCATATGAATGATATGATCGACACTTCGTTGTCCACCATTGAAACCACATCTCTTCTCGTGATGATCGGATTAGGTGTGGTGAATTTGGATCGTGTTCACTAAACAACTTGAGAGATGTTGAAGTGGGAGTTCATCTAGTAATTTGATTAAGTTGAACTATTTATCATGAACATAGTCTAAATTGTACTTGCAAATACTGTAGATCACATGGCCAAGTCCAACTTCAACTTCAACGTTTTTGCTGAGAAAGAAAAGCTTAGAAACAATGGGTCTAAGTTCACCAACTGGTTCCGCAATCTAAGAATCATTACATGCAGCGGACAAAGGACTATGTCCTTGAGAAAGCGTTAGGTAACCCCCTACGCAAGCTGCGGTGATGAAAGGCATCTGTCGATCGGCGCAAAGATGATTATGGTGTGATTAAGAGCACCATGTTGTTTGCTATGGGCAGGAACTTCAAAATCATTTTGAAAACTATCCCGGGCCCTTTGAGATTCTCGAAGAGTTGAAAACCATGTTTCAGACTCAGGCCCGTTCTGAGAGATATGAGATCTCCGAGAAGTTCTTTAACTGCAAGATGGAGGAAGGGAGTTACGTTAGTGAGCACGCCATTAAGATGTCGGGCTACACTCAGCATATGAGCAAGCTGGACTGCAAGATTCCAGAGGAGCTCAAGATTGTGAGGTTCTGCAATCACTCCTCCCGGCTACAAAAGTTTTGTAGTGACTCATAATCAGATTGGTTCCACTGATACGATCACCGAGCTCTTCGCAAAACTGAAGGCTGCGGAGGTGGACATCAAGAAGGATAATCATGTGTTGATGGTCAACAAGCCCTCCTTTAAGAAAGGCAAGGGAGCAAAGAAGCCCTTCAAGAAGAGGCGGACAGCCTCTTGCCCTTTGAGAAGAAGCTCAAGTCGATCCTAAGCGGACCGGTGCTTCTATTGCAAGGACAAGGGTCCTTTGGGCATAAATCGTCCAAGTACTTAGCGGACAAGAAGGTGGCACCATCAAAGGTATATTTGATATACATGTTATTGATGTTTTCCTTACTAGCCCTCGTTGTAGTGCAGGTATTTGATACGGTTCGGTTGCTAATATTTGTAACTTCGAAGCAGAGCTACGGAATGAGCGGCGGCTTGCGAGGATGAGGTGACGATGCGCGTTGGCAACGGATCAAGAGTTGATGTGATGGCCGTCGGCACGCTCTCCTTAGTTTTACCTTCGGGATTAGTTTTAAACCTCAATAAATGTTATTATGTGCCTGCGTTGAGCATGAACATTATTTCTGGATCGTGTTTATTGCAAGACGGTTATTCATTTAAATCGGAGAATAATGGTTGTTCTATTTATGAGTAACATCTTTTATGGTCATGCACCTCTTGTGAATGGTTTATTTCTTCTAAATCTCGAAAGGGATGAAACACACATCCATAACATTGAGGCTAAGAGATGCAAATTAGATAGTGATAATACTACTTATTTGTGGCACTGTCGTCTAGGTCATATTGGTGTAAAGCGCATGAAGAAACTCCATACTGATGGACTTTTGGAGTCTCTTGATTTTGAATCATTTGACACATGCGAACCATGCCTCATGGGCAAGATGATCAAAACCCGTTCTCGGTATGATGGAGCGAACAACGGACTTGTTGGAAATCATACATACCGATGTATGCGGACCGATGAGTGTTTCGACGCGCGGTGGATATCGCTATTTTCTCACTTTTACCGATGACTTGAGTAGATATGGGTATATCTATTTAATGAAACATAAATCTGAAACGTTTGAAAAGTTCAAAGAATTTCAGAATGAAGTGGAGAACCATCGTAACAGAAAGATTAAGTTTCTACGATCCGATCGTGGGGGCGAATATTTGAGTTATGATTTTCTCACGCATCTCAAAGCAAGTGGAATCGTTTCACAACTCACGCCACCGGAACACCACATCGCAATGGTGTGTCTGAGCACGGAATCGAACCCTATTAGATATGGTCCGATCGATGATGTCTCTTACTGATTTGCCGTTATCATTTTGGGGTTATGCATTAGAAACGCTGCATTCACTTTAAATAGGGCTCCATCTAAATCCGTTGAGGCGACACCGTATGAACTATGGTTTGGTGCTAAACCTAAGTTGTCGTTTCTTAAAGTTTGGGGATCTGAAGCTTCGTCAAGAAGTTGATGCGGACAAGCTCGAACCCAAAGCGAAATGCGTCTTCATAGGATACCCTAAGGAAACTATTGGGTATACCTTCTATCACAGAACCGAAGGCAAAGTGTTTTATGAAGAACGGTTCCTTTCTTGAGAAGGAGTTTCTCTCGAAAGAAGTGAGTGGGAGGAAAGTAGAGCTAGACGAGGTTATTGAACCTTCTCTTGAATTGGAGAGTAGCGCAGCACCGAAATTGTTCGGTCACTTTGCACCAACAATAGAGGAAGCTAATGACAAGGATCATGAAGCTTGGACGATCTTGCTCTTGAGCGTCGCAGGTCGACAAGGTCGCGTGCCCTCTGAGTGAATGCGGCAACCTGTCTTGTTTGTCTTGTTAGTAGAAGGCGGTGAACCTACGAACTATGAGGAAGCGATGATGAGCCGGACTCAGAAATGGCTAGAAGCCATGAAATCCGAATTGGGATCCATGGCGAAAACCAAGTATGGACTTTGGTGGACCCTCCTAGCGACCGAAAGGCCGTTGAGTGCAAATGGATCTTCAAGAAGAAAGCGGACGGATGGTAATGTTACCGTCTATAAAGCACGGCTTGTTGCGAAAGGTTTTCGACAAGTTCAAGGTGTTGACTACGATGAGACTTTCTCTCCTGTAGCGATGTTTAAGTCCATTCGGATTTTATTAGCAATTGCTGCGTTTCATGATTATGAAATATGGCAAATGGATGTCAAGAGCTTTCCTCAATGGCAACATTGATGAAGAGTTGTATATGATGCAACCGAAGGTTTTGTCGATCCTAAGGATCGATAAAGTATGCAAACTTCAGCGTTCCATTTATGGTGAAGCAAGCATCTCGGAGTTGGAACCTTCGTTTTGATCAAGTGATCAAGAGCTTTGGATTTGTTCCAAATTGCTCTGAGCTTGCATCTACAAGAAAGTGAGTGGGAGCTCGGTGACGTTTACGGTACTATATGTGGATGACATATTGATTATTGGAAATGACATCAACATGCTTAACGATGTGAAGAGTTATTTGAACAAGTGTTTTTCAATGAAAGACCTAGGTGAAGCTGCTTATATATTGGGCATCAAAATCTATAGAGATAGACAAATCGCTGATAGCTTTAAGCCAAAGTACATACCTAGAAAAAGTTAGAAAAGGTTCAGAATGGATAAGGCATTGAAAGGTTCGGTGCCTATGTTGTCGAGTAAGATATTGAGCAAGGCTCGGTGTCCACTCTACGGTAAATGATAGGGAAGCTATGAGCAAAGTGCCTTATGCCTCGGCCATAGGTTCCATCATGTATGCCATGATGTGTACTAGAGGATGTGTCCAATGCTCTTAGTTTGTGAGCAGATATCAAAGTGATCCGAGTGGAACCTTTGGACAACCATGAAGAACATCCTAAGGTACCTAAATAGGACTAAAGAAATGTTCTTGGTCATGGGGGTGATGAACATTTCGTCGTAAAGGTTACGTCGATGCTAGTTTAACACCGACAAGGATGATTCTAAATCTCGACGGGATCGTGTATATTTTGAATGGAGGAGTTGTGAGCTGAGAAGCTGCAAGCAAAGCGTGGTCGCGGGATCTACGATGAGAAGCGGAATACATGGCTGCTGAAGCGTCAAGTGAAGGAGTTTGGATCGAAACTTCATCCTCGAGCTTGGTGGTTCAAGTGCATTGGACCCTTTGGAGATATTGTGTGACAACAACGGCGCCATAGCACTCGCTAAGGAACCAAGATATCATCCAAAGACCAAGCATATCAACTGCAAGTTTCATATAATCCGAGATTATATAGCGGATGGAGATCGAAGATTAGCAAAGTACATACAGATCTGAATGTCGTAGATCCATTGACTAAACCTCTTCCACGTGTAAAACATGATCGACACCTCGATTGCCATGGGTGTGAGATTGTTGCGGATGTAAACTAGATTATTGACTCTAGTGCAAGTGGGAGGCTGTTGGAATTATGCCCTAGAGGCAATAATAAAGATGTTATTATTATAATTCTTGTTCATGATAAAGTTTATATTCCATGCTAGAATTGTATTAGCGAAACTTTAATACTTGTGTGGTTTGTGAACAACACCGTGTCCCTAATGCGCCTCTATGGACTAGCTCATTGATCAATGATGGTTAAGGTTTCCTAACCATAGACATGAGTTGTCAATTGATAATGAGATCATATCATTGGAGAATGATATGGTGGATAGACCAAACTAAGCGAAGCAATTAGATCGTGTCATCGTGTTCGTCTTTGCGAAGTTTTTCTTATGTCAAATATTGTATTCCTTAGACCATGAGATAATACAACTCCTGGTATCGGAAGAAAGCTTTGAGGTCATCAAGCGTCATCCTATGAGAGGGTGATCATAAAGGTGTCTCTCGGTGTCGGAAAGTATACATTGGGTTGTATGTATCGAGATGGGATTTGTCCCTCCCAAGTCGGAGATATACTTGGGCCCACTTTCGTGTCGATATCAACACGCTTGCAAGCATGTGGTTAAGGAGTTAATCACAAAGTGATATCAGATTACGGAACGAGTAAAGTACTTCGTGAACAAGATTGAACTAGGTATGACGACAATGACGATCGAATCTCGGGCAAGTAAAATATCGCGAGACGAAGGGAATATATATATGGGATTGATTGAATCCGGCATCGTGGTTCATCGATATGATCATCGATGAATGTGTGGAGTCAATATGGGTGCCCAGACCCTGTTGATTATTGATAGAAGATCATATGCGCATATTCTCGAACCCGCGGTCACACACTTAACGTGTCTCGGCTAGGATAGATTGGATAATTGGTTTATGAATTTTTGTTGAGTCTCGGATGGGATCCGGGACATCACGAGAGGTTAGGAATGGTCCGGAGAATAAGATTCATATAAGGCGGTGCAGTTTTTGGAGTTTGGAATTGTTAGGATTAATCGGTATTGTAGGAAGCTTCTAGAACCTTCGGAAGGGGCCAACGTGGTCCCACCTTCCGGGGAGGGGCATGGGCCTATGAGGGAGTGTCCTGGCCGCATTGGGCCAGGGCACAAGGCCCCATAGGGCCCATAGATCCTAGATAAGTTTAAATCGTTTAAACTAGAGATAAGATAGGGTTTCTAGAAGGAGAGTTTAAATCGTTTAAACTAGAGATAGGCTTGGAGGATGGGCAGGCTGGCACCCCCCCTCTATATATAGAGGGCTGGTGCGCCCCCTCCCCCCAACCTACACACCTTCCTCCAAACCCTAGTTACCCTGCTGCCCTCCTCTCTCCCTCCCGACTGTTTGTAGGCGAAGCCCTGGTGCAGAAATTCTCCACCATATACACCACGCCGTCGTGTTGTAGATCCAATCTATCTCTCCACCCTACTTGCTGGTCCGAGGAAGGAGGAGACGTCGAGGTGCCGCACGTGTGCATCTCACGGAGGCACCGCCACTTGTGGTGCTAGATCGGATCGGATCGCGAGGAGGAGGCGATCGACTACATCACCCACGTTAGATGAGCGTTCACTGTCTTGAAGCTTCAAGGGTATGAAGATCTAATCCAATCTCTCTCGTTGTTTGCATCTCCTAGATTAGATCTTGGCTTTCCCTCTGTTCGCTTCCGTAGAAAATTTTGATTTACTATGCCACGAAACCCTTCACTATCCACCATAGGCCTTGTGTGTGTGTGTGTTTTTTGGTTAGTAGTTGGTTTTGGTGTTCCGCGTGAACTTCACTTTGCTTGGTTTATTGCTCTCAAGTGTGGCCACTTGTACGATACGATCTTCCAAGGTAAAGTAAGGTTTGACGTTGTGTCCCTAACTCCCACTACCACTTCCATATACACCGCTTGGTCTTGTGCATCATGTCTAGGGACTCCAGAACCGAGGATGATATCTATGAAGAATCCATGATGAGCCACCATGACTACGACTCCACAAGTATAGAGGACATGACGGAGCACAACACGGACAATGGCTCCGCATGCTTTGAGGACCCGGAGCACTACATCGACAATGGCTCCAATGGCATGGAATACATGGAGCATGACATCAACTATGGCTCCTAAAGCATGGAAGACTTGTAGCTCTACACCGACAATGGCTCCACATGCTTGGGTGATATGGAGTACTACACCAACAATTACTCCCCAAGCATGGACGACTTCGAGTGCGACATCGACGACGCGTCGCCAAGCATGGAGGACACGGAGAACTTCATCGACTTTGATGGCTCCTCCATGAGCCATGAAGACTTCCTCCACCGTGTGGAGATGGAAGCCTACTACACCAAGCAAGAGGAGGCGCATCATCAAGAATCCATGACCTTCAAGGCCAAGCGTGCCACACCAAAGGGCACCACCTACTTCGATGATCCACCTCCAAGGCGACAAGCGCCACCATCGACACGGCATCAAGTGCCACCACCTAGTTGGTGTCACGCTCCACCATCTCCAAGGCGCCAAGCTCCATCACCTCCAAGGCGCCAAGTTCCACCTCCTATCCCAGTAAGAGTGGCGTCCAAACATCAAGAGGCGCCAAGAAACAAGAATCTTCCTCGACAAACATCCTCTCATGAGCATCGCCACCATAAAGAGGATACAAGACATCGTCAAAGGCATCTTCGCCATAAAGACGAAGAATTCTTGATGAGCACCAACCATAATGCTCAAGCAAGCTCAAGAAGGCACCACAAGCACAAGAAGAGTGCCAAGGCAAATGATCACCGTTGTGAGTGTCATGTGGACGACCAAGTGCGCCACCTACATCAACCATTGGCAAAGCATGCCAATGACCTCCGTCGACACCATCATAGGGCACCTTCAACTACTCGTGCCACCACCACAATGGCACCAAGAGCAAGCCTTCCTCCACGCCATCAAGCTTCAACTCCTACGCTTGACTTCCACGACCTCGCCAATGAGGAAAATGTAGACCTCTACTTTGCCAAGTTGGATAGCATGAGCCTACCTCCACCACTACTACAAGATGGCCACAAGACGGTCGAGCATGGGATTTTCCCTTCGACCATGGAGGAGAGCAATGATGCCCACCTTATGGCATCCAACCTTGAAGGCGACAAGGTCAAGAATGGTGAGCATGGGATTTTCCCTTCACCAAAGGGGGCGCTTGGAGTTGAGGAAACCGAGCCTATCCCCATATGCTTGAGTGATGATGTGGTACCAATCCCATGTGAGTATGAGAGCCACTTAACCCACTCGAGTGAGAATAAGAGTGAGATGAGTGACTCCACCTTAGGTGAGATTGAGTGCTTCCACTTTGAGGGCATGAGTGATACACCGAGTGAGTTGAGAGTGGTAGTTGATAGGTCAAGTGAGACCATTTCTATTTCTAACAACTTACCCTCTACCTCTAGTGTGTTCTCTTATGTTGTGCTAGGTTCCATGGATGAAGACGCGCCAAGCCATGAAGCAATGATGCCTCATTTGGAGAAGATGTACATGGTGCACGAAGATGATGTTATGCCATGGCTACATCACGAAGACGAAGTCGTCCACAAGGATGCCACTACTTCCACAACACCCACTTCATATGAGAGGTATGAACAAGGTAACAATAAGGGTGTTGATGATGCCATGATCCCACTAGTGGACATGATGAATTGTGAGGATATGCATGCTATGCATGATACTTGTGACATTACATATGCTTCATTCATATTCCCATGTGATGCTTTGCCTTTGCATAATATTGCTCATGTGGAATTGTTTGATTGCGATACCATTTCCATAAACATGCCATGCTATACATCTTGTGTGTATCCTCCAATTGCTTCGGACTTGCTTTGTCATGCTAGTCATTCAATTTCTCCCGCTGCTTGCAATAAGATGAATGCTTGCTATTTCACTTGTTTTGCTTGTAACAACATTGATCATATGCGTTATAATGAGATGGCCCCCATAGCTTTCTCAATTTTTGGAGATTTTGATGATTGCCATGATAAGCATGTTCCCCAATTGCATACTCACCATGCACCTATTTCATACTTGATTGACATTAATGGTGATGTGCACAAGAAGAGATACGTCATGATGGATGATGTGTATCTCTACCATGCACACACGTTCTTCCTTTTGTGTATGATGTGTGTAGGTACCCGCACTATCATGTCAACCTCGGTTGAGCACGAGTTGACAAAAAGAGCTCTTGAGAGCATCCCACAAGTAAGTTCAAGATCGAACCCAGCTCTGATACCTTTTGCATGCTTTGCATCTTTCATGTTGGCAAATTGCTCTTTCCTATGGTTTGATTGCAAGCATGTTAATGGTATTATCTCCCCTTGTGACATTCATGTTTCTTCGCTTTTAGATAATGATGTTTTGTGTGTTGTAACAAAATTGGTGAACAATTTCCCTCCCTGATGTTTTGCTTGCAACCACAATTCCATTAAGAGCATGTATTGTCATGAGAGCTTCCAAGAATCTCGTCTTGTTGTTGCAACAAACATAAGGACCACTTGCTCTTTCCTTTGTTTTGTTTGCAAACATGTCGTTTTTGCTTCTGCTTGGGATACTCATATTCCCATGATATTTGCTATCGATGATTTGTGTGTGACATCCAACATGTCGAACAATTTCCCCTTCCAATGGTTGGTTGGCACACATAATGATGTTGTTTTGGATATTCTTCCTTTTGTGTTTTTGCCAAATTCTCCTAACTTCGCATCAAAGATGTTGCTCAAATTTCTATCCGATTGCTTTGAGTGCCCCACTACTATGTTATATGGAGTTTTTGAGTTTCCACATTTGGATGATGTTCAAACGATTCCCATGCACATTGACCTTGCATATGCATCCCGTTTGCTATACTTGAGTTGTGCTAATCGTGTTGTGAACAAGAATGGACATGCCACAAATGACATGCTCCTCTATCACACACAAACATATGTTGCTTGGTCTTTGTTGTATGAAGGTACAAATGCATACACGTCAACCTCTATGGACTATGTTGACAAGAACCGAAGAGAGTTACCTATGGCTACCCTTCATCGAGCTATATCTACAAGATAAGGTGACTTCCTTCTACTTGAGGACTCATGCAATAATCTTCATGAATTGGCTACGCTTTGAGTGTTGCTTTGCTTTTGTTGTGAGCTTTGTAGGCTTCAAGGAAGGTGAAGGAACATTGAAGTGTTGTCAAGTCAATCTTCCCGAGGACGACTATATGGTGAACCCCAGGATCAAGGATGTCCTTCGACCTCTTCTACTTCGTGATGAACATGGAGAGTCGAGGATGACTCTTTTTGAAGGGGGGGGGGAGCTGATGTAGCCCGACCTACGGTCGTTACCACATCTTGGTCTCCAACTTACGCCAAGTCGTCATGGACTCCAAAGGTGAATCCGTTCCTCTATGCGCGCCCACTTCCTACCCTATTGAATGGTATGCTACTTCATACTCCGTCACATATGCATGATAGGTTCACACCGACAAGTACGGAGGCAAGGGAGGAAGCCCGGGACATCAAGCCCGACAAGACGGAGGCTTGGAAGAGGAGACGGAAGAAGCCACGGCTGAACCACCGGAGTCTCCGGCCTACACCGGAGTCTCCGGTCCTGCTACCGAGTCTCGGGACCTACCTCCGGACCGACCCGGCAAGCTGCAGGGGACAATCAGAATGCCACTCCGGAGACGACACCGGAGACAGACCGGAGTCTCCGGCCTAGACCGAAGTCTCCGGACCCCACACCGGAGTCTCCGGCCTTCACGATGGGCCTGCGCGCCGCCAGTTGGGCCTTCGGCCCATGTACCCCTCTATCTCGTCCAAACCCTAGTTTTATCCCCAAACTACCCCTGTTTATGTGGCTGGCCTATAAATAGTGCCCCCACCCCTTCATGTATCCCTTAGGCATAGATGATAGACTAAAGACACCCCCCATTGTGGAATCTCTAGTTTTGCCTCATCCCCTTACCCAAGGGGACCGACTATCGTCACCAACCTCGATTGGACTTTGCATCACGCATCCATCGTTGAACAAGGCCTTGGAGTTCGACGTCTCGTCTCCAAGTTGTCAAGACCCTCCCTAAGGTGTTCTTCCCTCTCCGATGTGGATTTGAGGGAGCACCTTGACCGATCTTTCCTTGCGAGGATTCTATCGGACCGGTGGCCGCCGTTCGGGAGCAATCGGCCTTGTATCGTGTGAGTTTTGCGTGTGTTCATCGTGTTCTTCGCGAGGTGTGTGTTCGCTTCCGCTACCTTCTCCCTTTCCCCTCGCTTTCCCATCGATTTGACCACGAGATCCGTGAAGATCGGGCACCCAAGAGGTTAACCCCTCCATCACAGATTGTTACAACTCCCTCCATCAATGATGATCCGTATAGCTCTTTCTTTGACAACACCACGTGTTTGGAACATGTTGTGGTGTTGATCTTGCTCAGATTTGCTCAATTGCACACTCAACACACGTTGTGTAATTAAGATCTTGTATTGATCAGCAGCTTCATCTCCCATTACCTCTTTCTCTTCATCAGCATCAGAATTGTCTCCATCTCGAGCAGAAATAAGGGATAATGTATCTTCATCAAAGTCACTCGCTGAATCGTATTGACCATCATCCCACACCATCATCACACGTTGGGTTGTGCACTGTCGCTCAATATGACCAAAACCCCAGCACTTGCGGCATTGTATATCCTTTGTCTTACCCGTGGAAGCCATAGAAGATGCACTACGAGCAGGAGCATTGGATGCCGGTGGAGGAGAGCTGGAAATCTTGTGGTGGCCTTGGATGTGGTAGTAGCTGGTGGCGAATCACGAGAAGGAGGCGCTGATTGTCGGGATGTCCAAGTGGGTGTGCGACCTGCAGAATTATTAGTCCTCCTCCATGGTGTTTGGCGATCCTGCACTTCACGTTCAGCTTTGCAAGCAAGATGAAACAAACGAGTGATAGAATTATATTCCTTATAATCTAATATGTGTTGAATGCCCTTGTTTAATCCACCAAAGAAACGTGCAAGAATTTGTTCAGTAGATTCAACAAGACCACACCGAACCATCCCCATTTGCAATTCCTGATAATACTCTTCTACAGAATTTTTCCCTTGCTCTAAACGTGTCAGATTCTTTAGTAAATCACGTTGATAAGTGGGAGGTACAAACGAACACGCATAGCAGTTTTTAAAGCAGTCCAAGTACTAGGAATAGTAGTAGGATTTAAACGACAATACTCAGACCATCAAAGGGAAGCAAATTTAGTAAATTCACATGTAGCAGCACTAACACGCATATTCTCAGGATATTTTAAGCATGCAAAACGTTGTTCTACTTCCATCTCCCATGTAAGATATGCATCAGGATTATATTTACCCTCAAAAGATGGAATATTTAATTTAAGCTTTGCAACATGATCATCATCACGTACCGGTGGTCGAGCGTTGCGGTAGTAATATCGGGGACGGCCAGCAGGTACCTGTGGAGGTTGTTCAACCTCCTCATCAAACAGATCGTCGTCGTCGGGGTCGTAGTAGTACCCGTCGTCTGTCCCCAATGTCGCAGCAGCAGCGTGAAGTCGGAAGTCCGAGGTGCGGCCAAGCTTGGCGTTGAAGGATTTCTCGAGTCCATCGATCTTGTCCACGGCGTTGGTGAGATTGGCGTCAAACTCCCCTAGGCGTGTATCCACGTCTTCAGCGCGACTGACCAAGAGCTCGGAGAAGTGGGCATGTAGTTCTTCGTTCGTCATTGTGGCAGGGTTCCACGAAGTATCTGTCATGGTTAGTCCTTAAAAAGCACATGTATATACTACTGAAATATGGTGGAAGGCACGCGTAATCCGTCAAGCAATATACGAAGCTCTTACAATTTCTTACCAAACAGCAGGAAAAGGCGATGTGCAACCGCGAGGATCAGTGGGTCCAGAGATTGAACCAAGCGATTACCAGGAGTCGAGACACCGTACGTGGAGAATATCTGTGGAGCTCTGGAAAAGCTTAGCAAAGGGTGTTAGCAATTATCAAAACAGTAATGCAAAAGTTGAAAGAATGCTCAACGACGGTACTGTGCTGGTCCTAGGCTAGACCGTACTAGAGACGCGAGCCTAGATCACCAACGATGTCACGACGCGACACAAGAAGCAATGTATGATGATATGGCACCCTGAAAAGCGAACCGAGATGTCGAAAATCACTATGATAGCGAGTGTCTAGAACTGATCGACGGGGTCTAGAAATAGGTTAGCCCCAAAATAATTTGTCGAAATTTTTGTATTATGCTCCGAAAAGCGCGCAGGCGCCAAAAAAATGTCGCTATAACGGCCGATGGAGAAAAGTGATCCCCGGGGTCGAAAAACAGTATAGCCAGAATTTTTTTTTTGCTCTCGTTCTGGACTTACGACCGGACTCTGAGCTCGACACGGACTTTAGCTTAACACGGAAACAACAAAGAAGGAAAGTAAAAAGAAATAACTAGGAAACAATAACTCAACTCGGACTCGTGCCGTGACAGGAAAGATGATCAGATCCGTGTCGCGGTAGGAAGGCGGAGGCGGAGTTGTTAGGGTTTATGGTGGCTGGGTGTATGGCGGCGGAATATGGTAGCAGAATAAGGTGGCGGTGATCGGCGAGTGTGGCGGTGACTACTATGATCAGAACTCGAAACTCTAAGGGACGGGACACTAAGACCAGCAACTCGACGCGACGATGTAGACACAAATTCAACAATGCAAAAACTGAAAAGATAATGCGAGGCGTAGATTGGTTATGGGATGGATCTAAACTCTAACTATGTTTTTGGCTTTTTCGTGGTTTATAGGTAAAAACAGATCTAATCTACAAAAATAGTAAGATCTCACCGAGCAACCTGAAATCTGATACCACTTGATAGGGCAAAGGTGTCGATCTTTCGATGAGATGGCGATAATCGATTTGGTGGAGTTCGGGCTTGACAATCCGACTACACGTGCGAGCACGAGCGCCAATGCAATCGCTAGGCCAATCTCCTGGAGGTTACCGATCCTGCGGGAATACGATCAGCCTGACCAGCGAGGATCTTAATTCCTACCTAAAATCGAGAACAAGTAAGAATCAATATTGCAATCAAGATATTGCGGATTAAGAGGAAAGCTTTATTGAAAAGGTGGGATCCTGAATAGGTGTGAAGTACAAGAGGCCTCTGCGACGCTCGAGCCTTGGCGAAGTTGCTATGATGGCTAACTTAATGTCTAAACAAAATCCGAGTCTAGGGTGACGGCTATGGGGAGTATTTAAGGAGGAAAAGGTGGGGTTTCGGACAGCCATGGAAGTGGTGGCCGAATCCAACCATAGAAGTCTACGGACTCTAAAAAGTGGCTATTTAAAATCCTGCGAAAATTACATGGGCCTGGCCCAAAATAAAGGTGTCGCAGCACCATATTAAGCTATGGACGAATTCGTGAAGTATTAATCTTGAATATTTCGTCCAAGCCTTCTTTCTTCATTATGGTGGCCTCAAAGTTCTGAAATTTTCATCTGTGGCCTTCTCTTGGATCATCACATGCTTGCTGCCATCTCCATGCATGGCCATGCTCCAATGCTTGTCCCTCTCATCCATGCTTGGTCCATCATTCCTAAGAGTAAGAAATACATCTGATTTAGGCAGCATCATATTCTCATGTATGTGAGGAATAGTTCCAAGAAAAGAAAGTACCTGATAGTTAAGTTGCTTGGCACGAGATCGAGTGATAGGTCCTTGTATGTGTGTAGCTGTAGGTACAACGGTTGTATCAATAGATGGGATGTCCACATCAAAATCTGGCTTGCTCACGTTGTATACACTCGCAGAATATAACACACCCGATCATCACGTGGTGCTTCGAAACAACGAGTTTTAGCAACGGTGCTTACTAAGGATGAACACTTTAAAACTTGAAATTGTGTGCTTGAGGGATCATCTTATAATGCTACCGTCGTGAACTAAGCAATACAATATGCATAAAAGAATTAACATCACATGCAATTCATAATATGTGATATGATATGGCCTTTCTTCTTGTGCTTCCTGTTATGGGGTAACCCCTTGGGGTGGCCCAATCTTTCACGAATTCCACGAGAAACAAGGAGAAGGAGGTGGTCGGGGGAAGAAGGGGATGAAAACCACGAACACACGCACACAAAACACGATACACGCCGATCTCTCACGCCGGTGGCAACCGGTCCAACATAATCTCTAGGATCGGTGTTGGGCGAAGCTCTCTCTCCACGCCAACAACGGGGGACGAGGTGCTTGGTGAGACCTTGGCGACTTGGGGGCGAGAAACCGAGAACCCAAGGCCTTGTACAACTTGAACGCAGTAGGCAAGATCCAAGAGGGGGGTGGATAATAGGGTGCTCCTTGGTAGGAGCATGAGACCAATAGATGTAAGATCCTCAAAGGGTTTCCTTAATCTATTATTATCCAAGTCTAGGGTTTACAATGGAGGGTGGGGGCTATATATAGGCCAACCACATAAACAGGGGTATTTTGGGAACAAATAGCGAAATATAGAGAGGGTTACAAGGCGCTGGGCCGACTTAACACGATCAGGTTCTGTGTCGACCGGTAGTACCGGTCAGCCGGTAGTACCGCTTCCTGGCCCGGTAGTACCGCTTGTCGACCTGGGATTTCCGCTGGAGCCTTCTGTTGGTGGTGGTAGCGATGGGTGCATGCGTCCCGAGTCTGGTAGGGTCTGGGTCCAGTACCGCCATGATGTGAGAGTATTTGGCTTACTGGGTCAGTCACAGGAGTGGCGATGGCAGTGATGCCGGCGAGTAATGGCCGCTGTGTCCTAGTAGTCACTACAAGCGACAAAGAGCATTTGGTCTCTTCCGCAGGTGCTCCTTCGTTCTGTGGGTCCTTCTCTTCGTACCTGATGATGCACAAGGTATGCGTATGAAGTAGCAGGCCATCCAAGGGTATATCGAAGTCACACAAGGAGAGGAGCGAGTTCACCTTAGCTTGAAGGAGTTTTGCTCGGGCGCGAGTCATGGGTCCACTTGGGGAGCTCGTGGGAGTAGATGTAGTAGCGGTCGTAGGACGGGCTGCATCAGCTCCCCCCCCTTGGGAAAGAGTCGTCCTCGACTCTTCAACCTTCTCAACTTCATCTTCTCCATGGTAGGGTGAGAGGTCCTTGACATTGAATGTCGAGCTCACAAGATACTTCGATGTTGGGATATCGATGATATAGGCGTTGTTGTTGATCCTCTTTAGCACATTGAATGGTCCATCACCTCTTGGCTTTAGCTTCGAGTCGCGTTCCTTTGGGAAGCGGTCTTTACTCAAGTGTATCCACACAAGGTCGCCCTCTTCAAAGATTATCTCTTTCTTGTTCTTGTTTAGCCTTGATGCTTGGCGAAGGACTTGTTGCTCGATAGTAGCTCGTGTGTCTTCATGGAGTTTCTTCATTTTTTGGGCACGCTTGACAACGTCCATATTGGCACGTTCAAGAAGTGGTAGTGGAAGGATATCGAGCGCGGTGAGAGGCTCGAAGCCGTAGACGATCATGAACGGGCTCCTGATGGTGGTGGAGTGCTTGACGCGGTTGTAGGCGAACTCGGCGTGTGGAATACATTCCTCCCAGTCTTTAAGGTTCTTCTTTATCAACACCCGGAGGAGTGTGCCAAGACTTCGATTGACAACCTCGGTTTGTCCATCGGTTTGAGGATGCGAGGCGGACGAGAAGAGGAGCTTGATGCCGAGCTTGGCCATGAGAGTCTTCCAGAAGTAGCTCATGAATTTTACGTCACGGTCGGAGACGATTGTTCTTGGTACACCATGTAGCCGAATTATTTCCTTGAAAAACAAGTTTGCTACATGTGAAGCATCATCGGTCTTGTGGCACGGAATGAAATGTGCCATTTTGGAAAAGCGATCCACTACTACAAATATAGAATCATGTCCATGTTTAGATCTAGGCAAGCCTAACACAAAGTCCATGCTAATGTCCGACCAAGGTGCATGAGGAATAGGCAATGGCATATAAAGACCAAAGGGGTTGGACTTAGACTTAGCTTGGATACATGTAGTGCATCGTTGGACGTGGCGCTCCACGTCGCGCTTCATCTTTGGCCAAAAGTAGTGAGTGGAGAGCATGTCATATGTCTTGTCACGGCCAAAGTGACCCATAAGGCCTCCACCATGGGACTCTTGAAGAAGCAAAAGTTGGAGAGACGATTTCGGAATGCAAAGCTTGTTTTGTTTGAAAAGAAAACCCTTATGCAAATAGAAATCATCAATCCCTTTGTCTATTGAACATTTTGCAAAAATTGGTCCAAAGAAAGGGTCGGACGCGTACAAAGATTTGATGTCATCAAGACCCAAGACATTTACTTCGAGTCATGTAAGAAGGCTTGTGTTTTTGCGAGACAAGGCGTCCGCTACCACATTTTATTTTCCCTTCTTGTATTTGACAATGTAAGGAAAAGACTCCATGAACTCAACCCATTTTGCGTGCCTTTTACTCAAATTGGCTTGGCCCTTAAGATACTTCAACGACTCATGGTCGGAATGGATGATAAATTCTTTGGGCCAAAGATAGTGTTGCCACACTTGAAGAACTCGAACCAAGGCAAAAAGTTTTTTTGTCATAAATGGGATAGTTTAGGCGTGCGCCATCAAGTTTCTCACTATGGTAAGCAATAGGACGCCCATTTTGCATAAGGACGCCACCAATGCCAATACCACTAGCGTCACATTCAATCTCAAAGGTTTTTGTGAAATACGGTAATGCAAGAAGTGGTGCTTCGGTGAGCCTCTTTTTGAGCTCATCAAAAGCCTTTTGTTGTGCTTTTCCCCAAACGAACGTGACATTTTTCTTGGTCAATTCGTTGAGGGGGCAAGCAATGGTAGAAAAGTCTTTCACAAAGCGATGGTAAAAGCCAGCCAACCCATGAAAACTACGAAGTTCACTAACATTTGTCGGGATGGACCAATCTCGTATGTCCTTGACTTTTGAGACATCAACTTCAATGCCATTAGAAGACACAACAAAACCAAGGAAAATCAGCTTGTCTTTCGCAAAAGTGCACTTTGGGAGATTAGCATAAAGCTTTTCATGATGAAGGATTTGAAGGACCTCCTTAACATGAGTAACATGCTCCTCTAGTGACTTGCTATAGACAAGGATGTCATCAAAGTAAACAACTACACTCTTCCCAATGAGAGATCTCAAAATATGGTTCATGAGGCGCATGAAGGTAGATGGGGCGTTTGATAAGCCAAAAGGCATAACCAACCATTCATAGATACCAAGCTTGGTCTTGAAGGCGGTTTTCCACTCATCACCTTCGGCCATGCGAATTTGATGGTAACCACTACGAAGATCAATTTTCGAAAATATAGTGGCTCCACATAACTCATCAAGCATGTCATCAAGACGCGGTATAGGATGTCGATAACGCACGGTGATAGCATTGATTGAATGACGATCCATGCATAATCGCAACGTATCATCCGTTTTTGCAACTAGAATCACGGGGACCGCGCTTGGACTAGTGCTTACTTGGATCAAACCTTTGGAGACGAGTTGGTTGATTTGACGTTCGATCTCCTTTGTCTCTTCCGGTTCGTGAGATCTGGGCCATGATTGGGAGTGGGCGGGTATGAGGTCGATGCGGTGCTCGATTCCACGAAGAGGAGGAAGGTCATGAGGAAGCTCTTCGGGGAATACATCTTGGAATTCCTGCAAAATAGCCATCAAAGGAGGAGGAACATTTGTCAAGTCGTTAGTGCCTTGTGCTAGTCCCTTGCATACAAGGACATAGTGCAAGATGGATGGGTTGTTCCGCACTTCTCTCATCTCACTTTTGGTGGCAAGAAGAACACTCTTAGTTTTTCCAATTGAGTTCGGCTTGTAGCTCTCACTCACTATGGTGTGGTTCTCTCGCTCACCACTCTTCTCACAAGGTGTTTTTGTGTATTGCGCCCTCGCTAAAGCCTTTGCATTGTCCGCAATTATTTGGCTAGGAGTCATTGGTTGCAACACACAAGTTTTATCAAGCCATTTGAAGGTATAAGTGTTTGAGTGACCATCATGCAAGGCACGCTTGTCATATTGCCACGGCCTTCCGAGCAACATATGGCAAACCGTCATTGGAACCACGTCACATTCCACCGTGTCCTTGTAGGGCCCAATTGAGAACGTTCAGGGCGGTGTGCTTGATCTTGACGGATCCTTGGTCACTTAGCCATTGGATATGGTAGGGGTGTTTATGCGGATGGAGGGTGAGGTTGAGTTTCTCACACAATTCCGTGCTTGCAAGATTGTGGCAACTCCCTCCATCGATGACAACTTTGATGGACTTCCCATTGATACCGGCACGAGTTTGGAAGATGTTCGAGCGTTGGTCTTCATTCTCATTGACTTGGGTAGTTAAGACCCTTGTGACCTGGCGATGGACTTCGTCATGCTCACACACAAGAAATTCTTGGTCCTCTTCCAAATGTTGCCTTGCCATGGCTTCCTTGACCCTTGCATCAAACTCTTCTTCACTCAAGTATTCTTCATCGCCGTTGTCATGGATGAACAAAACTTTTTTGTTTCCACATGCGGCCGACTTGTGTCCTTTGCCTCCACACTTGTAGCATTCACCATTGAATGGTTGATCATCCCTTGTGTTTTTGCCACTTGGGGGCTGTTTTCCTTGAGGGAGAGTTGGCTTGAAGGGAAGCTTGGTGGTACTTGAGGAGCTTCCACTTGTTGTTGTTGGAGTAGTGGTTGGTGCTTGCTTGTAGGTGAAATCGTCTTTGGCTTGTTGTACTTGATGTCCTCTTGCACTTGGCCTTTACCTTTGATGCGATGTGCACAAGCTCAACCATGTTGTTGTATTTTTGGAACTCGGTGATGCGCTTGATGGAATGGTTCAAGCCATTGAGGAAGCGTGCCATAGTTTGTTCATATCGCTCTTCAATGTTGGCACGGATCATGTTGAGCTCCATTTGCTTGAAGTACTCCTCCACGGTCTTTGTCCCTTGACTAAGCGTTTGAAGCTTGTTGAAGAGGTCACGCGTGTAGTGTGAAGGAACAAAGCGGGATCTCATATGAGCCTTCATGTCTTGCCAAGTTGCGATTGGAGGCTCTTCTTTTGCTTCGCGAGCGAGTTGGACTTGTTCCCACCAAAGGTTGGCATACTCATCAAACTCGAGGGATGCCATGGCCATCATCTTATCATTGCTATAGTTGTGCATGCGGAAGATCTTATCGACCATGAGTTCCCACGAGAGATATTCCTCGGGTTCATTGGAACCGGTGAACTTGGGCATGGTGAATTTGAGCTTGCCGAAAGTTTCTTCTCCATTGCGGTTTCGGTTGCGGCGGTTGCCATGATTTGGGCGGTCATCATCATCATCCGAGCTCTCATGTCTTGCTTGGTGATGGTTGCGTTGCTCTTGCGGTTGTTGAGGTGCCGCGTTTGGTGGTGGAACTTGGTTTGACGACGAGCTTGGGGAGCTTGCTCGTTTTGTTGGCGCGGTTGAGGACGAGGAGGAGGTTGATTGTCCTCACGACGAGCTTGGGGAGCTTGCTCTTGTTCTTGACGTTGGTGGTGCCGAGGAGCATTGTCTTGCGCCCTTTGACGAGGAGGACGTCGAGCCGCATGCGCAATGGGCTGCTCTTCTTCTTCTTGATGTAGAAGAGGCTCATCATGACCATCATGTTGCCGATGTGGGCGATCATGTCGATGATGACGCCTTGGAGGATCTTCGAGTGCTCCACGTCGCCGGTGATCTTGTTCGTCCTCTTCGGATGCTTCACTTGTTGTTGAAAGAACATGTCGACGGCGATGGGCTTGGTGGTCCATGTGAGGTTGCTCTTGTTGAATTACAAGTGCCATTGGTTGTGGCCGGTTCGCTTCACGTCGTTGAGGTCTTGCGGAGAGGTCACCATCACAGCTTGACGTTGCGGCGTGTCGCGGAGATGGTACCGCTTGAGAAGAGCTCATGGATTGAAGAACGGGTCCATCCCGGTGCCTTGAAGCGTGATGGCGAGGTGCACTTGATTCACTTGAGGAGTGCCGAGATGAGCTTGAGTCGCGCGAGCGTGGCCTTGCTAGTCCATCAATGAGGCGTTGAAGCTTCTCATCCGTTGAGGCGAGTGCACGACCAAGAGCTTCATTTTGATGACCGAGGTTGTGTTGCATGGCATGCATTTGGCCACGGACTTCTTCGAAGTCGATGTTCTTGAATTCCACACGGGCCTCGCTAAATTGTTCATCTTGGCGCCGCTCAAGAGCTTCACAACGGTAGTTGAATTCTCCTCGGACCTTCCAATGGTCCCATCTTGTCATGAATTGTGTGTCATCCTCCGGAGGTTGTGGTGGTTGGGACGGCTCTCCATTCCTGTCCATGATGCAAAGCCAATAAGGGTTGTATATGGAGAATAAGGGTGCGTAGAGTTAGCCTTTTACCTCACCTTGGAGATTATATCAAACCAATTGCCACACAAATGAGCGAACAACATGTAAAGTGAAATGGGCGAGAAACTCACACACAAATATGCTACAACTCTCAAAAGCTTTTGGTGGAAGGTTAGGATTATGGAAAACCAAACGAAACGATCCAAGCAAAAGGTTATTGTTCTACGTGGTGAAGAACCAAAAGATCAAAAGCAAAAGGGTACGATCTACAAAAACACGGAAAACGCACACGTGGAGAAAAACGGGGTTAGCACAACTATGAAAATGAGCACAAAAGGTCCTAATGAAGTCTACGCTCGGTTGTCGTGCTAACTTAAGGAGAGACCACAACTCGTTTGCCAAAAGAGGATAAGCAACGGATTTGTGCACTTGCCTTGGTGCGCTCTTTTCCTCTCTCTTGTTGGCTTACAAGCTTGGTATTCTCTTTGTATTGGGAGACTATGTATCTTTTGCCTTTTTTCTCTCTTTTTTTTGATTCTTTTCCTTTTTCTCCCTTTCTATGCTACTATGTTAGCTTTTGTATTTGGCCTCACACTCTCACTTTCCGAAGGCAAGTGCACAATGCTTAGACAAACACAAAATGAGTTGCTCTCATAGGATAGATACACACAAAGGAAGATATGGGGCTATCAAAGGGGCGCAAGTTATACCTTTGGTATTGTTGACGACTTGCAACCGGTGGTGGGGATGATGTTCGAGTGTCGCGGTGTCGATGAGCGCGGGTGACTTTGATGCGGAAGCTTGTGTTAAATTGGTGACAAACACGCGAAACACGAACAAATTGAAGATGGAAAGTCAGCCAACGAAGTTGAGGTGTCAAGACAAGAAGGAAAACCTTCTGTGGCACGCGGTAGTACCGCTTGAATGCAGGCGGTATTACCGGAGAGGTACCGCTTGAAATGCAGGCGGTACTACCGCTGGTCACAGAACAGGAACGAGATCCAAAATTCGTGGACCAAAACTCAAATTCGTGGGAAATATGACCGAAAGGCTGGGCTAGGAACAACAGGGGCTATAGATCGACTCCAAAAGCAACAGATCTATGGACCAAAACCACGAAAAACTCACCAAATCCAAAGATCGATCCGAAGGCAAATTGGGGCTCTTTTTGGTGGAATTTTCGATTTTAAGGGGGATAAAGAAAAGTTGGGGGGAAATTCGTGATCAACCTTGCTCTTGATACCAAGATGTGAAGGGGTAACCCCTTGGGGTGGCCTGATCTTTCACGAATTCCACGAGAAACGAGGGGAAAGCGGTGGTCGGGGGAAGAAGGGGATGAAAACCACGAACACACGCACACAAAACACGATACACGCTGATCTCTCACGCCGGTGGCAACCGGTCCAACATAACCTCTAGGATCGGTGTTGGGCGAAGCTCTCTCTCCACGCCAACAACGGGGGACGAGGTGCTTGGTGAGACCTTGGCGACTTGGGGGCGAGAAACCGAGAACCCAAGGCCTTGTACAAAGCAGCACTAGGCAAGATCCAAGAGGGGGGTGGATAATAGGGTGCTCCTTGGTAGGAGCATGAGACCAATAGATGTAAGATCCTCAAAGGGTTTCCTTAATCTATTATTATCCAAGTCTAGGGTTTACAATGGAGGGTGGGGGCTATATATAGGCCAACCACATAAACAGGGGTATTTTGGGAACAAATAGTGAAATATAGAGAGGGTTACAAGGCGCTGGGCCGACTTAACACGATCAGGTTCTGTGTCGACCGGTAGTACCGGTGCAGCTCGTCCAGGTACCACGGCCAGTGAGTACCGCTTCCTGGCCCGGTAGTACCGCTTGTCGACCTGGGATTTCCGTTGGAGCCTTCATTGGTGGCGGTGGCGATGGTGATATGCCGTCGTCCCGGTAATCTCGGGTCTGGTAGTACCGCCAATGTGAGAGTATTTGGCTTCTGTTGGGGTCGTCTGTTGGTGGCGGTAGCGGTAGTCTTGCGGAGGTAATACCGCTGTGTCCGATAGTACCGCTGGCGACAGAGCATTTGGTCTCTTCGCGGTGCTCCTACTGCCTGTGGGTCCTTCTCTTACTGATGATGCACAAGGTATGCGTATGAAGTAGCAGGCCATCCAAGGGTATATCGAAGTCACACAAGGAGAGGAGCGAGTTCACCTTAGCTTGAAGGAGTTTGGCTCGGGCGCGAGTCATGGGTCCACTTGGGGAGCTCGTGGGAGTAGATGTAGTAGCGGTCGTAGGACGGGCTGCATCACTTCCGATCTCCATCTTCAAGCACGAACATGATCTCCATCATCACCGGTGTGGCGTCAAGGTCAATGGCGCCGCTTCATGGTTGTCGTCCACTAGCATCAACTATTACAACTTCTTTGAATAGACATGAAGGTCTTAATGGAATTTAAAAAACAACCATATGGCTCCTGCCGGTTGCCAACTTACAATAAGGAACATTGCATACATCATATATAATCACAATCATGGCCATATCACATCACAGCACACCCCTGCAAAACAAAGTTAGACGCCTCTAATATTTTTTGCATGTTTTACGTGGTTTGGGGCTTTCAATAAGTGTCGTTCTAACTTACGAACAAGAACCACAACATTGATACTAGTATTGTCAATCACCCGTTGTAAATTGAATCTTAACTATGTTGGGAGAAATAGGCACCCGCAAAGCCACTTATGCAATACAAGTTGCATGTCAAGCGTGGAGCAAGTCTCATGAACGATGTCATGTAAGGTTAGCCCAGGCCGCTTCATCCCACCATCCTGCAAGATGCAAAGTACACAAGAAGCAATCGACAACAAAAGCATCAACGCCCACAATGACCATTGTTTTCTACTCGTGCAACAGATATACATATAGACACGGCTCTGATACCACTGTAGGGGTTCGTAGCATGGAAAACAAAAAATTTCTACTGCATGAACACACAATCAAGATCTAATCTATGATCAAGCCAAGATCTATCTACTAGATTGTAGCAACGAGTCGATAAAATACTAACCCTCGAAGATTCCAAAGCGGTTAACGAGAGCAGATTCTCGTGGATGATGTAGTCGTACACTTGCCGATCTCAAGATCGTGTAGACGATCCTTCCAAGGCCATTGCGTTAGGCGCTTCCAGATCGGTCCTGCGTTAAATTTTCGATGAAGACCTTCCTCTCCTTGTTCCAGCAGGCGGAGGTTGTAGCACTCTCCTTGTACCTGACGATTCGACGTGGTACTGTAAGTGAGAGGGAGATCTCGGAGGCGAGGGCTTAAGCGGAGGCAGTATGGTGGACTATGAGAGAGGCCTTGGCGATCTAGGGTTTAGAGGCACCAAGGAGAGAGGCTGGCCAGCGGCTGGGGCAAGGGAGGGCCCCAACTCGTGGCTAGGGAAACCCTAGGGTGGCGGCGACTTGGTGGAGGCGTGAGGGCTAGGGTTTAGAGGAGAGAGGTGTAGGGAAGAGGGGCACCCTGCCCTCCTTTTATAGGTGGGAGGAGGCGCGGTTGGGAGGGAGTCCTCCTCCAACTCCTCCTCCTTGGCCGGCGGGTGGAGGGAGTAGGACTTCCTCCCTAAGTAGGTTTCCTACTCTCCCTCCACCAAGCAAACTTGCCGTTTGACTTTTCAAATTGGCGTTTGACTTTCAAACTAGGATTTGAATTCTTCCTTTATTTTGCCCAGCCAAGTGACCTAGTACATGATGAAACCATTCCATATTGTCATGACACATTCATGTACCCTTCCTCCTGAGTCTTTGGACCTTGAACCTTCTAGAACATTCCCGATGAAAACACCGGAATCATTCCCCAACTCCAAAACAGGACTTTCCTTATATGAATCTTATTCTCCGGACCATTCCGGATCTCCTCGTGATATCCCGTGTTATGGGGTAACCCCTTGGGGTGGCCCGATCTTTCACGAATCTCCACGGGGATCGAGGGAAAAGCGGTGGGGGGGAGAGAGGGGACGAAATACACGAACACACGCACACTAAGATCCCGATGAAATCACGCACACAAATCACGATACACGCCGATAACTCACGCCGGTGGCAATCGGTCCAACATAATCCCTAGGATCGGTGTTGGGCGAAGCTCCCTCTCCACGACCAACAACGGGGGACGAGGTGCTTGGTGAGATCTTGATGACTTGGGGGCGAGAAACCAAGAACCCAAGGCCTTGTACAACTTGAACGCACTAGGCAAGATCCAAGAGGTTGTGGATAATAGGGTGCCCCTTGGTAGGAGCATGAGACCAATAGATGAAAGATCCTCAAAGGGGTGTGCTCAACCTATTATTATCCAAGTCTAGGGTTTACAATAAAGGGTGGGGGCTATATATATAGGCCAGCCACATAAACAGGGGTAGTTTTGGAACGAAATGGGAAAATATAGTCGAGTGCAGGCGTTGGGCGGCCGATGCGATCCGGTTGATCAAGACCCGGTAGTATCGGTCGGGCACCAGTAGTACCTGGCCGTGAACGGTAGTACCGCTCGAAGCGATAATCTGGCGATCTGGAGCTTCCGTCGAGATCGCTGTGGCCAGCGGTAGGAGGGCGGTAGTGGCCACATGCTGTTCCCGCAGTATAGTACGCTAGCGTCTGAGCCTTGGCGCTGCTCCTGTTCTGGGCGTCCATTGGCTGAACCCGATTGTTGTGCTACCGGTAAAGTGCCCGGTGCGTGAGGTCCGTGATGCAGCCCGTCCTATGGACGCACCTCCATCTACAATACCTAGTCCCCCAAGTGGACCCATGACTCGCGCCCGTGCCAAGCTCCTACAAGCCAAGGTTAACTCGCTCCTTTCCTCATGTGATTTTGGCCTACCTTTGGATGGCTTGCTACTTCATGCATCTACGTTGTGTATCCTCAGATGTGAAACACCACCACACCAAGCCACCAAGGAAGCAGGACCAGGAGAAGAAGCTGCTGGAGCTGCACTGCGGAGTCTCCGGTCCCTACACCGAGTCTCGGACCTTCCTCTGGTCGGCCGGAGACTCAAGCCCGGGACATCGATACCCCCTCGGAGACGGGTCCGGAGATTGACCGAGTCTCCGGACCCAGGCCGGAGTCTCGGACCGACGCCTTGAGCATGTTAAAGCCTTTTGGGCCTGGCCCATGTAACCCCAATTTCGCCCAAACTTCCAGTTTTATTCAGAACTACCCTGTTTATGTGGTTGGCCTATATAGCCCACCCCTCATATGTAAACCCTAGACTTGGATAATGATAGATTAAGACACCTTGTGGATCTTTTAATCTATTGGTCTCATGCTCCTTGATAAGGAGCACCTATTATCCACCCTCCTCTTGGATCTTGCCTAGTGCGTTCAAGTTGTACAAGGCCTTGGGTTCTCGGTTTCTCGCCCCAAGTCGTCAAGATCTCACCAAGCACCTCATCCCCGTTGTTGGCGTGGAGAGCGAGCCGCCCAACACCGATCCTAGGGATTATGTTGGACGGTTGCCACCGGTGTGAGGATAAGCGTGTATCGTGTTTTGGTTTGCGTGTGTTCGTGGTTTCATCTCCTCCTCGATTTCATCCCCGACCACCTCTTTCCCCTCGTTCCTCGTGGAATTGTGAAAGATCGGGCCAACCCGGGGATACCCATAACATCTTGGTATCAAGAGCAAGGTTGATCACGAATTTCCCCAATTTTCTTCTATCCACCATAAATTCAAAATTTCCAAAAAACAGCCCCAATTTGCCTTTGGATCGATCTACCGTTTTGGAGTGTTATTTGTGGTTTTGATCCGACCAAATCTTGTCTAAGGTGTTGGTTCAGCTTTTGCTGCGTTTCCCAGCCCAATTTTGGCCAAATTTTTGGTTGAGGACTCTAGGCGTGGATTTCGCTCAAGAACACGGCAGACATCCCACACCGGAGTCTCGGCTGCACACCGGAGTCTCCGGTCTACCGGAGTCTCCGCCCAAGATCGAGTCGCCGCTTTGCCCTTTTCCTCTTTTCTGCATTGGCTAATCTCTCCACTTGTTGTTTGTGTTCCGTGTGCGTGTCCCCAACTAACAGATAGGTTCCGCAACATCACCGCGCTCTTCGACACCACGGACCCCAAACTCTTCCCCGCTCCATCGACACAAGATCATCACCATCAACTAAGGTATAACTTGTGTCAACCCTTGTAGCCATATCTTCCTTGTGTGTATCTATCCTATGAGAGCAACTCATTTTGTGTTTGTCTAAGCATTGTGCACTTGCCATTGGAAAGTGAGAGTGTGAGGGCAAATACAAAAGTTAACATAGTAGCATAGCAAGGGAGAAAAAGAAAAAGAATCAAAAAAAAAGAGAGAGAGAAAAAGAAAAAGAAAAATAGAAAGATACATAGTCTCCCAATACAAAGAGAGCATCAAGCTTGTAAGCAAAAGATAGAGGAAGAAGCGTGCCAAGGCAAGTGCACAAATCCGTTGCTTACCCTCTTTTGGAAAACGAGTTGTGGTCTCTCCTTGTGTTGGCACGACACCCGAGCGTAGTCTTCATTAGACCATTTCGTGCTCACTTTCATAGTCGTGCTAACCCCATTTTTCTCCACGCGTGTGTGTAGTCGTAGGTTCTCGTCACCTTTTGAGTTGACCATTTCCTTTCGACTTGCGTTTTGTTGGATCTTCTCCACTTTTGACTATCCTTTGCATTCGGTTGGTTCTTTGGCTTTCCCACAATCCTACCCATCCGCCAAAAGCTTTTGAGAGTTGTAGCTCCTTTGTGTGTGAGTTTCTTTGCCATTTCACTTTGCACGCTGTTCGCTACTTTGTGTGGCAATTGGTTTGATATAATCTCCAAGGTGAGGTAAAAGGATAACTCTATGCACCCTTACTATCCATATACAACCCTTGTTGGCTTTGCATCATGGACAGGAATGGCGAGCCGTCCCAACCACCACCACCACCTACGGAGGACGACAATCCATACATGACAAGATGGGACCATTGGAAGGTCCAAGGAGAATTCAACTACCGTTGTGAAGCACTTGAGCGGCGCCAAGATGAACAATTTAGCGAAGCCCGAGTGGAGTTCAAGAATATCGACAACCGCTTCGAGGAAGTCCGAGGCCAAATGCATGCCATGCAACACAACCTCGGTCATCAAAATGAAGCTCTTGGTCGTGCCCTCGCCTCAACGGATGAGAAGCTTCAACGCCTCATTGATGGGTTGGCAAGGACACACTCGCGAGACTCAAGATCATCATGGCACTCCTCAAGTGAATCAAGTGCTCCTCGCCGCCACGCTTCACGGCACCGGGATGGACCCGTCCTTCAATCCATGAGCTCTTCTCAAGCGGTTCCATCTCCGCGACACGCCGCAACGTCAAGCTATGATGGTGACCTCTCCGCAAGACCTCCACGACGCGAAGTGAACCGACCACAACCAAGGGCACTTGTGATTCAACAAGAGCAACCTCACATGGACCACCAAGGCCATCACCGTCGACATGTCCTTTCAACAACAAGTGAAGCATCCGAAGAGGACGAAAAAGATCACCATCGACGTGAAGCACTCGAAGATCCTCCAAGGCGTCATCACCGACATGATCGTCCATGTCGGCAACATGATGGGCATGACGAGCCTCCTCCACAACAAGAAGAAAGAGAGCAGCCCATTGCGCATGCGGCTCGACGTCCTCCTCGTCACATGGCGCAAGATAATGCTCCTCGGCATCAACCACGACAAGAACAAGAGCAAGCTCCCCAAGCTCACCGTGAGGACCAACAACCTCCTCCTCGTCCTCAACCGCGACAACAACAAGAGCAAGCTCCCCAAGCTCGTCGTCCAAACCAAGTTCCACCACCAAACGCGGCACCTCAACAACCGCAAGAGCAACGCCACCATCAACAAGCAAGACATGAGAGCTCGGATGATGAAGATGGCCGCCAACATCATGGCAACCGTCGCAACCGGAACCGCAATGAGGAAGAAACTTTCGGCAAGCTCAAGTTCACCATGCCCAAGTTCACCGGTTCCAATGATCCCGAAGAATACCTCTCATGGGAACTCAAGGTTGACAAGATCTTCCGCATGCACAACTTTAGTAATGAGAAGATGATGGCCATGGCATCCCTCGAGTTTGATGAATATGCCAACCTTTGGTGGGAACAAGTCCAACTCGCTCGTGAATCAAAAGAAGAGCCTCCAATCTCAACTTGGCAAGATATGAAGGCTCATATGAGATCCCGCTTTGTTCCTTCACACTACACGCGTGACCTCTTCAACAAGCTTCAAACGCTTAGTCAAGGAACAAAGACCGTGGAAGAATACTTCAAGCAAATGGAGCTCAACATGATCCGTGCCAACATTGAAGAACGTGATGAACAAACAATGGCACGTTTCCTCAATGGCTTGAACCATCCTATCAAGCGCATCACCGAGTTCCAACGGTACAACAACATGGTTGAGCTTGTGCACATTGCATCAAAGGCCGAACGTCAAGTGCAAGAGGACATCAAGTTCAACAAGCCAAAGACATACTTCACATACAGGCAAGCTCCAACCACTACTTCGACAACACCAAGTGGAAGCTCCTCAAATACCACCAAGCTTCCCTTCAAGCCAACCCTTCCTCAAGGAAAACCGCCCCCAAGTGGCAAGTACACAAGAGATGAACAACCATTCAATGGTGAATGCTACAAGTGTGGAGGCAAAGGACACAAGTCGGCCGCATGTGGGAACAAGAAAGTTTTGTTCATCCATGACAACGGTGATGAAGAATACTTGAGTGAAGAAGAGTTTGATGCAAGGGTCAAGGAAGCCATGGCAAGGCAACATTTGGAAGAGGACCAAGAGCTACTCATGTGTGAGCATGACGCAAGTCCATCGCTTGTGGTCACAAGGGTCTTAACTACTCAAGCCAATGAGAATGAAGACCAACGATCAAACATCTTCCAAACCCGTGCCGGTATCAATGGGAGGTCCATCAAAGTTGTCATCGATGGAGGGAGTTGCCACAATCTTGCAAGCACGGAATTGTGTGAGAAACTCAACCTCACCCTCCATCCGCATAAACACCCCTACCATATCCAATGGCTAAGTGACCAAGGATCCGTCAAGATCAAGCACACCGTCTCGGTAACGTTCTCAATTGGACCATACAAGGACACGGTGGAATGTGACGTGGTCCCAATGACGGTTTGCCATATGCTTTTAGGCAGGCCGTGGCAATTTGACAAGCGTGCTTTGCATAATGGTCACTCAAACACTTATACCTTCAAATGGCTTGACAAAACTTGTGTGTTGCAACCAATGACTCCTAGACAAATAATTGCGAACAATGCAAAGGCTTTAGCGAGGGCGCAATACACAAAACCATCTTGTGAGAAGAGTGGTGAGCGAGAGAACCACACTATAGTGAGTGAGTGCCACAAGCCAAACTCGAGTGGAAAAACTAAGAGTGTTCTTCTTGCCACCAAAAGTGAGATGAGAGAAGTGCGGAACAACCCATCCATTTTGCACTATGTCCTTGTATGCAAGGGACTAGCGCAAGGAACTAATGACTTGACAAATGTTCCTCCTTCTTTGATGGCTGTTTTGCAGGAATTCCAAGATGTATTTCCCGAAGAGCTTCCTCATGGACTACCCCCTCTTCGTGGAATCGAGCACCGCATCGACCTCATACCCGGCGCCCCACTCCCAAACCGCACCGCATATCGCACGAACCCGGAAGAGACGAAGGAGATAGAACGACAAATCAACCAACTCGTCTCCAAAGGTTTGATCCAAGTAAGCACTAGTCCAAGCACGGTTCCCGTGATTCTAGTCCCAAAAACGGATGATACGTTGCGGTTATGCATGGACTGCCGTCCAATCAATGCTATCACCGTGCGTTATCGACATCCTATACCGCGTCTTGATGACATGCTTGATGAGTTATGTGGAGCCACTATATTTTCGAAAATTGATCTTCGTAGTGGTTACCATCAAATTCGCATGGCCGAAGGTGATGAGTGGAAAACCGCCTTCAAGACCAAGCTTGGTATCTATGAATGGTTGGTTATGCCTTTTGGCTTATCAAATGCTCCATCTACCTTCATGCGCCTCATGAACCATATTTTGCGATCTCTCATTGGGAAGAGTGTAGTTGTTTACTTTGATGACATCCTTGTCTATAGCAAGTCACTAGAGGAGCATGTTACTCATGTTAAGGAGGTCCTTCAAATCCTTCGTCATGAAAAGCTTTACGCTAATCTCCCAAAGTGCACTTTTGCAAAAGACAAGCTGATTTTCCTTGGTTTTGTTGTGTCTTCCAATGGCATTGAAGTTGATGTCTCAAAAGTCAAGGACATACGAGATTGGCCCATCCCTACAAATGTTAGTGAACTTCGAAGTTTTCATGGGTTGGCTGGCTTTTACCGTCGCTTTGTGAAAGACTTTTTTACCATTGCTTGTCCCCTCAACGAATTGACCAAGAAAAATGTCACGTTCGTTTGGGGAAAATCACAACAAAAGGCTTTTGATGAGCTCAAAAAGAGGCTCACCGAAGCACCACTTCTTGCATTACCGGATTTCACAAAAACCTTTGAGATTGAATGTGACGCTAGTGGTATTGGCATTGGTGGCGTCCTTATGCAAAACGGGCGTCCTATTGCTTACCATAGTGAGAAACTTGATGGCGCACGCCTCAACTATCCCATTTATGACAAAGAACTTTTTACCTTGGTTCGAGTCCTTCAAGTGTGGCAACACTATCTTTGGCCCAAAGAATTTATCATCCATTCCGACCATGAGTCGTTGAAGTATCTTAAGGGCCAAGCCAACTTGAGTAAAAGGCACGCAAAATGGGTTGAGTTCATGGAGTCGTTTCCTTACATTGTCAAATACAAGAAGGGAAAAGAAAATGTGGTAGCGGACGCCTTGTCTCGCAAAAACACAAGCCTTCTTACACGACTCGAAGTAAATGTCTTGGGTCTTGATGACATCAAATCTTTGTACGCGTGTGACCCTTTCTTTGGACCAATTTTTGCAACATGTTCAATAGACAAAGGGATTGATGATTTCTATTTGCATAAGGGTTTTCTTTTCAAACAAAACAAACTTTACATTCCGAAATCGTCTCTCCAACTTTTGCTTCTTCAAGAGTCCCATGGTGGAGGCCTTATGGGTCACTTTGGCCGTGACAAGACTTATGACATGCTCTCCACTCACTACTTTTGGCCAAAGATGAAGCGCGACGTGGAGCGCCACGTCCAACGATGCACTACATGTATCCAAGCTAAGTCTAAGTCCAACCCCTTTGGTCTTTATATGCCATTACCTATTCCTCATGCACCTTGGTCGGACATTAGCATGGACTTTGTGTTAGGCTTGCCTAGATCTAAACATGGTCATGATTCTATACTTGTAGTAGTGGATCTCTTTTCAAAAATGGCACATTTCATTCCGTGCCATAAGACCGATGATGCTTCACATGTAGCAAATTTGTTTTCAGAAATAATTGGCTACGGTGTACCAAGAACAATCGTCTCCGACCGCGACGTAAAATTCATGAGCTACTTCTGGAAGACTCTCATGGCCAAGCTCGGCATCAAGCTCCTCTTCTCGTCCGCCTCGCATCCTCAAACCGATGGACAAACCGAGGTCGTCAATCGAAGTCTTGGCACACTCCTCCGGGTGTTGATAAAGAAGAACCTTAAAGACTGGGAGGAATGTATTCCACATGCCGAGTTCGCCTACAACCGTGCCAAGCACTCCACCACCATGAGGAGCCCGTTCATGATCGTCTATGGCTTCGAGCCCCTCACCGCGCTCGACATCCTTCCTCTACCTCTTCATGACCGTGCCAATATGGACGTGGTCAAGCGTGCCCAAACAATGAAGAAACTCCATGAAGACACAAGAGCTACGATCGAGAAACAAGTCCTTCGCCAAGCATCAAGGCTAAACAAGAACAAGAAAGAGATGATCTTCGAAGAAGGCGACCTTGTATGGATACACTTGAGTAAAGACCGCTTCCCCAAGGACCGCGACTCCAAACTAAAGCCAAGAGGTGATGGACCGTTCAAAGTGCTCAAGAGGATCAACAACAACGCCTACATCATAGATATCCCAACATCCAAGTATCTTGTGAGCCCGACATTCAATGTCAAGGACCTCTCACCCTACCATGGCGAAGATGAAGTTGAGAAGGTTGAAGAGTCGAGGACGACTCTTTCCCAAGGGGGGAGCTGATGCAGCCCGTCCTACGGACGCACCTCCATCTACAACACCTAGTCCCCCAAGTGGACCAATGACTCGCGCCCGTGCCAAGCTCCTACAAGCCAAGGTTAACTCGCTCCTTTCCTCATGTGATTTTGGCCTACCTTTGGATGGCTTGCTACTTCATGCATCTACGTTGTGTATCCTCAGATATGAAGCAACACCACCACACCAAGCCACCAAGGAAGCAGGACCAGGAGAAGAAGCTGCTGGAGCTCTGCACACCGGAGTCTCCGGTGTAGACCGGAGTCTCCGGTCTCCTACACCGGAGTCTCCGGACCTGCCTCCGGTCCAGACCGGAGACTCAAGCCCAGGACAGACTGTGACCCCCTCCGGAGACGGGTCCGGAGATTGACCGGAGTCTCCGGCCCAGACCGGAGTCTCCGGACCGACCGACGCCAGGCATGTTAAAGCCTTTTGGGCCTGGCCCATGTAACCCCCAATTTCGCCCAAACTTCTAGTTTTATTCCAGAACTACCCCTGTTTATGTGGATGGCCTATATATAGCCCCACCCCTCATATGTAAACCCTAGACTTGGATAATGATAGATTAAGACACCCCTTGTGGATCTTTTAATCTATTGGTCTCATGCTCCTTGATAAGGAGCACCTATTGTCCACCCTCCTCTTGGATCTTGCCTAGTGCGTTCAAGTTGTACAAGGCCTTGGGTTCTCGGTTTCTCGCCCCCAAGTCGTCAAGATCTCACCAAGCACCTCATCCCCCGTTGTTGGCGTGGAGAGCGAGCTTCGCCCAACACCGATCCTAGGGATTATGTTGGACCGGTTGCCACCGGTGTGAGGGATAGCCGTGTATCGTGTTTTGGTTTGCGTGTGTTCGTGGTTTTCATCTCCTCCCTCGATTTCCTTCCCCGACCACCGCTTTTCCCCTTGTTCCTCGTGGAATTCGTGAAAGATCGGGCCAACCCCGGGATTCCCCCATAACACTAGGTTTTGCATGTTTCAACATAGAACCACACTTACATGCATGTGCTAGGGCCACATACAAATCCTTGAGGTATTCCGATGCCACGGAGCGTGGTCTCCTGCGGAACCCTGATCTGTGGGCATCGGATCGTCTACCCCCCTAGACGTCCCTCTGACAGGGGTAGCCCGGAGTAGCACTCTCTTGTTTTGTGTTTGTTTAGGTCATATGATGATGTAAAACCATGTTGATTCCCAAGGAGAGGGCACTATCCTACCCGGTTTCACCGGAACGGGGAGTTTCCCCCTTATATAAGTCCAGAACCTTAGCTTTAGGTTACAGCGCACGCATGCGAAGGGGGACACATGCACCCGGAGACTAGGCTTTGCATGTTTCAACATAGAACCACACTTCCATCCATGTTCTAGGGCCACATGCAAGTCCTTGAGGTATTCCAACGCCCCGGAGCGTGGTCTCCTGCGGAACCCTGATCTGTGGGCATCGGATCGTCTACCCCCCTAGACGTCCCTCTGACAGGGGTAGCCCGGAGTAGCACTCTCTTGTTTTTTGTTTGTTTAGGTCATATGATGATGTAAAACCATGTTGCTTCACAAGGGGAGGGCACTATCCTACCCGGTTTCATCGGAACAGGGAGTTCCCCCTTATATAAGTCCAGAACCTTAGCTTTAGGTTACAGCGCACGCATGCGAAGGGGGACACATGCACCCGGGGACTAGGTTTTGCATGTTTCAACATAGCACCACACTTCCATGCATGTTCTAGGGCCACATGCAAGTCCTTGAGGTATTCCGACGCCCTGGAGCGTGGTCTCCTGCGGAAACCTGATCTGTGGGCATCGGATCGTCTACCGCCCTAGATGTCCCTCTTACAGGGGTAGCCCGGAGTAGAACTCTCTTGTTTTGTGTTTGTTTAGGTCATATGATGATGTAAAACCATGTTGCTTCACAAGGGGAGGGCACTATCCTACCCGGTTTCACCGGAACAGGGAGTTTCCCCCTTATATAAGTCCAGAACCTTAGCTTTAGGTTACAGCGCACGCATGCGAAGGGGGACACATGCACCCGGGGACTAGGTTTTGCATGTTTCAACATAGAACCACACTTCCATGCATGTGCTAGGGCCACATGCAAGTCCTTGAGGTATTAGGCGCCCGGGCGTGGTCTCTGCGGAACCACGATCTATGGGCATCGGATCGTCTACCCCTAGGCGTCCCTCGGCAGGGGTAGCCAGTAGCACTCTCTTGTTTTGTGTTTGTTTAGGTCATATGATGATGTAAAACCATGTTGCTTCACAAGGGAGGCACTATCCTACCGGTTTCATCGAGCAGGAGTTTCACCCTTATATAAGTCTAGAACCTTAGTTGTAGGTTTCAGCGCACGCATGTGAAGGGGTACACATGCACCCAGGGACTAGGTTTTGCATGTTTCAACATAGCACCACACTTCCATGCATGTTCTAGGGCAACATGCAAGTCCTTGATGTATTAGGCGCCCGGGCGTGGTCTCTGCGGAACCACGATCTGTGGGCATCGGATCGTCTACCCCCTAGGCGTCCCTCGGCGAGGTAGCCGGAGTAGCACTCTCTTGTTTTGTGTTTGTTTAGGTCATATGATGATGTAAAACCATGTTGCTTCACAAGGAGGCACTATCCTACCGGTTTCACGAGCAGGAGTTTCCCCTTATATAAGTCCAGAACCTTAGCTTTGGGTTCTGGCCTTGCGCATGCGAAGGGAGACACATGCACCCGGGGACTAGGTTTTGCATGTTTCAACATAGCACCACACTTCCATGCATGTGCTAGGGCCACATGCAAGTCCTTGAGGTATTGGCGCCCGGGCGTGGTCTCTGCGGAACCACGATCTGTGGGCATCGGATCGTCTACCCCCTAGGCGTCCCTCGGCGAGGGAGTAGCACTCTCTTGTTTTGTGTTTGTTTAGGTCATATGATGATGTAAAACCATGTTGCTTCACAAGGAGGCACTATCCTACCGGTTTCACGGAGCGGAGTTTCCCCTTATATAAGTCAGAACCTTAGCTTTAGGTTACAGCGCATGCGAAGGGGACACATGCACCGGGGACTAGGTTTTGCATGTTTCAACATAGCACCACACTTCCATGCATGTGCTAGGGCCACATGCAAGTCCTTGAGTATTAGGCGCCGGGCGTGGTCTCTGCGGAACCACGATCCGTGGGCATCGGATCGTCTACCCCTAGGCGTCCCTCTCGAGGGGTAGCCGGTAGCACTCTCTTGTTTTGTGTTTGTTTAGGTCATATGATGATGTAAAACCATGTTGCTTCACAAGGGAGGGCACTATCCTACCGGTTTCACGAGCAGGAGTTTCCCCTTATATAAGTCCAGAACCTTAGCTTTAGTTCTACAGCACGCATGCGAAGGGGACACATGCACCCGGGACTAGGTTTTGCATGTTTCAACATAGCACCACACTTCCATGCATGTGCTAGGGCCACATGCAAGTCCTTGAGGTATTCCGCGCCCGGGCGTGGTCTCTGCGGAACCACGATCTGTGGGCATCGGATCGTCTACCCCCTAGGCGTCCCTCGGCGAGGTAGCCGGAGTAGCACTCTCTTGTTTTGTGTTTTTTTAGGTCATATGATGATGTAAAACCATGTTGCTTCACAAGGGGAGGCACTATCCTACCGGTTTCACCGAGCAGGGAGTTTCCCCCTTATATAAGTCGAACCTTAGCTTTGGGTTACTGCGCCTTGCATGCGAAGGGACACATGCACCCGGGACTAGGTTTTGCATGTTTCAACATAGCACCACACTTCCATGCATGTGCTAGGGCCACATGCAAGTCCTTGAGGTATTAGGCGCCCGGGCGTGGTCTCTGCGGAACCACGATCTGTGGGCATCGGATCGTCTACCCCCTAGACGTCCCTCTGACAGGGGTAGGCCAGAGTAGCACTCTCTTGTTTTGTGTTTGTTTAGGTCATATGATGATGTAAAACCATGTTGCTTCACAGGGGAGGGCACTATCCTACCCAGTTTCACCGGAACGGGGAGTTTCCCCCTTATATAAGTCCAGAACCTTAGCTTTTGGTTCTGGCCTGCGCATGCGAAGGGGACACATGCACCGGGGACTAGGTTTTGCATGTTTCAACATAGCACCACACTTCCATGCATGTGCTAGGGCCACATGCAAGTCCTTGAGGTATTCAGCGCCCGGGCGTGGTCTCTGCGGAACCACGATCTGTGGGCATCGGATCGTCTACCCCCTAGGCGTCCCTCGGCGAGGTAGCCGGAGTAGCACTCTCTTGTTTTGTGTTTGTTTAGGTCATATGATGATGTAAAACCATGTTGCTTCACAAGGGAGGGCACTATCCTACCGGTTTCACGAGCAGGAGTTTCCCCTTATATAAGTCCAGAACCTTAGCTTTGGGTTCTGGCATGCGCATGCGAAGGGGACACATGCACCAGGGGACTAGGTTTTGCATGTTTCAACATAGCACCACACTTCCATGCATGTGCTAGGGCCACATGCAAGTCCTTGAGGTATTCAGCGCCCGGGCGTGGTCTCTGCGGAACCACGATCTGTGGGCATCGGATCGTCTACCCCTAGGCGTCCCTCGGCGAGGGTAGCCAGATAGCACTCTCTTGTTTTGTGTTTGTTTAGGTCATATGATGATGTAAAACCATGTTGCTTCACAAGGGAGGCACTATCCTACAGTTTCACCGAGCAGGAGTTTCCCCTTATATAAGTCCAGAACCTTAGCTTTGAGTTCTACAGCGCGCACGCATGCGAAGGGGACACATGCACCGGGGACTAGGTTTTGCATGTTTCAACATAGCACCACACTTCCATGCATGTGCTAGGGCCACATGCAAGTCCTTGAGGTATTAGGCGCCCGGGCGTGGTCTCTGCGGAACCACGATCTGTGGGCATCGGATCGTCTACCCCTAGGCGTCCCTCTGAGGTAGCCAGGTAGCACTCTCTTGTTTTGTGTTTGTTTAGGTCATATGATGATGTAAAACCATGTTGCTTCACAAGGGAGGCACTATCCTACCGGTTTCACGGAGCAGGAGTTTCCCCCTTATATAAGTCGAACCTTAGCTTTGGGTTCTGCGCGCATGCGAAGGGGACACATGCACCCGGGGACTAGGTTTTGCATGTTTCAACATAGCACCACACTTCCATGCATGTGCTAGGGCCACATGCAAGTCCTTGAGGTATTAGGCGCCCGGGCGTGGTCTCTGCGGAACCACGATGCTGTGGGCATCGGATCGTCTACCCCCTAGGCGTCCCTCGTGAGGTAGCCGGAGTAGCACTCTCTTGTTTTGTGTTTGTTTAGGTCATATGATGATGTAAAACCATGTTGCTTCACAAGGGAGGCACTATCCTACAGTTTCACCGGAGCAGAGTTTCCCCTTATATAAGTCAGAACCTTAGCTTTGGGTTACAGCATGCGCATGCGAAGGGGACACATGCACCGGGGACTAGGTTTTGCATGTTTCAACATAGCACCACACTTCCATGCATGTGCTAGGGCCACATGCAAGTCCTTGAGGTATTAAGCGCCCGGGCGTGGTCTCTGCGGAACCACGATCTGTGGGCATCGGATCGTCTACCCCCTAGGCGTCCCTCGGCGGGGTAGCCGGAGTAGCACTCTCTTGTTTTGTGTTTGTTTAGGTCATATGATGATGTAAAACCATGTTGCTTCACAAGGGAGGCACTATCCTACCGGTTTCACTGGAGCAGGAGTTTCCCCTTATATAAGTCAGAACCTTAGCTTTAGGTTCTGGCCGCGCATGCGAAGGGGACACATGCACCGGGGACTAGGTTTTGCATGTTTCAACATAGCACCACACTTCCATGCATGTGCTAGGGCCACATGCAAGTCCTTGAGGTATTAGGCGCCGGGCGTGGTCTCTGCGGAACCACGATCTGTGGGCATCGGATCGTCTACCCCCTAGGCGTCCCTCGGCGAGGGTAGCCAGAGTAGCACTCTCTTGTTTTGTGTTTGTTTAGGTCATATGATGATGTAAAACCATGTTGCTTCACAAGGGAGGCACTATCCTACCGGTTTCACCGAGCAGGAGTTTCCCCTTATATAAGTCGAGAACCTTAGCTTTGGTTCTGGTTGCGCATGCGAAGGGGGACACATGCACCCGGGGACTAGGTTTTGCATGTTTCAACATAGCACCACACTTCCATGCATGTGCTAGGGCCACATGCAAGTCCTTGAGGTATTCCGACGCCCTGGAGCGTGGTCTCCTGCGGAACCCTGATCTGTGGGCATCAGATCGTCTACCCCCCTAGACGTCCCTCTGACAGGGGTAGCCCGGAGTAGCACTCTCTTGTTTTGTGTTTGTTTAGGTCATATGATGATGTAAAACCATGTTGCTTCACAAGGGGAGGGCACTATCCTACCCGGTTTCACCGGAACAGGGAGTTTCCCCCTTATATAAGTCTAGAACCTTAGCTTTAGGTTATAGCGCACGCATGCGAAGGGGGACACATGCACCCGGGGACTAGGTTTTGCATGTTTCAACATAGCACCACACTTCCATGCATGTGCTAGGGCCACATGCAAGTCCTTGAGGTATTAGGCGCCCGGGCGTGGTCTCTGCGGAACCACGATCGTGGGCATCGGATCGTCTACCCCCTAGGCGTCCCTCGGCGAGGTAGCCCGGAGTAGCACTCTCTTGTTTTGTGTTTGTTTAGGTCATATGATGATGTAAAACCATGTTGCTTCACAAGGGGAGGGTACTATCCTACCCGGTTTCACCGGAACGGGGAGTTTCCCCCTTATATAAGTCCAGAACTTTAGCTTTAGGTTACAGCGCACGCATGCGAAGGGAGACACATGCACCCGGGGACTAGGTTTTGCATGTTTCAACATAGCACCACACTTCCATGCATGTGCTAGGGCCACATGCAAGTCCTTGAGGTATTCCGAAGCCCCGGAGCGTGGTCTCCTGCGGAACTCTGATCCGTGGGCATCGGATCGTCTACCCCCTAGACGTCCCTCTGACAGGGGTAGCCCGGAGTAGCACTCTCTTGTTTTGTGTTTGTTTAGGTCATATGATGATGTAAAACCATGTTGCTTCACAAGGGGATTGCACTATCCTACCCGGTTTCACCGGAACAGGGAGTTTCCCCCTTATATAAGTCCAGAACCTTAGCTTTAGGTTACAGCGCACGCATGCGAAGGGGGACACATGAACCCGGGGACTAGGTTTTGCATGTTTCAACATAGCACCACACTTCCATGCATGTGCTAGGGCCACATGCAAGTCCTTGAGGTATTCCAACGCCCCGGAGCGTGGTCTCCTGCGGAACCCTGATCTGTGGGCATCGGATCGTCTACCCCCTAGACGTCCCTCTGACAGGGGTAGCCCGGAGTAGCACTCTCTTGTTTTGTGTTTGTTTAGGTCATATGATGATGTAAAACCATGTTGCTTCACAAGGGGATTGCACTATCCTACCCGGTTTCACCGGCAGGAGTTTCCCCTTATATAAGTCAGAACCTTAGCTTTGGGTTACTGTTGCGCATGCGAAGGGGGACACATGCACCCGGGGACTAGGTTTTGCATGTTTCAACATAGCACCACACTTCCATGCATGTGCTAGGGCCACATGCAAGTCCTTGAGGTATTCCGACGCCCCGAAGCATGGTCTCCTGCGGAGCCCTGATCCGTGGGCATCGGATCGTCTACCCCCCTAGACGTCCCTCTGACAGGGGTAGCCCGGAGTAGCACTCTCTTGTTTTGTGTTTGTTTAGGTCATATGATGATGTAAAACCATGTTGCTTCACAAGGGGATTGCACTATCCTACCCGGTTTCACCGGAACAGGGAGTTTCCCCCTTATATAAGTCCAGAACCTTAGCTTTAGGTTATAGCGCCTTGCGCATGCGAAGGGGACACATGCACCCGGGGACTAGGTTTTGCATGTTTCAACATAGCACCACACTTCCATGCATGTGCTAGGGCCACATGCAAGTCCTTGAGGTATTAGGCGCCCGGGCGTGGTCTCTGCGGAACCACGATCTGTGGGCATCGGATCGTCTACCCCTAGGCGTCCCTCGGCAGGGGTAGCCAGTAGCAGTCTCTTGTTTTGTGTCTGTTTAGGTCATATGATGATGTTAAACCATGTTGCTTCACAGGGGAGGGCACTATCATACCCGGTTTCACCGGAACAGGGAGTTTCCCCTTATATAAGTCCAGAACCTTAGCTTTGGGTTCTGGCGCACGCATGCGAAGGGGGACACATGCACCCGGGACTAGGTTTTGCATGTTTCAACATAGCACCACACTTCCATGCATGTGCTAGGGCCACATGCAAGTCCTTGAGGTATTCCGACGCCCCGGAGCGTGGTCTCATGCGGAAACCTGATCTGTGGGCATCAGATCGTCTACCACCCTAGACGTCCCTCTGATAGGGGTAGACCGGAGTAACACTCTCTTGTTTTGTGTTTGTGTAGGTCATATGATGATGTAAAACCATGTTGCTTCACAACGGGAGGGCACTAGCCTACCCGGTTTCACCGAGCAGGGAGTTTCCCCTTATATAAGTCAGAACCTTAGCTTTGGGTTACAGCTTGCGCATGCGAAGGGGACACATGCACCGGGGACTAGGTTTTGCATGTTTCAACATAGCACCACACTTCCATGCATGTGCTAGGGCCACATGCAAGTCCTTGAGGTATTAGGCGCCCGGGCGTGGTCTCTGCGGAACCACGATCTGTGGGCATCGGATCGTCTACCCCCTAGGCGTCCCTCACAGCGGAGTAGCACTCTCTTGTTTTGTGTTTGCTTAGGTCATATAATGATGTAAAACCATGTTGCTTCACAAGGGGCGGGCACTATCCTACCCGGTTTCACCGGAACGAGGAGTTTCCCCCTTATATAAGTCCAGAACCTTAGCTTTAGGTTACAGCGCTCGCATGCGAAGGGGGACACATGCACCCGGGGACTAGGTTTTGCATGTTTCAACATAGCACCACACTTCCATGCATGTGCTAGGGCCACATGCAAGTCCTTGAGGTATTAGGCGCCCGGGCGTGGTCTCTGCGGAACCACGATCTGTGGGCATCGGATCGTCTACCCCTAGGCGTCCCTCGGCAGGGGGTAGCCCGGAGTAGCACTCTCTTGTTTTGTGTTTGTTTAGGTCATATGATGATGTAAAACCATGTTGCTTCACAAGGGGAGGGCACTATCCTACCCGGTTTCACCGGAACGGGGAGTTTCCCCCTTATATAAGTCCAGAACCTTACTTTAGGTTATAGCGCACACATGCAAAGGGGGACACATGCACCCGGGGACTAGGTTTTGAATGTTTCAACATATCACCACACTCCATGCATGTGCTAGGGCCACATGCAAGTCCTTGAGGTATTAGGCGCCCGGAGCGTGGTCTCCTGTGGAACCCTGATCTGTGGGCATCAGATCGTCTACCCCCCTAGACGTCCCTCTGACAGGGGTAGCCCGGAGTAGCACTCTCTTGTTTTGTGTTGTTTAGGTCATATGATGATGTAAAACCATGTTGCTTCACAAGGGGAGGCCACTATCCTACCCAGTTTCACCGGAACGGGGAGTTCCCCCCTTATATAAGTCCAGAACCTTAGCTTTAGGTTCTACTTGCGCATGCGAAGGGGACACATGCACCCGGGGACTAGGTTTTGCATGTTTAAACGTAGCACCACACTTCCATGCATGTGCTAGGGCCACATGCAAGTCCTTGAGGTATTCCGGCCCGGGCGTGGTCTCTGCGGAACCACGATCTGTGGGCATCGGATCGTCTACCCCTAGGCGTCCCTCGTGAGGGTAGCCCAGAGTAGCACTCTCTTGTTTTGTGTTTGTTTAGGTCATATGATGATGTAAAACCATGTTGCTTCACAAGGGCAGGGCACTATCCTACAGTTTCACCAGAGGGAGTTTCCCCTTATATAAGTCCAGAACCTTAGTTTTAGGTTACAGCGCTCGCATGCGAAAGGGCACAAATGCACCCGGGGACTAGGTTTTGCATGTTTCAATATAGCACCAAGCTTCCATGCATGTGCTATGGCCACATGCAATTCCTTGAGGTATTCCGATGCCCCGGAGCGTGGTCTCCTGCGGAACCCTGATCTGTGGGCGTCAGATCGTCTACCGCCCTAGACGTCCCTCTGAAAGGGGTAGCCCGGAGTAGCACTCTCTTGTTTTTTTGTTTTTAGGTCATATGATGTTGTAAAACCATGTTGCCTCACAAGGGCAGGGCACTATCCTACCCGGTTTCACCGGAACGGGGAGTTCCCCCTTACATAAGTCCAGAATCTTAGCTTTAGGTTACAGCGCACGCATGCGAAGGGGGACACATGCACCCGGGGACTAGGTTTTGCATGTTTCAACATAGCACCACACTTCCATGCATGTGCTAGGGCCACATGCAAGTCCTTGAGGTATTAGGCGCCCGGGCGTGGTCTCTGCGGAACCACGATCTGTGGGCATCGGATCGTCTACCCCCTAGGCGTCCCTCGGCGAGGTAGCCGGAGTAGCACTCTCTTGTTTTTTTGTTTTTAGGTCATATGATGTTGTAAAACCATGTTGCCTCACAAGGGAGGCACTATCCTACCGGTTTCACGAGCAGGGAGTTTCCCCTTATATAAGTCCAGAACTTTAGCTTTGGGTTCTGGCATGCGCATGCGAAAGGGCACAAATGCACCCGGGGACTAGGTTTTGCATGTTTCAACATAGCACCACACTTCCATGCATGTGCTAGGGCAACATGCACGTCCTTGGGGTATTAGCGCCCGGGCGTGGTCTCTGCGGAACCACGATCTGTGGGCATCGGATCGTCTACCCCCTAGGCGTCCCTCGGCGGGGTAGCCCGGAGTAGCACTCTCTTGTTTTGTGTTTGTTTAGGTCATATGATGATGTAAAACCATGTTGCTTCACAAGGGGAGGGCACTATCCTACCCGGTTTCACCGGAACGGGGAGTTTCCCCCTTATATAAGTCCAGACCCTTAGTTTTAGGTTACAGCGCTCGCATGCGAAATGCACCCGAGGACTAGGTTTTGCATGTTTAACATAGCACCACACTTCCATGCATGTGCTAGGGCCACATGCAAGTACTTGAGGTATTCGGCGCCCGGGCGTGGTCTCTGCGGAACCACGATCTGTGGGCATCGGATCGTCTACCCCCTAGGCGTCCCTCGGCGAGGGTAGCCCGGAGTAGCACTCTCTTGTTTTGTGTTTGTTTAGGTCATATGATTATGTAAAACCATGTTCCTTCCCAAGGGGAGGGCACTATCCTACCCGGTTTCACCGGAACAGGGAGTTTCCCCCTTATATATGTCCAGAACCTTAGCTTTCGGTTCTGCCTTGCGCATGCGAAGGGGGAGACATGCACCCAGGGACTAGGTTTTGCATGTTTCAACATATCACCACACTTACATGCATGTGCTAGGGCCACATGCAAGTCCTTGAGGTATTAGCGCCCGGGCGTGGTCTCTGCGGAACCACGATCGTGGGCATCGGATCGTCTACCCCCTAGGCGTCCCTCGTGAGGTAGCCAGTAGCACTCTCTTGTTTTGTGTTTGTTTAGGTCATATGATGATGTAAAACCATGTTGCTTCACAAGGGAGGCACTATCCTACCGGTTTCACGGAGCAGGGAGTTTCCCCTTATATAAGTCAGAACCTTAGCTTTGGGTTCTGGCGCTTGCATGCGAAGGGGGACACATGCACCCGGGGACTAGGTTTTCCATGTTTCAACATAGAACCACACTTCCATGCATGTGCTAGGGCCACATGCAAGTCCTTGAGGTATTAGGCGCCCGGGCGTGGTCTCTGCGGAACCACGATCCGTGGGCATCGGATCGTCTACCCCTAGGCGTCCCTCGGCGAGGTAGCCGGAGTAGCACTCTATTGTTTTGTGTTTGTTTAGGTGATATGATGATGTAAAACCATGTTTCTTCACAAGGGAGGCACTATCCTACCGGTTTCACCGAGCAGGAGTTTCCCCCTTATATAAGTCCAGAACCTTAGCTTTGGGTTCTGGCCTTGCGCATGCGAAGGGGACACATGCACCGGGGACTAGGTTTTGCATGTTTCAACATAGCACCACACTTCCATGCATGTGCTAGGGCCACATGCAAGTCCTTGAGGTATTAGGCGCCGGGCGTGGTCTCTGCGGAACCACGATCTGTGGGCATCGGATCGTCTACCCCCTAGGCGTCCCTCGGCGAGGGTAGCCCGGAGTAGCACTCTCTTGTTTTGTGTTTGTTTAGGTCATATGATGATGTAAAACCATGTTGCTTCACAAGGGGAGGGCACTATCCTACCCGGTTTCACCGGAACAGGTAGTTTCCCCTTATATAAGTCCAGAACCTTAGCTTTAGGTTACTGGCACGCATGCGAAGGGGACACATGCACCCGGGGACTAGGTTTTGCATGTTTCAACATAGCACCACACTTCCATGCATGTGCTAGGGCCACATGCAAGTCCTTGAGGTATTAGGCGCCCCGGGCGTGGTCTCTGCGGAACCACGATCTGTGGGCATCGGATCGTCTACCCCCTAGGCGTCCCTCAGCGGGGTAGCCGGAGTAGCACTCTCTTGTTTTGTGTTTGTTTAGGTCATATGATGATGTAAAACCATGTTGCTTCACAAGGGAGGCACTATCCTACCGGTTTCACCGGAGCAGGAGTTTCCCCTTATATAAGTCGGAACCTTAGCTTTAGGTTCTGGCATGCGCATGCGAAGGGACACATGCACCCGGGGACTAGGTTTTGCATGTTTCAACATAGCACCACACTTCCATGCATGTGCTAGGGCCACATGCAAGTCCTTGAGGTATTCAGCGCCCGGGCGTGGTCTCTGCGGAACCACGATCTGTGGGCATCGGATCGTCTACCCCCTAGGCGTCCCTCGGCGGGGTAGCCCGGAGTAGCACTCTCTTGTTTTGTGTTTGTTTAGGTCATATGATGATGTAAAACCATGTTGCTTCACACGGGAGGGCACTATCCAACCCGGTTTCACCGGAACATCGAGTTTCCCCTTATATAAGTCCGGAACCTTAGCTTTAGGTTACTGTATGCGCATGCGAAGGGGACACATGCACCCGGGGACTAGGTTTTGCATGTTTCAACATAGCACCACACTTCCATGCATGTGCTAGGGCACATGCAAGTACTTGAGGTATTAGGCGCCCGGGCGTGGTCTCTGCGGAACCACGATCTGTGGGCATCGGATCGTCTACCCCCTAGGCGTCCCTCGGCGAGGTAGGCCGGAGTAGCACTCTCTTGTTTTGTGTTTTTTTAGGTCATATGATGATGTAAAACCATGTTGCTTCACAGGGGAGGGGACTATCCTACAGTTTCACGGAGCAGGAGTTTCCCCCTTATATAAGTCAGAACCTTAGCTTTAGGATTCTGGCGCGCATGCGAAGGGGGACACATGCACCCGGGGACTAGGTTTTGCATGTTTCAACATAGCACCACACTTCCATGCATGTGCTAGGGCCACATGCAAGTCCTTGAGGTATTCCGACGCCCCGTAGCGTGGTCTCCTGCGGAACCCTGATCTGTGGGCATCAGATCGTCTACCCCCCTAGACGTCCCTCAAACAGAGGTAGCCCGGAGTAGCACTCTCTTGTTTTGTGTTTGTTTAGGTCATATGATGATGTAAAACCATGTTGCTTCACAAGGGGAGGGCACTATCCTACCCGGTTTCACCGGAACAGGGAGTTTCCCCCTTATATAAGTCCAGAACCTTAGCTTTGGGTTCTGGCCTTGCGCATGCGAAGGGGACACATGCACCGGGGACTAGGTTTTGCATGTTTCAACATAGCACCACACTTCCATGCATGTGCTAGGGCCACATGCAAGTCCTTGAGGTATTAGGCGCCCGGGCGTGGTCTCTGCGGAACCACGATCTGTGGGCATCGGATCGTCTACCCCCTAGGCGTCCCTCGGCAGGGTAGCCGGAGTAGCACTCTATTGTTTTGTGTTTGTTTATGTAATATGCTGATGTTAAAACATGTTGCTTCACAAGGGCTTGGGACTATCCTACCCGGTTTCACTGGAACGTGGAGTTTCCCCCTTATATAAGTCTAGAACCTTAGCTTTGGGATTCTGGCTTGCGCATGCGAAGGGGACACATGCACCCGGGGACTAGGTTTTGCATGTTTCAACATAGCACCACACTTCCATGCATGTGCTAGGGCCACATGCAAGTCCTTGAGGTATTAGGCCGGAGCGTGGTCTCCTGCGGAACCATGATCTGTGGGCATCGGATCGTCTACCCCCCTAGACGTCCCTCTGACAGGGGTAGCCCGGAGTAGCACTCTCTTGTTTTGTGTTTGTTTAGGTCATATGATGATGTAAAACCATGTTGCTTCACAAGGGGAGGGCACTATCCTGCAGTTTCACGGAGCAGGAGTTTCCCCTTATATAAGTCAGAACCTTAGCTTTGGGTTACTGCATGCGAAGGGACACATGCACCGGGGACTAGGTTTTGCATGTTTCAACATAGCACCACACTTCCATGCATGTGCTAGGGCCACATGCAAGTCCTTGAGGTATTAGGCGCCCGGGCGTGGTCTCTGCGGAACCACGATCTGTGGGCATCGGATCGTCTACCCCTAGGCGTCCCTCACGGGGGTAGCCGGATAGCACTCTCTTGTTTGGTGTTTGTTTAGGTCATATGATGATGTAAAACCATGTTGCTTCACAAGGGAGGCACTATCCTACCGGTTTCACGGGCAGGAGTTTCCCCTTATATAAGTCAGAACCTTAGCTTTGGGTTCTGGCATGCGCATGCGAAGGGGACACATGCACCGGGGACTAGGTTTTGCATGTTTCCACATAGCATCACACTTCCTTGCATGTGCTAGGGCCACATGCAAGTCCTTGAGGTATTAGGCGCCCGGGCGTGGTCTCTGCGGAACCACGATCCGTGGGCATCGGATCGTCTACCCCCTAGGCGTCCCTCGGCGAGGTAGCCCGGAGTAGCACTCTCTTGTTTTGTGTTTGTTTAGGTCATATGATGATGTAAAACCATGTTGCTTCACAAGGGGATTGCACTATCCTACCCGGTTTCACTGGAACAGGGAGTTTCCCCCTTATATAAGTCCAGAACCTTAGATTTAGGTTACTTGCGCATGCGAAGGGGACACATGCACCGGGGACTAGGTTTTGCATGTTTCAACATAGCACCACACTTCCATGCATGTGCTAGGGCCACATGCAAGTCCTTGAGGTATTAGGCGCCCGGGCGTGGTCTCTGCGGAACCACGATCATGTGGGCATCGGATCGTCTACCCCTAGGCGTCCCTCGTGAGGTAGCCGGAGTAGCACTCTCTTGTTTTGTGTTTGTTTAGGTCATATGATGATGTAAAACCATGTTGTTTCACAAGGGGAGGGCATTATCCTGCAGTTTCACGGAGCAGGAGTTCCCCCTTATATAAGTCCAGAACCTTAGCTTTAGGTTATGGCGCACGCATGCGAATGGGACACATGCACCCGGGGACTAGGTTTTGCATGTTTCAACATAGCACCACACTTCCATGCATGTGCTAGGGCCACATGCAAGTCCTTGAGGTATTAGGCGCCCGGGCGTGGTCTCTGCGGAACCACGATCTGTGGGCATCGGATCGTCTACCCCCTAGGCGTCCCTCGGAGGGGTAGCCGGAGTAGCACTCTCTTGTTTTGTGTTTGTTTAGGTCATATGATGATGTAAAACCATGTTGCTTCACAAGGGAGGCACTATCCTACCGGTTTCACCGAGCAGGAGTTTCCCCCTTATATAAGTCAGAACCTTAGCTTTAGGTTCTGGCCTTGCGCATGCGAAGGGGACACATGCACCCGGGGACTAGGTTTTGCATGTTTCAACATAGCACCACACTTCCATGCATGTGCTAGGGCCACATGCAAGTCCTTGAGGTATTAGGCGCCCGGGCGTGGTCTCTGCGGAACCACGATGCATGGGCATCGGATCGTCTACCCCCTAGGCGTCCCTCGGCAGTGGTAGCCCGGAGTAGCACTCTCTTGTTTTGTGTTTGTTTAGGTCATATGATGATGTAAAACCATGTTGCTTCACAAGGGGATTGCACTATCCTACCCGGTTTCACCGGAACAGGGAGTTTCCCCCTTATATAAGTCCAGAACCTTAGTTTTGGGTTCTGCGCATGCGAAGGGGACGCATGCACCCGGGGACTAGGTTTTGCATGTTTCAACATAGCACCACACTTCCATGCATGTGCTAGGGCCACATGCAAGTCCTTGAGGTATTAGGCGCCGGGCGTGGTCTCTGCGGAACCACGATCTGTGGGCATCGGATCGTCTACCCCCTAGGCGTCCCTCGGCGAGGGGTAGCCGGGTAGCACTCTCTTGTTTTGTGTTTGTTTAGGTCATATGATGATGTAAAACCATGTTGCTTCACAAGGGAGGCACTATCCTACCGGTTTCACCGGAGCAGGAGTTTCCCCTTATATAAGTCAGAACCTTAGCTTTGGGTTACTGGCGCCGCATGCTGAAGGGGACACATGCACCGGGGACTAGGTTTTGCATGTTTCAACATAGCACCACACTTCCATGCATGTGCTAGGGCCACATGCAAGTCCTTGAGGTATTAGGCGCCCGGGCGTGGTCTCTGCGGAACCACGATCTGTGGGCATCGGATCGTCTACCCCTAGGCGTCCCTCGGCGAGGTAGCCGGAGTAGCACTCTCTTGTTTTGTGTTTATTTAGGTCATATGATGATGTAAAACCATGTTGCTTCACAAGGGAGGCACTATCCTACCGGTTTCACGGAGCAGGAGTTTCCCCTTATATAAGTCGAACCTTAGCTTTGGGTTCTGGCCTTGCATGCGAAGGGGACACATGCACCCGGGGACTAGGTTTTGCATGTTTCAACATAGCACCACACTTCCATGCATGTGCTAGGGCCACATGCAAGTCCTTGAGGTATTAGGCGCCCGGGCGTGGTCTCTGCGGAACCACGATCTGTGGGCATCGGATCGTCTACCCCCTAGGCGTCCCTCTGAGGGTAGCCAGGTAGCACTCTCTTGTTTTGTGTTTGTTTAGGTCATATGATGATGTAAAACCATGTTGCTTCACAAGGGAGGCACTATCCTGCAGTTTCACGGAGCAGGAGTTTCCCCTTATATAAGTCAGAACCTTAGCTTTGGGTTACTGGCCTTGCATGCGAAGGGGACACATGCACCGGGGACTAGGTTTTGCATGTTTCAACATAGCACCACGCTTCCATGCATGTGCTAGGGCCACATGCAAGTCCTTGAGGTATTAGGCGCCCGGGCGTGGTCTCTGCGGAACCACGATGCATGGGCATCGGATCGTCTACCCCCTAGGCGTCCCTCGGCGAGGGTAGCCGGAGTAGCACTCTCTTGTTTTGTGTTTGTTTAGGTCATATGATGATGTAAAACCATGTTGCATCACAAGGGAGGCACTATCCTACAGTTTCACCGAGCAGGAGTTTCCCCTTATATAAGTCTAGAACCTTAGCTTTGGGTTCTGGCGCTTGCATGCGAAGGGGACACATGCACCGGGGACTAGGTTTTGCATGTTTCAACATAGCACCACGCTTCCATGCATGTGCTAGGGCCACATGCAAGTCCTTGAGGTATTAGGCGCCCGGGGCGTGGTCTCTGCGGAACCACGATGCGTGGGCATCGGATCGTCTACCCCCTAGGCGTCCCTCGGCAGGGTAGCCGGAGTAGCACTCTCTTGTTTTGTGTTTGTTTAGGTCATATGATGATGTAAAACCATGTTGCTTCACAAGGGAGGCACTATCCTACCGGTTTCACCGAGCAGGAGTTTCCCCTTATATAAGTCCAGAACCTTAGCTTTGGGTTACAGTATGCATGCGAAGGGGACACATGCACCGGGGACTAGGTTTTGCATGTTTCAACATAGCACCACACTTCCATGCATGTGCTAGGGCCACATGCAAGTCCTTGAGGTATTAGGCGCCCGGGCGTGGTCTCTGCGGAACCACGATCTGTGGGCATCGGATCGTCTACCCCCTAGGCGTCCCTCACAGGGTAGCCAGGGTAGCACTCTCTTGTTTTGTTGTTCAGGTCATATGATGTTGTAAAACCATGTTGCTTCACAAGGGCAGGGCACTATCCTACCCGGTTTCACCGGAACGGGGAGTTCCCCCTTATATAAGTCCAGAACCTTAGCTTTAGGTTATGGCGCACGCATGCGAATGGGACACATGCACCCGGGGACTAGGTTTTGCATGTTTCAACATAGCACCACACTTCCATGCATGTGCTAGGGCCACATGCAAGTCCTTGAGGTATTCCGACGCCCCGGAGCGTGGTCTCCTGCGGAACCCTGATCTGTGGGCATCAGATCGTCTACCCCCCTAGACGTCCCTCAAAAAGAGGTAGCCTGGAGTAGCACTCTCTTGTTTTGTGTTTGTTTAGGTCATATGATGATGTAAAACCATGTTGATTCACAAGGGGAGGGCACTATCCTACCCGGTTTCACCGAGCAGGAGTTTCCCCTATATAAGTCCAGAACCTTAGCTTTGGGTTCTGGCATGCATGCGAAGGGGACACATGCACCGGGGACTAGGTTTTGCATGTTTCAACATAGCACCACACTTCCATGCATGTGCTAGGGCCACATGCAAGTCCTTGAGGTATTAGGCGCCCGGGCGTGGTCTCTGCGGAACCACGATCTGTGGGCATCGGATCGTCTACCCCCTAGGCGTCCCTCGGCGAGGTAGCCTGGAGTAGCACTCTCTTGTTTTGTGTTTGTTTAGGTCATATGATGATGTAAAACCATGTTGCTTCACAAGGGGAGGGCACTATCCTACCCGGTTTCACCGGAACAGGGAGTTTCCCCCTTATATAAGTCCAGAACCTTAGCTTTGGGTTCTGGCCTTGCGCATGCGAAGGGGACACATGCACCGGGGACTAGGTTTTGCATGTTTCAACATAGCACCACACTTCCATGCATGTGCTAGGGCCACATGCAACTCCTTGAGGTATTAGGCGCCCGGGCGTGGTCTCCTGCGGAACCGTGATCGGTGGGCATCGGATCGTCTACCCCCTAGGCGTCCCTCGTGAGGGTAGCCAGAGTAGCACTCTCTTGTTTTGTGTTTGTTTAGGTCATATGATGATGTAAAACCATGTTGCTTCACAGGGGAGGCACTATCCTACCGGTTTCACGAGCAGGAGTTTCCCCTTATATAAGTCCAGAACCTTAGCTTTAGGTTACAGCGCATGCATGCGAAGGGGGACACATGCACCCGGGGACTAGGTTTTGCATGTTTCAACATAGCACCACACTTCCATGCATGTGCTAGGGCCACATGCAAGTCCTTGAGGTATTAGGCGCCCGGGCGTGGTCTCTGCGGAACCACGATCTGTGGGCATCGGATCGTCTACCCCTAGGCGTCCCTCGGCGAGGTAGCCCGGAGTAGCACTCTCTTGTTTTGTGTTTGTTTAGGTCATATGATGATGTAAAACCATGTTGCTTCACAGGGGAGGGCACTATCCTACCCGGTTTCACCGGAACAGGGAGTTTCCCCCTTATATAAGTCCAGAACCTTAGCTTTAGGTTACAGCACACGCATGCGAAGGGGGACACATGCACCCGGGGACTAGGTTTTGCATGTTTCAACATAGCACCACACTTCCATGCATGTGCTAGGGCCACATGCAAGTCCTTGAGGTATTAGGCGCCCGGGCGTGGTCTCTGCGGAACCACGATCTGTGGGCATCGGATCGTCTACCCCCTAGGCGTCCCTCGTGAGGGGTAGCCAGAGTAGCACTCTCTTGTTTTGTGTTTGTTTAGGTCATATGATGATGTAAAACCATGTTGCTTCACAAGGGGAAGGCACTATCCTACCCGGTTTCACCGGAACAGGGAGTTCCCCCTTATATAAGTCCAGAACCTTAGCTTTAGGTTACGGCGCACGCATGCGAATGGGACACATGCACTCGGGGACTAGGTTTTGCATGTTTCAACATAGCACCATACTTCCATGCATGTGCTAGGGCCACATGCAAGTCCTTGAGGTATTCCGATGCCCCGGAGCGTGGTTTCCTGCGGAACCATGATCTGTGGGCATCGGATCGTCTACCCGCCTAGACGTCCCTCTGACAGAGGTAGCCTGGAGTAGAACTCTCTTGTTTTGTGTTTGTTTAGGTCATATGATGATGTAAAACCATGTTTCTTCACAAGGAGGCACTATCCTACAGTTTCACCGAGCAGAGTTTCCCCTTATATAAGTCAGAACCTTAGCTTTGGGTTACAGTATGCATGCGAAGGGGACACATGCACCCGGGGACTAGGTTTTGCATGTTTCAACATAGCACCACACTTCCATGCATGTCCTAGGGCCACATGCAAGTCCTTGAGGTATTAGGCGCCCGGGCGTGGTCTCCTGCGGAACCCTGATCTGTGGGCATCGGATCGTCTACCCCCCTAGACGTCCCTCTGACAGGGGTAGCCCGGAGTATCACTCTCTTGTTTTGTGTTTGTTTAGGTCATATGATGATGTAAAACGATGTTGCTTCACAAGGGAATTGCACTATCCTACCCGGTTTCACCGGAACAGGGAGTTTCCTCCTTATATAAGTCCAGAACCTTAGCTTTAGGTTCTGGCTTGCGCATGCGAAGGGGACACATGCACCCGGGGACTAGGTTTTGCATGTTTCAACATAGCACCACACTTCCATGCATGTGCTAGGGCCACATGCAAGTCCTTGAGGTATTAGGCGCCCGGGCGTGGTCTCTGCGGAACCACGATCTGTGGGCATCGGATCGTCTACCCCCTAGGCGTCCCTCGGCGGGGTAGCCGGAGTATCACTCTCTTGTTTTGTGTTTGTTTAGGTCATATGATGATGTAAAACCATGTTGCTTCACAAGGGAGGCACTATCCTGCAGTTTCACCGGAGCAGGGAGTTTCCCCTTATATAAGTCGAGAACCTTAGCTTTGGGTTACTGGCCTTGCGCATGCGAAGGGGACACATGCACCGGGGACTAGGTTTTGCATGTTTCAACATAGCACCACACTTCCATGCATGTGCTAGGGCCACATGCAAGTCCTTGAGGTATTAAGCGCCCGGGCGTGGTCTCTGCGGAACCACGATCTGTGGGCATCGGATCGTCTACCCCTAGGCGTCCCTCGGCGAGGTAGCCGGAGTAGCACTCTCTTGTTTTGTGTTTGTTTAGGTCATATTATGATGTAAAACCATGTTGCTTCACAAGGGGAGGGCACTATCCTACCGGTTTCACGGAGCAGGGAGTTTCCCCTTATATAAGTCGAGAACCTTAGCTTTGGGATTCTGGCCTTGCATGCGAAGGGGACACATGCACCCGGGGACTAGGTTTTGCATGTTTCAACATAGCACCACACTTCCATGCATGTGCTAGGGCCACATGCAAGTCCTTGAGGTATTAGGCGCCCGGGCGTGGTCTCTGCGGAACCACGATGCGTGGGCATCGGATCGTCTACCCCCTAGGCGTCCCTCACGAGGTAGCCGGAGTAGCACTCTCTTGTTTTGTGTTTGTTTAGGTCATATGATGATGTAAAACCATGTTGCTTCACAAGGGTAGGGCACTATCCTACCCGGTTTCACGGAGCAGGAGTTTCCCCTTATATAAGTCCAGAACCTTAGCTTTGGGTTACTGCATGCATGCGAAGGGGACACATGCACCCGGGGACTAGGTTTTGCATGTTTCAACATAGCACCACACTTCCATGCATGTGCTAGGGCCACATGCAAGTCCTTGAGGTATTAGGCGCCCGGGCGTGGTCTCTGCGGAACCACGATCTGTGGGCATCGGATCGTCTACCCCCTAGGCGTCCCTCGACGAGGTAGCCAGTAGCACTCTATTTCTTTGTGTTTGTTTAGGTCATATGATGATGTAAAACCATGTTGCTTCACACGGGAGGGCACTATCCTACCGGTTTCACGGAGCAGGAGTTTCCCCTATATAAGTCTAGAACCTTAGCTTTGGGTTCTGGCGCTTGCATGCGAAGGGGACACATGCACCCGGGACTAGGTTTTGCATGTTTCAACATAGCACCACACTTCCATGCATGTGCTAGGGCCACATGCAAGTCCTTGAGGTATTAGGCGCCCGGGCGTGGTCTCTGCGGAACCACGATCTGTGGGCATCGGATCGTCTACCCCCTAGGCGTCCCTCGGCGAGGTAGCCGGAGTAGCACTCTCTTGTTTCGTGTTTGTTTAGGTCATATGATGATGTAAAACCATGTTGCTTCACAAGGGAGGCACTATCCTGCAGTTTCACCGGAGCAGGGAGTTTCCCCTTATATAAGTCTAGAACCTTAGCTTTGGGTTTACAGCTGCGCATGCGAAGGGGACACATGCACCGGGGACTAGGTTTTGCATGTTTCAACATAGCACCACACTTCCATGCATGTGCTAGGGCCACATGCAAGTCCTTGAGGTATTAGGCGCCCGGGCGTGGTCTCTGCGGAACCACGATCTGTGGGCATCGGATCGTCTACCCCCTAGGCGTCCCTCGGCGAGGTAGGCCGGAGTAGCACTCTCTTGTTTTGTGTTTGTTTAGGTCATATGATGATGTAAAACCATGTTGCTTCACAAGGGGATTGCACTATCCTACCCGGTTTCACCGGAACAGGGAGTTTCCCCCTTATATAAGTCCAGAACCTTAGCTTTAGGTTACAGCGCACGCATGCGAAGGGGGACACATGCACCCGGGGACTAGGTTTTGCATGTTTCAACATAGCACCACACTTCCATGCATGTGCTAGGGCCACATGCAAGTCCTTGAGGTATTCCGACGCCCCGGCTTGGTCTCTGCGGAACCACGATCTGTGGGCATCGGATCGTCTACCCCCTAGGCGTCCCTCACGAGGTAGCCGGAGTAGCACTCTCTTGTTTTGTGTTTGTTTAGGTCATATGATGATGTAAAACCATGTTGCTTCACAAGGGAGGCACTATCCTACCGGTTTCACTGGAGCAGGAGTTTCCCCTTATATAAGTCCAGAACCTTAGCTTTGGGTTCTGGCATGCATGCGAAGGGGACACATGCACCCGGGGACTAGGTTTTGCATGTTTCAACATAGCACCACACTTCCATGCATGTGCTAGGGCCACATGCAAGTCCTTGAGGTATTAGGCGCCCGGGCGTGGTCTCTGCGGAACCACGATCTGTGGGCATCGGATCGTCTACCCCTAGGCGTCCCTCAGCGGGGTAGCCAGATAGCACTCTCTTGTTTTGTGTTTGTTTAGGTCATATGATGATGTAAAACCATGTTGCTTCACAAGGGAGGGCACTATCCTACCGGTTTCACGGAGCAGGGAGTTTCCCCTTATATAAGTCAGAACCTTAGCTTTGGGTTACAGCGCATGCTTGAAGGGGACACATGCACCGGGGACTAGGTTTTGCAAGTTTCAACATAGCACCACACTTCCATGCATGTGCTAGGGCCACATGCAAGTCCTTGAGGTATTAGGCGCCCGGGCGTGGTCTCTGCGGAACCACGATCTGTGGGCATCGGATCGTCTACCCCCTAGGCGTCCCTCGGCAGGGGTAGCCGGAGTAGCACTCTCTTGTTTTGTGTTTGTTTAGGTCATATGATGATGTAAAACCATGTTGCTTCACAAGGGAGGCACTATCCTACCGGTTTCACGGAGCAGAGTTTCCCCTTATATAAGTCGAACCTTAGCTTTGGGTTTACAGCGCATGCGAAGGGGACACATGCACCCGGGACTAGGTTTTGCATGTTTCAACATAGCACCACACTTCCATGCATGTGCTAGGGCCACATGCAAGTCCTTGAGGTATTCAAGCCCGGGCGTGGTCTCTGCGGAACCACGATCTGTGGGCATCGGATCGTCTACCCCCTAGGCGTCCCTCGGCGAGGTAGCCGGAGTAGCACTCTCTTGTTTTGTGTTTGTTTAGGTCATATGATGATGTAAAACCATGTTGCTTCACAAGGGAGGCACTATCCTACCGGTTTCACGGAGCAGGAGTTCCCCTTATATAAGTCCAGAACCTTAGCTTTGGGTTACTGCCTTGCGCATGCGAATGGGGACACATGCACCCGGGGACTAGGTTTTGCATGTTTCAACATAGCACCACACTTCCATGCATGTGCTAGGGCCACATGCAAGTCCTTGAGGTATTAGGCGCCCGGGCGTGGTCTGCTGCGGAACCCCGATCTGTGGGCATCAGATCGTCTACCCCCCTAGACGTCCCTCTGACAGGGGTAGCCCGGAGTAGCACTCTCTTGTTTTGTGTTTGTTTAGGTCATATGATGATGTAAAACCATGTTGCTTCACAGGGGAGGGCACTATCCTACCCGGTTTCATCGGAACAGGGAGTTTCCCCTTATATAAGTCCAGAACCTTAGCTTTAGGTTACAGCGCTCGCATGCGAAGGGGGACACATGCACCCGGGGACTAGGTTTTGCATGCTTCAACATAGCACCACACTTCCATGCATGTTCTAGGGCAACATGCAAGTCCTTGAGGTATTAGGCGCCCGGGCGTGGTCTCTGCGGAACCACGATGCTGTGGGCATCGGATCGTCTACCCCTAGGCGTCCCTCGTGAGGTAGCCGGAGTAGCACTCTCTTGTTTTGTGTTTGTTTAGGTCATATGATGATGTAAAACCATGTTGCTTCACAAGGAGAGGGCACTATCCTACCGGTTTCACGGAGCAGGAGTTTCCCCTTATATAAGTCAGAACCTTAGCTTTGGGTTACAGCGCATGCATGCGAAGGGGACACATGCACCGGGGACTAGGTTTTGCATGTTTCAACATAGCACCACACTTCCATCCATGTGCTAGGGCCACATGCAAGTCCTTGAGGTATTAGGCGCCCGGGCGTGGTCTCTGCGGAACCACGATGCGTGGGCATCGGATCGTCTACCCCCTAGGCGTCCCTCACAGGGGGTAGCCGGAGTAGCACTCTCTTGTTTTGTGTTTGTTTAGGTCATATGATGATGTAAAACCATGTTGCTTCACAAGGGAGGCACTATCCTACCGGTTTCACGGAGCAGGGAGTTTCCCCTTATATAAGTCAGAACCTTAGCTTTGGGTTACAGCGTATGCATGCGAAGGGGACACATGCACCCGGGGACTAGGTTTTGCATGTTTCAACATAGCACCACACTTCCATGCATGTGCTAGGGCCACATGCAAGTCCTTGAGGTATTAGGCGCCCGGGCGTGGTCTCTGCGGAACCACGATCTGTGGGCATCGGATCGTCTACCCCCTAGGCGTCCCTCGGCGAGGGTAGCCAGTAGCACTCTCTTGTTTTGTGTTTGTTTAGGTCATATGATGATGTAAAACCATGTTGCTTCACAAGGGAGGCACTATCCTACCGGTTTCACCGAGCAGGGAGTTCCCCTTATATAAGTCCAGAACCTTAGCTTTGAGGATTCTGGCGCATGCATGCGAAGGGGACACATTCACCCGGGGACTAGGTTTTGCATGTTTCAACATAGCACCACACTTCCATGCATGTGCTAGGGCCACATGCAAGTCCTTGAGGTATTCGGCGCCGGGCGTGGTCTCTGCGGAACCACGATCTGTGGGCATCGGATCGTCTACCCCCTAGGCGTCCCTCGGCGAGGTAGCCGGAGTAGCACTCTCTTGTTTTGTGTTTGTTTAGGTCATATGATGATGTAAAACCATGTTGCTTCACAAGGGAGGCACTATCCTACCGGTTTCACCGGAGCAGGAGTTTCCCCTTATATAAGTCCAGAACCTTAGCTTTGGGTTACAGCATGCATGCGAAGGGGACACATGCACCGGGGACTAGGTTTTGCATGTTTCAACATAGCACCACACTTCCATGCATGTGCTAGGGCCACATGCAAGTCCTTGAGGTATTAGGCGCCCGGGCGTGGTCTCTGCGGAACCACGATCTGTGGGCATCGGATCGTCTACCCCCTAGGCGTCCCTCGGCGGGGGTAGCCAGAGTAGCACTCTCTTGTTTTGTGTTTGTTTAGGTCATATGATGATGTAAAACCATGTTGCTTCACAAGGGGAGGGCACTATCTTACCGGTTTCACGGAGCAGGAGTTTCCCCTTATATAAGTCAGAACCTTAGCTTTGGGTTCTGGCTTGCGCATGCGAAGGGGACACATGCACCCGGGACTAGGTTTTGCATGTTTCAACATAGCACCACACTTCCATGCATGTGCTAGGGCCACATGCAAGTCCTTGAGGTATTCAGCGCCCGGGCGTGGTCTCTGCGGAACCACGATCTGTGGGCATCGGATCGTCTACCCCCTAGGCGTCCCTCGGCAGGGGTAGCCCGGAGTAGCACTCTCTTGTTTTGTGTTTGTTTAGGTCATATGATGTTGTAAAACCATGTTGCTTCACAAGGGCAGGGCACTATCCTACCCGGTTTCACCGGTACGGGGAGTTTCCCCTTATATAAGTCCAGAACCTTAGCTTTCGGTTACGGCGCATGCATGAGAATGGGACACATGCACCCGGGGACTAGGTTTTGCATGTTTCAACATAGCACCACACTTCCATGCATGTGCTAGGGCCACATGCAAGTCCTTGAGGTATTAGGCGCCCGGGCGTGGTCTCTGCGGAACCACGATCTGTGGGCATCGGATCGTCTACCCCCTAGGCGTCCCTCGGAGGGGGGTAGCCGGAGTAGCACTCTCTTGTTTTGTGTTTGTTTAGGTCATATGATGATGTAAAACCATGTTGCTTCACAAGGGTAGGGCACTATCCTACCGGTTTCACGAAGGGGAGTTTCCCCTTATATAAGTCAGAACCTTAGCTTTAGATTCTGGTTGCGCATGCATGCGAAGGGGACACATGCACCGGGGACTAGGTTTTGCATCTTTCAACATAGCACCACACTTCCATGCATGTGCTAGGGCCACATGCAAGTCCTTGAGGTATTAGGCGCCCGGGCGTGGTCTCTGCGGAACCACGATCTGTGGGCATCGGATCGTCTACCCCCTAGGCGTCCCTCACGAGGTAGCCAGTAGCACTCTCTTGTTTTGTGTTTGTTTAGGTCATATGATGATGTAAAACCATGTTGCTTCACAAGGGAGGGCACTATCCTGCAGTTTCACGAGCAGGAGTTTCCCCTTATATAAGTCTAGAACCTTAGCTTTGGGTTCTGGCGCTTGCATGCGAAGGGGACACATGCACCGGGGACTAGGTTTTGCATGTTTCAACATAGCACCACACTTCCATGCATGTGCTAGGGCCACATGCAAGTCCTTGAGGTATTAGGCGCCCGGGCGTGGTCTCTGCGGAACCACGATCTGTGGGCATCGGATCGTCTACCCCCTAGGCGTCCCTCGGAGGGTAGCCAGAGTAGCACTCTCTTGTTTTGTGTTTGTTTAGGTCATATGATGATGTAAAACCATGTTGCTTCACAAGGGAGGCACTATCCTACCGGTTTCACGGGAGCAGGAGTTCCCCTTATATAAGTCAGAACCTTAGCTTTGGGTTCTGGCGCTTGCATGCGAAGGGGACACATGCACCGGGGACTAGGTTTTGCATGTTTCAACATAGCACCACACTTCCATGCATGTGCTAGGGCCACATGCAAGTCCTTGAGGTATTAGGCGCCCGGGCGTGGTCTCTGCGGAACCACGATGCGTGGGCATCGGATCGTCTACCCCCTAGGCGTCCCTCGGCAGGGGTAGCCAGAGTAGCACTCTCTTGTTTTGTGTTTGTTTAGGTCATATGATGATGTAAAACCATGTTGCTTCACAACGGGAGGCACTATCCTACCGGTTTCACGGAGCAGGAGTTCCCCTTATATAAGTCTAGAACCTTAGCTTTAGGTTCTGCCTTGCGCATGCGAAGGGGACACATGCACCCGGGGACTAGGTTTTGCATGTTTCAACATAGCACCACACTTCCATGCATGTGCTAGGGCCACATGCAAGTCCTTGAGGTATTAGGCGCCCGGGCGTGGTCTCTGCGGAACCACGATCTGTGGGCATCGGATCGTCTACCCCCTAGGCGTCCCTCACGAGGGTAGCCGGAGTAGCACTCTCTTGTTTTGTGTTTGTTTAGGTCATACGATGATGTAAAACCATGTTGCTTCACAAGGGAGGCACTATCCTACCGGTTTCACTGGAGCAGGAGTTTCCCCTTATATAAGTCAGAACCTTAGCTTTAGGTTACAGCGCACGCATGCGAAGGGGGACACATGCACTCAGGGACTAGGTTTTGCATGTCTCAACATATCACCACACTTCCATGCATGTGCTAGGGCCACATGCAAGTCGTTGAGGTATTCCGACGCCCTGGAGCGTGGTCTCCGTCGGAACCCTGATCTGTGGGCATCGGATCGTCTACCCCCTAGACGTCCCTCTACAAGGGGTAGCCCGAAGTAGCACTCTCTTGTTTTGTGTTTGTTTAGGTCATATGATGATGTAAAACCATGTTGCTTCACAAGTGGAGGGCACTATCCTACCCGGTTTCACCGGAACGGGGAGTTCCCCCTTATATAAGTCCATAACCTTAGCTTTAGGTTCTGCGCCTTGCATGCGAAGGGGACACATGCACCGGGGACTAGGTTTTGCATGTTTCAACATAGCACCACACTTCCATGCATGTGCTAGGGCCACGTGCAAGTCCTTGAGGTATTAGCGCCCGGGCGTGGTCTCTGCGGAACCACGATCTGTGGGCATCGGATCGTCTACCCCTAGGCGTCCCTCGACGAGGTAGCCGGAGTAGCACTCTCTTGTTTTGTGTTTGTTTAGGTTATATGATGATGTAAAACCATGTTGCTTCAGAAGGGCAGGCACTATCCTACAGTTTCACCGGAGCAGGAGTTTCCCCTTATATAAGTCTAGAACCTTAGCTTTGGGTTACTGGCGCGCATGCGAAGGGGACACATGCACCCGGGGACTAGGTTTTGCATGTTTCAACATAGCACCACACTTCCATGCATGTGCTAGGGCCACATGCAAGTCCTTGAGGTATTAGGCGCCCGGGCGTGGTCTCTGCGGAACCACGATCTGTGGGCATCGGATCGTCTACCCCCTAGGCGTCCCTCATGAGGTAGCCGGGTAGAACTCTCTTGTTTTGTGTTTGTTTAGGTCATATGATGATGTAAAACCATGTTGCTTCACAAGGGCAGGCACAAAACAAACCCGTTTAAGCGGAACAGGGAGTTTCCCCCTTATATAAGTCAAGAACCTTAGCTTTAGGTTCTGGCGCATGCATGAAGGGGACACATGCACCGGGGACTAGGTTTTGCATGTTTGAACATAGCACCACACTTCCATGCATGTGCTAGGGCCACATGCAAGTCCTTGAGGTATTCAAGCGCCCGGGCGTGGTCTCTGCGGAACCACGATCTGTGGGCATCGGATCGTCTACCCCCTAGGCGTCCCTCGAGGGTAGCCAGGGTATCACTCTCTTGTTTTGTGTTTGTTTAGGTCATATGATGATGTAAAACCATGTTTCTTCACAAGGGGAGGCACTATCCTACCAGGTTTCACCGGAACGGGGAGTTTCCCCCTTATATAAGTCTAGAACCTTAGCTTTAGGTTATAGCGCACGCATGCGAAGGGGGACACATGCACCCGGGGACTAGGTTTTGCATGTTTCAACATAGAACCAAGCTTCCATGCATGTGCTATGGCCACATGCAATTCCTTGTGGTATTAGGCGCCCGGGCGTGGTCTCTGCGGAACCACGATGCGTGGGCATCGGATCGTCTACCCCCTAGGCGTCCCTCGGAGGGTAGCCGGAGTAGCACTCTCTTGTTTTGTGTTTGTTTAGGTCATATGATGATGTAAAACCATGTTGCTTCACAAGGGCAGGGCACTATCCTACCCGGTTTCACCGGAGCAGAGTTTCCCCTTATATAAGTCAGAACCTTAGCTTTAGGTTCTGCGCATGCATGCGAAGGGGACACATGCACCCGGGGACTAGGTTTTGCATGTTTCAACATAGCACCACACTTCCATGCATGTGCTAGGGCCACATGCAAGTCCTTGAGGTATTAGGCGCCCGGGCGTGGTCTCTGCGGAACCACGATGCGTGGGCATCGGATCGTCTACCCCCTAGGCGTCCCTCGGCGAGGTAGCCGGAGTAGCACTCTCTTGTTTTGTGTTTGTTTAGGTCATATGATGATGTAAAACCATGTTGCTTCACAAGGGAGGCACTATCCTACCGGTTTCACCGGAGCAGAGTTTCCCCTTATATAAGTCTAGAACCTTAGCTTTGGGTTACAGCGCATGCATGAAGGGGACACATGCACCGGGGACTAGGATTTGCATGTTTCAACATAGCACCGCACTTCCATGCATGTCCTAGGGCCACATGCAAGTCCTTGAGGTATTCAGCCGGGCGTGGTCTCTTGCGGAACCCTGATCTGTGGGCATCGGATCGTCTACCCCCCTAGACGTCCCTCTGACAGGGGTAGCCCAGAGTAGCACTCTCTTGTTTCGTGTTTGTTTAGGTCATATGATGATGTAAAACCATGTTGCTTCACAAGGGAATTTCACTATCCTACCCAGTTTCACCGGAACAGGGAGTTTCCTCCTTATATAAGTCCAGAACCTTAGCTTTAGGTTACAGCGCACGCATGCGAAGGGGGACACATGAACCCGGGGACTAGGTTTTGCATGTTTCAACATAGCACCACACTTCCATGCATGTTCTAGGGCCACATGCAAGTCCTTGAGGTATTCCAATGCCCCGGAGCGTGGTCTGCTGCGGAACCCTGATCTGTGGGCATCGGATCGTCTACCCCCCTAGACGTCCCTCTGACAGGGGTAGCCCGCAGTAGCACTCTCTTGTTTTATGTTTGTTTAGGTCATATGTTGATGTAAAACCATGTTGCTTCACAAGGGGAAGGCACTATCCTACCCGGTTTCACCGGAACAGGGAGATTCCCCCTTATATAAGTCTAGAACCTTAGCTTTAGGTTACAACGCACGCATGCGAAGGGGGACACATGCACCCGGGGACTAGGTTTTGCATGTTTCAACATAGTACCACACTTCCATGCATGTGCTAGGGCCACATGCAAGTCCTTGAGGTATTCCGACGCCCCGGAGCGTGCTCTCCTGCGGAACCCTGAACTGTGGGCATCGGATCGTCTACCCCCCTAGACGTCCCTCTGACAGAGGTAGCCCGGAGTAGCACTCTCTTGTTTTTTGTTTGTTTAGGTCATATGATGATGTAAAACCATGTTGCTTCACACGGGAGTGCACTATCCTACAGTTTCACGGGCAGGGAGTTTCCCCTTATATAAGTCAGAACCTTAGCTTTGGGTTACATGCGCATGCATGAAGGGGACACATGCACCCGGGGACTAGGTTTTGCATGTTTCAACATAGCACCACACTTCCATGCATGTGCTAGGGCCACATGCAAGTCCTTGATGTATTAGGCGCCCGGGCGTGGTCTCTGCGGAACCACGATCTGTGGGCATCGGATCGTCTACCCCCTAGGCGTCCCTCGGCGAGGTAGCCGGAGTAGCACTCTCTTGTTTTGTGTTTGTTTAGGTCATATGATGATGTAAAACCATGTTGCTTCACAAGGGAGGCACTATCCTACCGGTTTCACGGAGCAGGAGTTTCCCCCTTATATAAGTCAGAACCTTAGCTTTGGGTTACTGGCATGCATGCGAAGGGGACACATGCACCCGGGGACTAGGTTTTGCATGTTTCAACATAGCACCACACTTCCATGCATGTGCTAGGGCCACATGCAAGTCCTTGAGGTATTAGGCGCCGGGCGTGGTCTCTGCGGAACCACGATCTGTGGGCATCGGATCGTCTACCCCTAGGCGTCCCTCGTGAGGGTAGCCAGTAGCACTCTCTTGTTTTGTGTTTGTTTAGGTCATATGATGATGTAAAACCATGTTGCTTCACAAGGGAGGCACTATCCTACCGGTTTCACCGGCAGGAGTTTCCCCTTATATAAGTCGAGAACCTTAGCTTTGGGTTCTGGCGCATGCATGAAGGGGACACATGCACCCGGGACTAGGTTTTGCATGTTTCAACATAGCACCACACTTCCATGCATGTGCAAGGGCCACATGCAAGTCCTTGAGGTATTAGGCGCCCGGGCGTGGTCTCTGCGGAACCACGATCTGTGGGCATCGGATCGTCTACCCCCTAGGCGTCCCTCGGCGAGGTAGCCGGAGTAGCACTCTCTTGTTTTGTGTTTGCTTAGGTCATATGATGATGTAAAACCATGTTGTTTCACAAGGGGAGGACACTATCCTTTTCACCGGAACCAGGAGTTTCCCCCTTATATAAGTCTAGAACCTTAGCTTTAGGTTCTGGCGCGCATGCGAAGGGGACACATGCACCCGGGGACTAGGTTTTGCATGTTTCAACATAGCACCACACTTCCATGCATGTGCTAGGGCCACATGCAAGTCCTTGAGGTATTAGGCGCCCGGGCGTGGTCTGCGGAACCACGATCTGTGGGCATCGGATCGTCTACCCCTAGGCGTCCCTACGACAGGGTAGCCGGAGTAGCACTCTCTTGTTTTGTGTTTATTTAGGTCATATGATGATGTAAAACCATGTTGCTTCACAAGGGAGGCACTATCCTACCGGTTTCACCGAGCAGGGAGTTTCCCCTTATATAAGTCAGAACCTTAGCTTTAGGGTTACAGCATGCATGCGAAGGGGACACATGCACCCGGGGACTAGGTTTTGCATGTTTCAACATAGCACCACACTTCCATGCATGTGCAAGGGCCACATGCAAGTCCTTGAGGTATTAGGCGCCGGGCGTGGTCTCTGGAACCACGATCTGTGGGCATCGGATCGTCTACCCCCTAGGCGTCCCTCGGCGAGGGTAGCCAGAGTAGCACTCTCTTGTTTTGTGTTTGTTTAGGTCATATGATGATGTAAAACCATGTTGCTTCACATGGGAGGGCACTATCCTACCGGTTTCACCGAGCAGGAGTTTCCCCTTATATAAGTCGAACCTTAGCTTTAGGTTACTGCGCATGCATGCGAAGGGGACACATGCACCGGGGACTAGGTTTTGCATGTTTCAAGATAGCACCACACTTACATGCATGTGCTAGGGCCACATGCAAGTCCTTGAGGTATTAGGCGCCCGGGCGTGGTCTCTGCGGAACCCTGATCTGTGGGCATAGGATCGTCTACCCCCTAGACATTCCTCTGACAGGGGTAGCACTCTCTTGTTTTGTGTTTGTTTAGGTCATATGATGATGTAAAACCATGTTGCTTCACAAGGGGAGGGCACTATCCTACCCGGTTTCACGGAGCAGGAGTTTCCCCTTATATAAGTCCAGAACCTTAGCTTTGGGTTACAGCGCATGCGAAGGGGACACATGCACCGGGGACTAGGTTTTGCATGTTTCAACATAGCACCCCACTTACATGCATGTGCTAGGGCCACATGCAAGTCCTTGAGGTATTAGGCGCCCGGGCGTGGTCTCTGCGGAACCACGATCTGTGGGCATCGGATCGTCTACCCCCTAGGCGTCCCTCGGCGGGGTAGCCAGATAGCACTCTCTTGTTTTGTGTTTTTTTAGGTCATATGATGATGTAAAACCATGTTGCTTCACAGGGGAGGGCACTATCCTACCCGGTTTCACCGGAACAGGGAGTTTCCCCCTTATATAAGTCCAGAACCTTAGCTTTAGGTTACAGCGCACGCATGCGAAGGGGGACACATGCACCCGGGGACTAGGTTTTGCATGTTTCAACATAGCACCACACTTCCATGCATGTGCTAGGGCCACATGCAAGTCCTTGAGGTATTAGGCGCCCGGGCGTGGTCTCTGCGGAACCACGATCATGGGCATCAGATCGTCTACCCCCCTAGACGTCCCTCAAACAGAGGTAGCCGGAGTAGCACTCTCTTGTTTTGTGTTTGTTTAGGTCATATGATGATGTAAAACCATGTTGCTTCACAAGGAGAGGGCACTATCCTACCCGGTTTCACCGGAACAGGGAGTTTCCCCCTTATATAAGTCCACAACCTTAGCTTTAGGTTACAGCGCATGCATGCGCGGGGGACACATGCACCCGGGGACTAGGTTTTGCATGTTTCAACATAGCACCACACTTCCATGCATGTGCTAGGGCCACATGCAAGTCCTTGAGGTATTTTGACGCCCCGGAGCGTGGTCTGCTGCGGAACCCTGATCTGTGGGCATCGGATCGTCTACCCCCTAGACGTCCCTCTACAAGGGGTAGCCCGGAGTAGCACTCTCTTGTTTTGTGTTTGTTTAGGTCATATGATGATGTAAAACCATGTTTCTTCACAAGTGGAGGGCACTATCCTACCCGGCACCACCACCCGGGAGTTTCCCCTTATATAAGTCTAGAACCTTAGCTTTAGGTTACTGACATGCATGCGAAGGGGACACATGCACCCGGGACTAGGTTTTGCATGTTTCAACATAGCACCACACTTCCATGCATGTGCTAGGGCCACATGCAAGTCCTTGAGGTATTCGGCGCCCGGGCGTGGTCTCTGCGGAACCACGATGCATGGGCATCGGATCGTCTACCCCCCTAGACGTCCCTCTGACAGGGGTAGCCCGGAGTAGCACTCTCTTGTTTTGTGTTTGTTTAGGTCATATGATGATGTAAAACCATGTTGCTTCACAAGGGGAGGGCACTATCCTACCCGGTTTCACCGGAACAGGGAGTTTCCCCCTTATATAAGTCCAGAACCTTAGCTTTAGGTTACAATGCGGAGAGGGACACATGCACCCGGGGACTAGGTTTTGCATGTTTCAACATAGCACCACACTTCCATGCATGTGCTAGGGCCACATGCAAGTCCTTGAGGTATTTCGACGCCCCGGAGCGTGGTCTGCTGCGGAACCCTGATCTGTGGGCATCGGATCGTCTACCCCCTAGACTTCCCTCTGACAGGGGTAGCCCAGAGTAGCACTCTCTTGTTTTGTGTTTGCTTAGGTCATATGATGATGTAAAACCATGTTGTTTCACAAGGGGAGGGCACTATCCTTTTCACCGGAACCGGGAGTTTCCCCCTTATATAAGTCCACAACCTTAGCTTTAGGTTACAGCGCATGCATGCGCGGGGGACACATGCACCCGGGGACTAGGTTTTGCATGTTTCAACATAGCACCACACTTCCATGCATGTGCTAGGGCCACATGCAAGTCCTTGAGGTATTCTGACGCCCCGGAGCGTGGTCTCCTGCGGAACCCTGACCTGTGGGCATCGGATCGTCTCCCCCCCTAGACGTCCCTCTGACAGGGGTAGCCCAGAATAGCACTCTCTTGTTTTGTGTTTGCTTAGGTCATATGATGATGTAAAACCATGTTGTTTTACAAGGGGAGGGTACTATCCTTTTCACCGGAACCGGGAGTTTCCCTCTTATATAAGTCCAGAACCTTAGCTTTAGGTTACAGCGCATGCATGCGAAGGGGGACACATGCACCCGGGGACTAGGTTTTGCATGTTTCAACATAGCACCACACTTCCATGCATGTGCTAGGGCCACATGCAAGTCCTTGAGGTATTCCGACGCCCCGGAGCGTGGTCTCCTGCGGAACCCTGATCTGTGGGCATCGGATCGTCTACCCCCCTAGACGTCCCTCTGACAGGGGTAGCCCGGAGTAGCACTCTCTTGTTTTGTGTTTGTTTAGGTCATATGATGATGTAAAACCATGTTCCTTCACAAGGGGAGGGCACTATCCTACCCGGTTTCACCGGAACAGGGAGTTTCCCCTTATATAAGTCCAGAACCTTAGCTTTGGGTTACAGCATGCATGCGAAGGGGACACATGCACCCGGGACTTGGTTTTGCATGTTTCAACATAGCACCACGCTTCCCTGCATGTGCCAGGGCCACCTGCAAGTCCATGATGTATTCCGACGCCCCGGAGCGTGGTCTCCTGCGGAACCCTGATCCGTGGGCATCGGATCGTCTACCCCCCTAGACGTCCCTCTGACAGGGGTAGCCCGGAGTAGCACTCTCTTGTTTTGTGTTTGTTTAGGTCATATGATGATGTAAAACCATGTTGCTTCACAAGGGGAGGGCACTATCCTACCCGGTTTCACCGGAACGGGGAGTTTCCCCCTTATATAAGTCCAGAACCTTAGCTTTAGGTTACAGCGCACGCATGCGAAGGGGGACACATGCACCCGGGGACTAGGTTTTGCATGTTTCAACATAGCACCACACTTCCATGCATGTGCTAGGGCCACATGCAAGTCCTTGAGGTATTTTGACGCCCCGGAGCGTGGTCTCCTGCGGAACCCTGATCTGTGGGCATCGGATCGTCTACCCCCCTAGACGTCCCTCTGACAGGGGTAGCCCGGAGTAGCACTCTCTTGTTTTGTGTTTGTTTAGGTCATATGATGATGTAAAACCATGTTGCTTCACAGGGGAGGGCACTATCCTACCCGGTTTCACCGGAACAGGGAGTTTCCCCCTTATATAAGTCCAGAACCTTAGCTTTAGGTTACAGCGCACGCATGCGAAGGGGACACATGCACCCGGGACTAGGTTTTGCATGTTTCAACATAGCACCACACTTCCATGCATGTGCTAGGGCCACATGCAAGTCCTTGAGGTATTCCGACGCCCCGGAGCGTGGTCTCCTGCGGAACCCTGATCTGTGGGCATCGGATCGTCTACCCCCTAGACGTCCCTCTGACAGGGGTAGCCCGGAGTAGCACTCTCTTGTTTTGTGTTTGTTTAGGTCATATGATGATGTAAAACCATGTTGCTTCACAAGGGGAGGGCACTATCCTACCCGGTTTCACCGGAACGGGGAGTTTCCCCCTTATATAAGTCCAGAACCTTAGCTTTAGGTTACAGCGCACGCATGCGAAGGGGGACACATGCACCCGGGACTAGGTTTTGCATGTTTCAACATAGCACCACACTTCCATGCATGTGCTAGGGCCACATGCAAGTCCTTGAGGTATTCCGACGCCCTGGAGCGTGGTCTGCTGCGGAACCATGGTCTGTGGCATCGGATTGTCTACCCCTAGACGTCCCTCTGACAGGGGTAGCCCGGAGTAGCACTCTCTTGTTTTGTGTTTGTTTAGGTCATATGATGATGTAAAACCATGTTGCTTCACAAGGGGAGGGCACTATCCTACCCGGTTTCACCGGAACGGGGAGTTTCCCCCTTATATAAGTCCAGAACCTTAGCTTTAGGTTACAGCGCACGCATGCGAAGGGAGACACATGCACCCGGGGACTAGGTTTTGCATGTTTCAACATAGCACCACACTTCCATGCATGTGCTAGGGCCACATGCAAGTCCTTGAGGTATTCCGACGCCCCGGAGCGTGGTCTCCTGCGGAACCCTGATCTGTGGGCATCGGATCGTCTACCCCCCTAGACGTCCCTCTGACAGGGGTAGCCCGGAGTAGCACTCTCTTGTTTTGTGTTTTTTAGGTCATATGATGATGTAAAACCATGTTGCTTCACAAGGGGAGGGCACTATCCTACCCGGTTTCACCGGAACAGGGAGTTTCCCCCTTATATAAGTCCAGAACCTTAGCTTTAGGTTACAGCGCATCTGAAGGGGACACATGCACCCGGGACTAGGTTTTGCATGTTTCAACATAGCACCACACTTCCATGCATGTGCTAGGGCCACATGCAAGTCCTTGAGGTATTCCGACGCCCCGGAGCATGGTCTCCTGCGGAACCCTGATCTGTGGGCATCGGATCGTCTACCCCCTAGACGTCCCTCTGACAGGGGTAGCCCGGAGTAGCACTCTCTTGTTTTGTGTTTGTTTAGGTCATATGATGATGTAAAACCATGTTGCTTCACAAGGGCAGGGCACTATCCTACCCGGTTTCACTGGAACGGGGAGTTCCCCCTTATATAAGTCTAGAACCTTAGCTTTAGGTTACAGCGCACGCATGCGAAGGGGGACACATGCACCCAGGGACTAGGTTTTGCATGTTTCAACATAGCACCACACTTCCATGCATGTTCTAGGGCCACATGCAAGTCCTTGAGGTATTTCGCCCGGGCATGGTCTCTGCGGAACCACGATGCGTGGGCATCGGATCGTCTACCCCCCTAGACGTCCCTCTAACAGGGGTAGCCCGGAGTAGAACTCTCTTGTTTTGTGTTTGTTTAGGTCATATGATGATGTAAAACCATGTTTCTTCACAAGGGGAGGGCACTATCCTACCCGGTTTCACCGGAACGGGGAGTTTCCCCCTTATATAAGTCTAGAACCTTAGCTTTAGGTTACAGCGCACGCATGCGAATGGGGACACATGCACCCGGGGACTAGGTTTTGCATGTTTCAACATAGCACCACACTTCCATGCATGTGCTAGGGCCACATGCAAGTCCTTGAGGTATTCTGACGCCCTGGAGCGTGGTCTCCCGGGGAACCACGATCGTGGGCATCGGATCGTCTACCCCTAGGCGATCCTCTCAGGGGTAGCCAGAGTAGCACTCTCTTGTTTTGTGTTTGTTTAGGTCATATGTTGATGTAAAACCATGTTGCTTCACAAACGGAGGGCACTATCCTACCGGTTTCACGAAGGGAGTTTCCCCTTATATAAGTCGAACCTTAGCTTTAAGTTACTGCGACGATGCATGCGAAGGGAGACACATGCACCCGGGGACTAGGTTTTGCATGTTTCAACATAGCACCACACTTCCATGCATGTTCTAGGGCCACATGCAAGTCCTTGAGGTATTCTGATGCCCCGGAGCGTGGTCTCCTGCGGAACCTGATCTGTGGGCATCAGATCGTCTACCCCCTAGACGTTCCTCTGACAGGGGTAGCCCGGAGTAGCACTCTCTTGTTTTGTGTTTGTTTAGGTCATATGATGATGTAAAACCATGGTGCTTCACAAGGGGAGGGCACTATCCTACCCGGTTTCACTGAAACGGGGAGCTTCCCCTTATATAAGTCTAGAACCTTAGCTTTAGGTTACAAGACGCATGCGAAGGGGGAGACATGCACCCAGGGACTAGGTTTTGCATGTTTCAACATATCACCACACTTCCATGCATGTTCTTGGGCCACATGCAAGTCCTTGAGGTATTCCGACGCCCCGGAGCATGGTCTGCTGCGGAACCCTGATCTGTGGGCATCGGATCGTCTACCCCCCTAGACAATCCTCTAACAGGGGTGGACCGGAGTAGAACTCTCTTGTTTTGTGTTTGTTTAGGTCATATGATGATGTAAAACCATGGTTCTTCACAAGGGGAGGGCACTATCCTACCCGGTTTCACCGGAACGGGGAGTTTCCCCCTTATATAAGTCCAGAACCTTAGCTTTTGGTTACAGCGCACGCATGCGAAGGGGGACACATGCACCCGGGGACTAGGTTTTGCATGTTTCAACATAGCACCACACTTCCATGCATGTGCTAGGGCCACATGCAAGTCCTTGAGGTATTCCGACGCCCCGGAGCATGGTCTCCTGCGGAACCCTGATCTGTGGGCATCGGATCGTCTACCCCCCTAGACGATCCTCTGACAGGGGTAGCCCAGAGTAGAACTCTCTTGTTTTGTGTTTGTTTAGGTCATATGATGATGTAAAACCATGGTGCTTCACAAGGGGAGGGCACTATCCTACCCGGTTTCACTGGAACGGGGAGGTTCCCCCTTACATAACTCTAGAACCTTAGCTTTAGGTTACAGCGCACGCATGCGAAGGGGGACACATGCACCCGTGGACTAGGTTTTGCATGTTTCAACATAGCACCACTCTTCCATGCATGTGCTTGGGCCACATGAAAGTTCTTGAGGTAGTCCGACGCCCCGGAGCATGGTCTGCTGCGGAACCCTGATCTGTGGGCATCGGATCGTCTACCCCCCTAGACGATCCTCTGACAGGGGTAGACCAGAGTAGAACTCTCTTGTTTTGTGTTTGTTTAGGTCTTATGATGATGTAAAACCATGGTGCTTCACAAGGGGAGGGCACTATCCTACCCGGTTTCACCAAAACGGGGAGCTTCCCACTTATATAAGTCTAGAACCTTAGCTTTAGGTTACAGCGCATGCATGCGAAGGGGGACACATGCACCCGGGGACTAGGTTTTGCATGTTTCAACATAGCACCACACTTCCATGCATGTGCTAGGGACACATGCAAGTCCTTGAGGTATTCCGACACCCCGGAGCGTGGTCTGCTGCGGAACCCTGATCTGTGGGCATCGGATCGTCTACCCCCTAAAACGATGCTCTGACAGGGGTAGCTCGGAGTAGAACTCTCTTGTTTTGTGTTTGTTAAGGTCATATGATGATGTAAAACCATGGTTCTTCACAAGGGGAGGGCACTATCCTACCCGGTTTCACCGGAACGGGGAGTTTCCCCCTTATATAAGTCTAGAACCTTAGCTTTAGGTTACAGCGCATGCATGCGAAGGGGGACACAAGCACCCGGGGACTAGGTTTTGCATGTTTCAACATAGCACCACACTTCCATGCATGTGCTAGGGCCACATGAAAGTTCATGAGGCATTCTGACTCCCCGGAGTGTGGTCTGCTGCGGAACCCTGATCTGTGGGCATCAGATCGTCTACCCCCCCTAGACGATCCTCTCACAGGGGTAGCCCGGAGTAGCACTCTCTTGTTTTGTGTTTGTTTAGGTCATATGATGATGTAAAACCATGGTGCTTCACAAGGGGAGGGCACTATCCTACCCGGTTTCACCGAAACGGGGAGCTTCCCCCTTATATAAGTCTAGAACCTTAGCTTTAGGTTACAGCGCATGCATGCGAAGGGGGACACATGCACCCGGGGACTAGGTTTTGCATGTTTCAACATAGCACCACACTTCCATGCATGTTCTAGGGCCACATGCAAGTCCTTGAGGTATTCCGACGCCGGGCGTGGTCTCCTGGAACCACGATCTGGGCATCAGATCGTCTACCCCCCTATACGTTCCTCTGACAGGGGTAGCCCGGCGTAGCACTCTCTTGTTTTCTGTTTGTTTAGGTCATATGATGATGTAAAACCATGGTGCTTCACAAGGGGAGGGCACTATCCTACCCGGTTTCACCGGAACGGGGAGTTTCCCCCTTATATAAGTCCAGAACCTTAGCTTTAGGTTAAAGCGCACGCATGCGAAGGGGGACACATGCACCCGGGGACTAGGTTTTGCATGTTTCAACATAGCACCACACTTCCATGCATGTGCTAGGGCCACATGCAAGTCCTTGAGGTATTCCGACGCCCTGGAGTGTGGTCTGCTGCGGAACCCTGATCTATGGGCATCGGATCGTCTACCCCCTAGACGATGCTCTGACAGGGGTAGCTCGGAGTATAACTCTCTTGTTTTGTGTTTGTTAAGGTCATATGATGATGTAAAACCATGGTGCTTCACAAGGGGAGGGCACTATCCTACCCGGTTTCACCGGAACAGGGAGTTTCCCCCTTATATTAGTCTAGAACCTTAGCTTTAGGTTACAGCGCATGCATGCGAAGGGGGACACATGCACCCGGGGACTATGTTTTGCATGTTTCAACATAGCACCACACTTCCATGCATGTGCTAGGGCCACATGCAAGTCCTTCAGGCATTCTAACTCCCCGGAGCGTGGTCTGCTGCGGAACCCTGATCTGTGGGCATCAGATCGTCTACCCCCCCCTAGACGATCCTCTCACAGGGGTAGCCCGGAGTATCACTCTCTTGTTTTGTGTTTGTTTAGGTCATATGGTGATGTAAAACCATGGTGCTTCACAAGGGGAGGGCACTATCCTACCCGGTTTCACCGAAACGGGGAGCTTCCCCCTTATATAAGTCTAGAACCTTAGCTTTAGGTTACAGCGAATGCATGCGAAGGGGGACACATGCACCCGGGGACTAGGTTTTGCATGTTTCAACATAGCACCACACTTCCATGCATGTTCTAGGGCCGCATGCAAGTCCTTGAGGTATTCCGACGCCCCGGAGCGTGGTCTCCCGCGGAACCCTGATCTGTGCGCATCAGATCGTCTACCCCCCTATACGTTCCTCTGACAGGGGTAGCCCGGCGTAGCACTCTCTTGTTTTCTGTTTGTTTAGGTCATATGATGATGTAAAACCATGGTGCTTCACAAGGGGAGGGCACTATCCTACCCGGTTTCACCGGAACGGGGAGTTTCCCCCTTATATAAGTCCAGAACCTTAGCTTTAGGTTAAAGCGCACGCATGCGAAGGGGGACACATGCACCCGGGGACTAGGTTTTGCATGTTTCGACATAGCACCACACTTCCATGCATGTGCTAGGGCCACATGGAAGTCCTTGAGGTATTCCGACGCCCCGGAGCGTGGTCTGCTGCGGAACCCTGATCTGTGGGCATCGGATCGTCTACCCCCTAGACGATGCTCTGACAGGGGTAGCTCGGAGTAGAACTCTCTTGTTTTGTGTTTGTTAAGGTCATATGATGATGTAAAACCATGGTGCTTCACAAGGGGAGGGCACTATCCTACCCGGTTTCACCGGAACGGGGAGTTTCCCCCTTATATAAGTCTAGAACCTTAGCTTTAGGTTACAGCGCATGCATGCGAAGGGGGACACATGCACCCGGGGACTAGGTTTTGCATGTTTCAACATAGCACCACACTTCCATGCATGTGCTAGGGCCACATGCAAGTCCTTGAGTCATTCTGACTCCCCGGAGCGTGGTCTGTTGCGGAACCCTGATCTGTGGGCATCAGATCGTCTACCCCCCCTAGACGATCCTCTCACAGGGGTAGCCCGGAGTAGCACTCTCTTGTTTTGTGTTTGTTTAGGTCATATGATGATGTAAAACCATGGTGCTTCACAAGGGGAGGGCACTATCCTACCCGGTTTCACCGAAACGGGGAGCTTCCCCCTTATATAAGTCTAGAACCTTAGCTTTAGGTTACAGCGCATGCATGCGAAGGGGGACATATGCACCCGGGGACTAGGTTTTGCATGTTTCAACATAGCACCACACTTCCATGCATGTTCTAGGGCCGCATGCAAGTCCTTTAGGTATTCCGACGCCCCGGAGCGTGGTCTCCCGCGGAACCCTGATCTGTGCGCATCAGATCGTCTACCCCCCTATACGTTCCTCTGACAGGGGTAGCCCGGCGTAGCACTCTCTTATTTTCTGTTTGTTTAGGTCATATGATGATGTAAAACCATGGTGCTTCACAAGGGGAGGGCACTATCCTACCCGGTTTCACCGGAATGGGGAGTTTCCCCCTTATATAAGTCCAGAACCTTAGCTTTAGGTTAAAGCGCACGCATGCGAAGGGGGACACATGCACCCGGGGACTAGGTTTTGCATGTTTCAACATAGCACCACACTTCCATGCATGTGATAGGGCCACATGCAAGTCCTTGAGGTATTCCGACGCCCCGGAGCGTGGTCTGCTGCGGAACCCTGATCTGTGGGCATCGGATCATTTACCCCCTAGACGATGCTCTGACAGGGGTAGCTCGGAGTAGAACTCTCTTGTTTTTTTATTTGTTAAGGTCATATGATTATGTAAAACCATGGTGCTTCACAAGGGGAGGGCACTATCCTACCCGGTTTCACCGGAACAGGGAGTTTCCCCCTTATATAAGTCAAGAACCTTAGCTTTAGGTTACAGCGCATGCATGCGAAGGGGGACACATGCACCCGGGGACTAGGTTTTGCATGTTTCAACATAGAACCACACTTCCATGCATGTGATAGGGCCACATGCAAGTCCTTGAGGCATTCTGACTCCCCGGAGCGTGGTCTGCTGCGGAACCCTGATCTGTGGGCATCAGATCGTCTACCCCCCCTAGACGATCCTCTCACAGGGGTAGCCTGGAGTAGCACTCTCTTGTTTTGTGTTTTTTTAGGTCATATGATGATGTAAAACCATGGTGCTTCACAAGGGGAGGGCACTATCCTACAGTTTCAACGAACAGGAGTTTCCCCCTTATATAAGTCCAGAACCTTAGCTTTTGGTTACAGCGCACGCATGCGAAGGGGGACACATGCACCCGGGGACTAGGTTTTGCATGTTTCAACATAGCACCACACTTCCATGCATGTGCTAGGGCCACATGCAAGTCCTTGAGGTATTTCGACGCCCCGGAGCATGGTCTGTTGCGGAACCTTGATCTGTGGGCATCGGATCGTCTACCCCCCTAGACGATCCTCTGACAGGGGTAGCCCGGAGTAGAACTCTCTTGTTTTGTGTTTGTTTAGGTCATATGATGATGTAAAACCATGGTGCTTCACAAGGGGAGGGCACTATCCTACCCGGTTTCGCTGGAACGGGGAGGTTCCCCCTTACATAACTCTAGAACCTTAGCTTTAGGTTACAGCGCACGCATGCGAAGGGGGACACATGCACCCGTGGACTAGGTTTTGCATGTTTCAACATAGCACCACACTTCCATGCATGTTCTTGGGCCACATGCAAGTCGTTGAGGTATTCCGACGCCCCGGAGCATGGTCTGCTGCGGAACCCTGATCTGTGGGCATCGGATCGTCTACCCCCCTAGACAATCCTCTAACAGGGGTGGACCGGAGTAGAACTCTCTTGTTTTGTGTTTGTTTAGGTCATATGATGATGTAAAACCATGGTTCTTCACAAGGGGAGGGCACTATCCTACCCGGTTTCACCGGAACGGGGAGTTTCCCCCTTATATAAGTCTAGAACCTTGGCTTTTGGTTACAACGCACGCATGCGAATGGGGACACATGCACCCGGGACTAGGTTTTGCATGTTTCAACATAGCACCACACTTCCATGCATGTGCTAGGGCCACATGCAAGTCCTTGAGGTATTCTGACGCCCTGGAACGTGGTCTGCTAGGGAACCCTGATCTGTGGCATCGGATCGTCTACCCCCTAGACGATCCTCTCACAGGGGTAGCCCAGAGTAGCACTCTCTTGTTTTGTGTTTGTTTAGGTCATATGATGATGTAAAACCATGGTGCTTCACAAAGGAAGGGCACTATCCTACCCGGTTTCACCGGAACAGGTAGTTTCCAGCTTATATAAGTCCAGAACCTTAGCTTTAAGTTACAGCGCACGCATGCGAAGGGGGACACATGCACCCCGGGACTAGGTTTTGCATGTTTCAACATAGCACCACACTTCCATGCATGTTCTAGGGTCACATGCAAGTCCTTGAGGTATTCTGATGCCCCGGAGCGTGGTCTCCTTCGGAACCTGATCTGTGGGCATCAGATCGTCTACCCCCTAGACGTTCCTCTGACAGGGGTAGCCCGGCGTAGCACTCTCTTGTTTTGTGTTTGTTTAGGTCGTATGATGATGTAAAACCATGGTGCTTCACAAGGGGAGGGCACTATCCTACCCGGTTTCGCTGGAACGGGGAGGTTCCCCCTTACATAACTCTAGAACCTTAGCTTTAGGTTACAGCGCACGCATGCGAAGGGGGACACATGCACCCGGGGACTAGGTTTTGCATGTTTCAACATATCACCACACTTCCATGCATGTTCTTGGGCCACATGCAAGTCGTTGAGGTATTCCGACGCCCCAGAGCATGGTCTGCTGCGGAACCCTGATCTGTGGGCATCGGATCGTCTACCCCCCTAGACAATCCTCTAACAGGGGTGGACCGGAGTAGAACTCTCTTGTTTTGTGTTTGTTTAGGTCATATGATGATGTAAAACCATGGTTCTTCACAAGGGGAGGGCACTATCCTACCCGGTTTCACCGGAACGGGGAGTTTCCCCCTTATATAAGTCTAGAACCATGGCTTTTGGTTACAGCGCACGCATGCGAATGGGGACACATGCACCCGGGACTAGGTTTTGCATGTTTCAACATAGCACCACACTTCCATGCATGTGCTAGGGCCACATGCAAGTCCTTGAGGTATTCTGACGCCCTGGAACATGGTCTCCTAGGGAACCCTGATCTGTGGCATCGGATCGTCTACCCCCTAGACGATCCTCTCACAGGGGTAGCCCAGAGTAGCACTCTCTTGTTTTGTGTTTGTTTAGGTCATATGATGATGTAAAACCATGGTGCTTCACAAAGGAAGGGCACTATCCTACCCGGTTTCACCGGAACAGGTAGTTTCCAGCTTATATAAGTCCAGAACCTTAGCTTTAAGTTACAGCGCACGCATGCGAAGGGGGACACATGCACCCCGGGACTAGGTTTTGCATGTTTCAACATAGCACCACAGTTCCATGCATGTTCTAGGGTCACATGCAAGTCCTTGAGGTATTCTGATGCCCCGGAGCGTGGTCTCCTTCGGAACCTGATCTGTGGGCATCAGATCGTCTACCCCCTAGACGTTCCTCTGACAGGGGTAGCCCGGCGTAGCACTCTCTTGTTTTGTGTTTGTTTAGGTCGTATGATGATGTAAAACCATGGTGCTTCACAAGGGGAGGGAACTATCCTACCCGGTTTCTCCGGAACGGGGAGGTTCCCCCTTATATAAGGTCAGAACCTTAGCTTTAGGTTACGGCGCATGCATGCGAAGGGGGACACATGCACCCGGGGACTAGGTTTTGCATGCTTCAACATAGCACCACACTTCCATGCATGTGCTAGGGCCACATCCAACGCCCCGGAGCATGGTCTGCTGCGGAACCCTGATCTGTGGGCATCGGATCGTCTACTCCCTAGACGATCCTCTGACAGGGGTAGCTCGGACTAGCACTCTCTTGTTTTGTGTTTGTTTAGGTCATTTGATGATGTAAAACCATGGTGCTTCACAAGGGGAGGGAACTATCCTACCCGGTTTCACCGGAACGGGAGCTTCCCACTTATATAAGTCCAGAACCTTAGCTTTAGGTTACAGCGCACGCATGCGAAGGGGGACATATGCACCTGGGGACTAGGTTTTGCATGTTTCAACATAGCAGCACACTTCCATGCATGTTCTAGGGACACATGGAAGTCCTTGAGGTATTCCGACGCCCCGGAGCGTGGTCTCCTGGGAACCCTGATCTGTGGGCATCAGATCGTCTACCCCCCTAGACGTTCCTCTGACAGGGGTAGCCTGGCGAGCACTCTCTTGTTTTGTGTTTGTTTAGGTTATATGATGATGTAAAACCATGGTGCTTCACAAGGGGATGGAACTATCCTACCTGGTTTCACCGGAACGAGGAGTTTCCCCCTTATATAAGTCCAGAACCTTAGCTTTAGGTTACAGCGCACGCATGCGAAGGGGGACACATGAACCCGGGGACTAGGTTTTGCATGTTTCAACATAGCACCACACTTCCATGCATGTGCTAGGGCCACATGCAAGTCCTTGAGGTATTCCGACGCCCCGGAGCGTGGTCTGCTGTGGAACCCTGATCTGTGAGCATCAGATCGTCTACCCCCCTAGACGATCCTCTGACAGGGGTAGCCCGGAGTAGCACTCTCTTGTTTTGTGTTTGTTTAGGTCATATGATGATGTAAAACCATATGAAGGGGGATAGATGTACCCGGGGAAAGAGATGGAGACTGCTATCCGGGCGGTACAAACAACTTGAATCGGAGTACAAATAATATATATCAACATTAAATTATTGGGAGTAATTAATAAGTTAGTATAAAATATATGTCTAAGATTAAATGGAAAAATAAATTTGAAGGGATAAGCCCAACCAAACGCTGTATGTACAAACAATATACGGCACAACAAAAGAAAAACTGTATGGCTGTGCCGACGGCCACCCAATTCAGACGTGTGGGGGAGGGGTACGTGGCGCATAGGGTACGCCGACGGCCCGGCCGTCGGCACAGCTTCGCCACCAAACGGCGTTTGCGTCGCCGTGTCTGAGTCTGGTCTACGCCGAGAGGGCACAAGTGCGCCGATGGTCACCGTCGGCATATCTTTCTTGACTACGCCGACAGCTGGCTGTGCCGAGGGCCACCGTCGGCACATGCTTCTACGCCGACGGCGATATCTACGCCGATGGCCTGGCGTGGGGGCTGGCATGGGGAGGCAGCTACGCCGACGGCCCCGACATTTGGCCGTCGGCGTAGCATACCGGCCGTCGGCGCCTACACATTTTCCTGTGGTGCGTTGAACATACCCCGCACCCAAAGCTTTGTCAGGTCATTGTTTTGAGAGAACAAAAAACTCTAGTCTTTCTTTAGTAGAGATGCGGGTAAACACTTGGTTCCCAAGAATACATGGCATCAACCATCGAACTCGAAATGACAATGCTAGGAATCAGAGACATTCGGAGAACCAATGCACCAGCTGATGCGGCACGGGCTATTGGTGCCGACGCGGTGCCGCAGCTAGTCCTTGATCTCATGTCCAATAATGAGGGAACTCACTCGATACTACAGAGTAGCTTTGCCTACATCTGCTGCTCGTATAAGGACTAAGGTTATAACAAAGAACATGTATAGATGTGGACATGCCCAGTTTGTCTTTGTTTTGTATTCCGTAGTTGTGTTTATTGATGGCCGCTAAAATGTTCTTGGCACCAAAAACTTTCTGTCAGACCGGCCAGAGTCAGTAATGCTACATCTAAAGGCAAGACCTACAAAACAAATCTTACAAACATCCTACATGGCGCCAGGAAAGGGTAGCATGTGCTCCGAAATTTCAGCAAAGAAAAAAATCCAGACCAACCACACTCGTACATGTCAGCCCGTAGATTCAGTCCATAGCAGTCTTTCCGTAAGTCCAGCATTATTGGGCTGGACTATACGTACAATTCCGAATATATATGGAGATTGGGAACATGAAGATAATACTCGAGTCGATCTGGAGATTATTACTACTCTGTGGTTGCAATGGCTTATCCAGAAAATGCTATTGCTGCCACAACTAGATTTTCCTTCAAACATCTATTCCGTTAACCCATGAGTCTCATATGTACATTATCCTATTACTGATTAGATGTAAATGTGAAACATTCACTTGACATGCATATTAATTTATGACATACAAATATTGAATGTTTTGCACTTAGTATGACTAGTAGCTATGCACGCGCACACGCGTCTCAACTAATAAATTTTACGCTCTACCTAAAATTCGCATAATATGTTAAAGTTTTTTTTAGAAAACTGCATATCAACTTTACTTTTAGCCAACATGATAGATCATTGTCCTTCAATAATTTTAGATTTTATCCATAATATTTGCACGCAATCTTAACCTTCGGGATCTCTTGTGTGGACAAATTGCTCTCGAGCTATAGGGAGCCCTTTATTTTGGAAATTCAAAAACTCACATTTTACAGAATCAAATACTCTAAAAAAAACACTGGAGATAGTCATGGTATATACTACAAGTGTGCAAGTCTCATTGTGTAATAATTTTTATTATAGGGTACACAAATATGACAAAAGTAATGGTGTGGTAGATTTGAAATGGGCAGATAGATTTAATTCTTGTATAGAAATGCAGGCCTTACTTGATATTGTCTTGGATGGTAAGATTAATACTTGGAAAATAGTCAAGAGATCTTCATTTTAATTATATAGGCCCCAAATCTCGACGCTGACATGGTGTACTTTCTTTGTTTGTTCGGTTTGTCTATTAATATAACATGCGCTACCTAAGCATAATATAGTCATAAACTCTCATCACTTGATCCATAAAAAAATTCATCTCATGTTTAAGAATTGTAACATAAAGAAAATAGTCATTTAGAAATGCAACCTAGGTGAAAGTATTTGTCTTTGGCTTGAGATACCAATAAAAAAACTATATATCATGGATTCATGAACAATGGTGCATTGATCAATCCAAAGATGTGTGCAACCGAGGTTAATATGAATGTTTCTGCCAGTCGCAAAGAACTAAATATAAAGGCCTTCACCTAGGGGCTTAATCGGCCGGCGACATGGTCACACGGATCCACTCTGCATGCCCGGGAGGAGAGGATATCTCCACGCACGCCATGCAGGCCGCCATCATGCATGCATCGGAGCCTCGAGGACGCCCGTCGTGCACGAGTGGGACGGACGAACACGCCAAGGGCACTAAAGCGCACACAGTCTAGAGCGACATCGTGCACTATGAGAACGACCTCGGTACACGTCAAAGGCAATGAACCGCACGGCATCCAGGGCGTCGTCCAAAATGTCATCATGGTAGCCTTCGTGCGCGCCATCTTGATCGTCCATGAAGCTGTAGGCGCCGCGACGTGGCTGCTATCGCCATGATCGTGTCTTCTCACATGTCGCTCGTGTTCAAGACTTCAATCACACGACATGGACACCAACAACTACTTCCGAGCTCACGATTGCCTACTCGAGTGAGCACTCGTCGTGTCGTTGTGTGAAAGAAGAGTTAAGCTGCGCCATTTTTAGATGGAACGGCCGCTGCATGCCTAGCTCTATAACGGCTGGAGCTTTAATTTCTTTCCTTGCATGTAGTTGTGTCAGTTACTCCAATACAATTTGCGCCATGAATTTAGGGCTGAAGATTGTGTGCAATTTGCATGGGCATATAAATTCTTTCCTTGCATGCATCACCGCACTTAAACTCACCACCATAATTTGTGTCACCAATTGGGCCGAGGATTGAATAATGCGGACACAGGGGAAAATATTCCTCTGCAGGTGAAGTATATTCAGTCAACGTAAATTGCTAAGTGCACACCATACAACAATTAAATTAATACTGGCCATTAGATTGAGATTAATTGGTCTAAACATGCGGTGCTGATTAGTCTATGTACAATAAACGGGGTGTCCTTAAAAAAGTTAATGTTTGCTTGTTTAATAGTAGTATAGATATAGATTAATTAACTCCTTACAAATTTAAGGAAAAGTAAAACAAATCGCTGACATCCCAATATACATTTTGTTTAGGTCAAGTATATGGTCACATACTAACACAATCAATATTAACTGAACACAAGCACCAACAAACTATTTCCCGGTGGATCATATTTACTAGTTAGCAAATAAGCAACACATATATAATTAAACACATTCTTCTTGATGATAGACATCACCAGTTAGAGACCCAACCGGCACTCGATGGATACTCATGTTGGACAATATATTCTTTTCCCCCAATCATACATTATATATGCCTATGGCGAGCTACTAAGGTGGGCTTTTTTTTAGGAGTAGGTGAGGATCAATCCTTGAAAACCGAAAACTCGATGTCAAACAGTGAGTGATTACTGAAAATTGTGCTGCCTATTTCACTAATATAAATTCACGCAAGAAACATTGTGAGTGTGTGCATCCCTGTGTTATAAGTAAGATATGCTGGAACATGAAAATGTTCTTTCTATAACCTTATGAGTTAGTGTTGGAAGTTTAACTAGATTTGAGCATTCTAAATGTAGTTTGGAACATAGACACAACTATTCATAAGGACTCGACATAAACTGTGTCAAACGGAAGAGATATATCGAGCGCAAGATGTGCACATACGAGGAGGCTCAATGCTCACTAATTAAGAATGTGAGGTCTCAACAGAGAATGATGCTACCGCTAGGGAAATAACAAAGTCAAAAATCAATGTTATCAGCATGATATTTCAGTGATAAGATTTTCTCTTATGTAACTGTAACAAAGACTAGGAAGAGACCATAAGAGAAAATGTAACAGAGATTTTTCTCTTATCACTGATATTTCAGTTATAAGATTTCAGTGATAAGTTTCTTTTTTTATCTTCTCTCTTTCTTTTTCTTTTCATTTTTTCTCACCGGGCCAAACCGGTTTGTAAATTCACCACCACCATCGTTGTAACCCTGTTGCAACACATAAAGTAGTATTTCTCTACCTTCATATATATAATATACTCCCTCTGTTCCTTAATATAAGGTGTATAGTTTTCTTGCACGAATATTAGCGCATAGGCTAAAAGGAAAAAAATCGATACTTTTAGATGTTAATACATGTAGGTGACCGATGTGAGAACAGAGGAAAATATGGAAATCTCGGTATCTCATCTCTCCAAATCAGTTTGACTCCTAAATTATGTAAAAAAAATCCTACAATCCCACCATATACCTTATATTCTGGAATTTTTTACAGAAAACTATACACCTTATATCAAGGAACGGAGGGAGTATAAATTCCAAAAAATGTAACAAAGACCAAAATATTTTCTTATTCAACGGAATGTCAAACAATGTTTAAATTTTCTTCCTAGATCTCCCCTTTGAGATTAGTTTGGTTTGTAGGATTATTGGATTGTATCTATAAAACAATTCTATGAATTACACTCAAATTGAAATGACACTTCTCTTTGATTACAACGTGTGGACAAATATTATTGTCTATTAGTTTATTTTTCTTTTCAAGGATGTAGTAAAAAAATGTTGTGAACTTCCATGATCTATGATATTTTATGTTCAATAGGGTGTGACATTGCAACCATATATACACCCAAAAAACTAAGCTTTTCATGTTGCAATAGTCATCTTACAAATACATATGATTGATAGCATAAAAAGTTGACTGAGGAGATGGATAGCAGCAAGAGAGTTAAACAAAAAATGTTACTATCTTCATTTCAAATTAGACAATGTTTTACAAAAACTTATAGTCAAATATTTAATCGCATTGTATAAATACATGCTTATAACATGATAATAATAATTGAATTTGTGTTGAGAATTGTTTTATGTTTTTTAAATCTTAACAACATATTCATATAGAAAATAAGATCAAATATTACCCATGTATAAGACATTACAACTTTCGCAAAGGAGGGAGAGGGCCACATATTCCAAAACATAGGAAGTAAACAAAGTAAAAGAATAATTATTATTTTACCTAGACTACCTATTAACTAGGAAATATTTTTGTCCTGTATCAACCATTGAGAAAACTTATATTGCTAGGTCATGAGAAACATAACCTAATTATCTTGCCACTAATCAGGTGGAACCATGTTTTACTACAATAACATGCAAAATTTTAGTGCTAGCGAGCCACAGTCTTAACATTGCTTTCACATAATAACTTACTTGACACAAAAATAATTGGCTAGCTCTTGATCTGAACATTAGTTTAAGTTATTGATCTAATATTTGGTGCAAATGATACATATAGCCATTGAATTGATATTCATGGAATTGGCCTAATAATCATACGCCCCAAAACTTCAAAATTGTTTACAGCCCATATAATTTGTGCTGGTTAGATATCTATATAGTTTCATAAGTACAATATTAATACATATAAATCCATAGGTTTATTTCTTGGTCATTTGTTACAAGAAAAAAGATGATTCCCTCACATCTGCGAGGTCCACCTTGGTGAGAAGGTGATATGATTCTTATTCATCTAACCAGCGGTTTGTCGATCATGATAGAGGACGACGGGGACATGATTGGTTTTTCTTAGGTCCGAGGGACCTTGTCATAATTTCTTATTCTTTGAGGGTTCTCTTTTATTTTGTGCTAGTAGAGGAGTCCTAACTTGTTTTTGTGGATGTTTCTTGTGTGGGTATGGTGATGTGTAAGTTTCATATCTTCTTAATGATATACACATGAGTTTGAAAACAACTACACTCGCAACCACACTCTCTAGTTCTACATACAACCGAAGGAAAAATAAAAGGATAAGTGATTAAGAATTCCTTTGCTACCCCAACCTCACAATTAATAGCATAGGAAGCGATATACTTCCCAACCTTTGCTAACAAAATTATCCTTAGTAGGCACTTTTTTAATATGAAGCTACACCAAGGCTTTGATTTTTAGAGGTAGTTTCATCCTCAAATCATTTTGAAGGGAAAGCATCTATCTAACTACAAGACAGATGTGCATGGAATTTATTGAGAAAACCCACTTAATGTCCACATCACTTTATAAGGATTGTTGGACAATGATATCTAACTACATAGATAAAAGCTTGTTCCACATTGTCAAAGTTTGTCCATATATTGACCTAAAAACCTTATACAATTAACCTTGAGAAAACAATATAGCAACCATAATGTTCTGCAGAAAAAGTTGATTTATGAAGTCCAGAAAAAGTAGAGCATAGAGGTTTGTCCCCCACCCATACATCCTCCCAGAACCTAGTTTCGCGACCATCCCCAATTACACTTTCATAACAACTATATAAAATGTCTTTAACTTACATTAATCCTGACAAAAAAATGAGAGTGGCCATCATAGTTTTTACATTTATTTAAGTACAATTACTCAGGTATTTAGCTTTGACCATATTCATTTTTTGATTTCTAGAGAGTCAATTGCACACAAACTTTTGTGCTTAGAACTTAAATTAGTAACACACACACCCCATGATCATTGGCTTGACAAACATTAGTCCATTTAACTAGTGCTACTTTATAATCCTCTCTTGCTACTCCTAAGGTAATCTTGCTCTAAAAAATTCCACATGTTTCATAACTCCTTTTGGGATTCCGAGAAAAGACAACATAAAACTTGGCACACTACTTAGAAAGCTTTCACTAATGATAATTATTCTACCTCCTAGAGATAACAAATTACCTTGCGACCAAGCAGTTTTATTCTAGACTTTTTTCTTAGAAAGTTTCTAGTCGATATTACTTAGTCTTTGTAGTAGTGAGGAATACTAAACCATCTAAAAGACAATTCACCTACATTGGAAGTGAATATATGTGCATATTCATCTTGACTTTCTTACATATACAATGGTAGGTGAAAATATCCTTCTCCGTGTTATATATAATATATATATACCCATACCCAAATCAAGTCTTTCGACAATATTTTGAGGGCACGAAACCTTTAGTCTTTTCTTAGTAGAGCTTCGAGTACGCAATTTTTTTCGCCATGAAACTATGAAGGGGCAGAAGTCAGAGAGCTAGAGACATAACGATACACAACATCATCTAATGTAGTCGGCATGCAATCAATGTTAGGAATAAGAGACATCGGGAGTACCACTTGATGTGCTTCTAGAGTTGAAAGAGCAATATTTAAAGTGCAACATCCATTAAAATTGTGTAATACTCAATCATGTACGTTGATTGATATCGGCTAGTCCAATTTCTAGGCATTGAATATGTGTCAAGTAGATATCACATGATTAGAAGCTTCGAGAATGGGTCACGATAGGTAGTGAAGTGCACCATGCCGAGTGGAAGGTAATTAACTCACGCCTATGACAACAGAAGCTTGTCGAGAGTAGAGAGTGAATTTGGCTTAATCTTCCACTGGCATAAATGTATAACAAAAGTCTGTGTCTGATGCAATTATCTTCCTATTTTGTAGATGTGTCTCTTGATCTTCCTATTTTGTAGACGTGTCTCTTGATCTTCCTATTTTGTCAGGATTGTTGGACAACGATATCTAACTACATAGCTAAAATCTTATTCCACATTCCAAAGTTTTTCCATATATTGACCTCATAAACCTTATACAATTAACCCTGAGCAAACAGTTTAGGTACCATCATGTTCTGCACAAAAGTTGATTCATAAAGTCCAGAAAAAGTAGAGCATAGAGGTTTGTCTCCCACCCATACATCCTCTCAGAACCTAGTTTTTGGCAACCATCTCCAATTACACTTTCACAACAACTATATAAAATGACTTTAACTTCGATTAATCCTGACAAAAAATGATAGTGGCCATCCTAGTTCTTACATTGCTTTAAGTGTAATTTCTCAGGTATTTAGATCTAACCATCTTTATTTTCTAATTTCCAGAGTCACTTCACACGAAACTTATGTGCTTAGAATTTAAATTAGTAACACCCACGCCCAAGGATCCTTGGCTTCACAAACATTAGTCCGTTTCTAGTGATATTACCGGAAAAAAATAACAGGTGATACTTTCTAACCCTCTCTTGCTCCTCCAAAGTAATCTAGCCCTAAATAATTCCATATGTTTCACAACTCCTTTTGGGATTCTGATAAAAGATAACATAAAACTAGACACACTACTTAGGAAGGTTCCACTAATGATAATTCTACCTCCTTGAGATAACAAATTACCCAAGCAGTTTTCTTCTGGACATTTTTCTCAGAAAGTTTCTACTCGATATTACTTAGGATTTTGTAGTACTACGGAATACCCAACCATCTAAAAGAGAATTCACGAATGTTGCAAGTGAATATATGTGCATATTTGAAATGATTGTAATAGGGCGGACCTAGAGAAAATAATGAGTGGGGGCCAATATGGTGAGTGGGGCATTTCTGTTGGAGATATGCCCTAGAGGCAATAATAAATATAGTTATTATTATATCTTTGTGTTTATGATAAATATTTACATTCATGCTATAACAGTATTAACAAGGAAACATTAATACTTGTGTGATTTGTAAACTAAATTAGAGTCCCTAGTAAAGCCTCTTTATAATACTAGCTTGTTGGTTAATAAATGATTTTGGTTTTCCTATCATGAACATTGAGATGTTATTAACAACAAGATCATATCGTTAGGAGAATGATATGATGGACATACTCCTATAGATAAGCGTAGCATAAAGATCAAGTCATTTTAATAGTTCAATTGCTATATGCTTTCTGATACATAGTAACCTAATTCCTTCGACCATGAGATCATGCATATCACCATCACCGGAAGGATTCCTTGATGACATCAAACACCACACCGTAACTGGGTGGTTATAAAGGTGGCATTGAGTGTTCGGAAAGTATTGGTTGAGACACATGGATCAAGAGTGGGATTTGTCCATCCATATGACAGATAGATATACTCTGGGCCCTCTCAGTGGAATGTCATCCAATTGGCTTGCAAGCATGTGACTGGCTCACAAGGGATCACATATCACGGGAACGAGAAAAGAGTACTTATTAGTAACGAGGTTGAACTAGGTATGCAGAGATACCGACGATCAAAACCTCGGATAAGTAAACTATCGTGAGACAAAGGGAAATTGGTATCGTATGTAAGTGGTTCATTCGATCGCAAAGTAATTATAGAAATATGTGGGAACCATATGAATTTCCAGATTCCTCTATTGGTTATTTATCGGAGAAGTGTCTCGATCATGTCCGCATAATTCACGAACCGTAGGGAGACACACTTAAGGATTCGATGTTGTTGAGTAGTTATGGAATGATGAGTAAGAGACCGAATGTTGTTCGAAGTCTCGGATGGGATCTGGGATATCACGAGGAGATCCGTAATGGTCTGGAGAATAAGATTCATATAAGGAAAGTCCTGTTTCGGGGTTGGAGAATGGTTCTGGTGTTTTCATCGGGAATGTTCTAGAAGGTTCCGGAAGGTCCGGCACTCCGGAGGGGAAGGGTACATGAATGTGTCATAACAAGTTGGAATGGTTGCATCATGTACCAGGTGTCATCGCTGAGCAAAATAAAGGGATAAATCAAATCCTAGTTTGAAAAGTCAAACGCCAATTTGAAAAGTCAAACGGCAAGTTTTGCTTGGTGGAGGGAGAGTAGGAAACCTACTTGGGGAGGAGTTCCTCTCCCTCCACCCGCCGGCCTTGGAAGCCGAGTTGGGGAGGGACTCCCGTTCCCTTGGCCGGCGCCCTCCACCTATATAAGGAGGGGCAGGGCTGCCCCTCCAAGACTACACCTTGCCTCACCAAAACCCTAGCCCTAAGCCGCCGGCGCCACCACCTCCTGCTGCTGCCGCCGCCTAGGGAAAACCCTAGCCGCCGACTTGGGATTCCCCAAGCTCTAGCCGCCGGCCTAGCCCTCTCTCCTAGGTGTGTCTAAACCCTAGATCACCGAGGCCTCTCTCATAGTCCACCATACTCGCCCCGGCTTAAGGCGAAGCCCTGGGAGATCTCCCCTCTACTTCCGGTACCACGCCGTCGTTCTGTCGGAATCACGAGGAGAGTGCTACAACCTCTGCTGCCTGCTGGAACAAGGGAGAGGAAGGTCTTCATCGATTACCGAACGTGTGACCGACTGCGGAAGCGCTGTCGGAACGTAGCGCCGGAAGGATCGTCTACACGATCTTGAGATCGGCAAGAGTACGATTACATCACCCACGAGAATCCGCTCTCGTTAGACACTTTGGAATCTTTGAGGGTGAGTTATTCCATCGACTCGTTGCTACAATCTAGTAGATAGATCTTGGCTTGTTTGTTTGTATGCGGTAATTTTTTTTTGTTTTCCATGATACGAAACCCTACAGTGGTATCAGAGCTATGTCTATATGTAGATCTGTTGCACGAGTAGAACACAATGGTCATTGTGGGCGGTGGTGCTTTTATTATCAATTGCTTCTTGTGTACTTTGCATCTTGCGGTATGATGGGATGAAGCGGCCCGGGCTAACCTTACATGACATCGTTCATGAGACTTGCTCCACACTCAACATGCAACTTGTATTGCATAAGTGGCTTTGCGGGTGTCTGTCTCTCCCATTATAGTATAGATCCAATTTACAACGGGCACTTGATAGTTCAAACATCAACGTTGTGGTTCTTGTTCGTAAGTTAGATCGACACTTATTGAAAGCCCCAAACCACGTAAAATATGCAAAGAAATTAGAGGCTTCTAACTTTGTTTTGCAGGGGTGTGCTGTGATGTGATATGGCCATGATTGTGATTATATTTGATGTATGCAATGTTCCTTATTGTAAGTTGGCAACCGGCAGGACCCGTATGGTTGTCTTTAATTTCTATTAAGACCCGCGTGTCTATTCAAAGTAGTTGTAATAGTTGAAGCCGGTGGACGACAACCATGGAGCAGCGTCATTGACCTTGATGCAATCCCGGTGATGATGGAGATCATGTTCGTGCTTGAAGATGGAGATCGGAAGCACAAAGAAGAAAGTCCATATCATATCACATATTATGAATTGCATGTGATGTTAATCCTTTATGCATCTTGTATTGCTTAGTTAACGACGGTAGCATTATAAGATGATCCCTCATGCACATAAATTTCAAGTTCTAAAGTGTTCATCCTTAGTAAGCACCGTTGCTAAAGCTTGTTGTTTCAAAACACCATGTGATGATCGGGTGTGTTAGATTCTGCAAGTGTATACAAGGTGGGCAAGCCAGATTTGCTCATGCGGAAGCTAAGGTTTGATCTTGACGAGCCTAGCATGTACAAGACATGTTCTCGGAACACGGATCACCGAAAGGTAAAGCATGAATCATATAGTAGATATGATGAACATGTCGATTGTTCGCCATTGAAGCTACATCAACTCTCGTGATGATCGGTTTTGATGTGGTGGATTTGGTTCGTGTGATCACTAAAACAATGTGAGGGATATTGTTTTGAGTGGGAGTTCACCTAGATTAATTTAACTATTAATTAGAACTCAATTTGTCATAAACTTAGTCTAAACTATTGCAAAATATGTTGTAGATCAATGGCGGCCCCTACCATCAATTTTAATGCGTTCCTGGAGAAAGAAAAGTTGAAAAACAATGGAAGCAACTTCGCGGATTGGTTCCGCAATTTGAGGATTGTCCTCAATGCTGGTAATTTGACCTATGTGCTGGATGCACCGCTGGGTGACCCGCATGCAGCTGATGCTACCGATGAAGTAACTCGGAAGAATTAGTACTCCACAGTTCAGTGTGCTATCTTTTATGGTTTGGAATCGGAGCTTCAGAAAAGGTTTGAGAATTCAGACCCACATGATATTGTCCGTGAACTCAAATTGATTTTTGAGACTCACGCGGCAGTTGAGAGCTATGAGGCTTCTGAAAAGTTCTTTAACTACAAGATGGAAGAGGGCAGCTCCGTTAGTGAGCATGTTCTTAAGATGTCTGGGCACACAAACAAACTTCAAAGCTTGGGTATAGTGATTCCTAATGCTTTGGGGATTTACCGTGTCCTCCAATCACTACCACCAAGTTACAAGAACTTTGTGATGAACTACAATATGCAAAGCATGAACAAGCGATTGCGAACTCTTCTCCATGTTAAAATCTGCAGAAGTGGAGATCAAGAAAGAGAACCAAGTGTTGATGGTCAATAAGACCACCAAATTCAAGAAAGGCAAGTCTAAGCAAAAGGGACACTTCAAGAAGGGTGGTAAGAAAGTTACCGCACCGACGAAGAAGACCAAGGCTGGACCTAAGCACGATCTTGAGTGCTTTTACTGCAAGGGAGAAGGTTCTTTGAGCGGAATTGCCCAAAGTACTTGGCGGATTTGAAGAACGGCAACATCAAGAAGAAAGGTATATCCGATATACATGTTATTGATCGTATCTCACTAGTACTCGTAGTAGTGCTGGGTATTTAATCTTGGTTCGGTTGCTCATATTTGTAACTCGAAACAGGTGCTGCAGAATAAACGAAAGCTAGCGAAGAACGAGGTGACGATGCGCGTGGGAAATGGATCAAAGGTTGATGTGATCGCGGTCGGCACGCTACCTCTTCATCTACCATCGGGATTAGTTTTATACTTAAATAATTGTTATTTGGTGCCTGCGTTAAGCATGAACATTATATCAGGATCTTGTTTATTGCGAGACGGTTACTTGTTTAAGTCCGAGAATAATGGTTGTTCGATTTATATGAGTAATATGTTTTATGCACATGCACCTTTGGTAGATGGTCTATTCTTATTGAATCTCGATAGTGGAAATACACATATTAATAACATTGAAGCTAAACGTTTAAAATCGAGTGATAAATCGACCTATATGTGGCACTGTCGTCTTGGTCACATTGGAGTGAAGCGTATGAAGAAACTCCATTCCGATGGACTTCTTGAATCACTTGATTTCGAATCACTTGAAAGATGCGAAGCATGTCTGATGGGTAAAATGACTAAGACTCCATTTTCTGGTATGATGGAGCGAGCTACGGACTTATTGGAAATCATACATACCGATGTGTGTGTGGACCAATGAGTGTAGCATCGCGCGGTGGTTATCGTTATGTTCTTACCTTCACGGATGACTTGAGTAGATATGGGTATATCTATTTCATGAAACATAAGTCTGAAACTTTCGAGAAGTTTAAGGAATTTCAAAGTGAGGTGGAGAATCAACGTAACAAGAAGATTAAATTTCTACGTTCTGATCGTGGAGGTGAATATCTAAGTTACGAGTTTGGCGAGCATTTGAAGAAATGCGGAATAATTTCACAATTGACACCGCCGAGAACACCACAGTGTTATGGTGTGTCCGAACGTCGTAATCGAACTCTCTTAGATATGGTTCGTTCTATGATGTCACTTACAGATTTACCGCTATCATTTTGGGGTTATGCATTAGAAACAGCCGCATTCACTTTAAATAGGGCACCATCTAAATCCGTTGAAACGACACCGTATGAATTATGGTTTGGGAAGAAACCTAAATTGTCGTTCCTTAAAGTTTGGGGTTGCGAAGCCTATGTAAATAAGTTACAGCCAATTGCAAGTCCTTGAGGTATTCCGACGCCTCGGAGCGTGGTCTCATGCGGAACCCTGATCTGTGGGCATCGGATCGTCTACCCCCCTAGACGTTCCTCTGACAGGGGTAGCCCGGCGTAGAACTCTCTTGTTTTGTGTTTGTTTAGGTCATATGATGATGTAAAACCATGGTGCTTCACAAGGAGAGGGCACTATCCTACCCGGTTTCACCGGAACAGGGAGTTTCCCACTTATATAAGTCCACAACCTTAGCTTTAGGTTACAACGCACGCATGCGAAGGGGGACACATGCACCCGAGGACTAGGTTTTGCATGTTTCAACATAGCACCACACTTCCATGCATGTGCTAGGGCCACATGCAAGTCCTTGAGGTATTCCGACGCCCCGGAGCGTGGTCTGTTGGGGAACCCTGATCGGTGGGCATCGGATCATCTACCCCCCTAGACGATCTTCTAACAGGGGTAGCCCGGAGTAGAACTCTCTTGATTTGTGTCTTTTTAGGTCATATGATGATGTAAAACCATGGTGCTTCACAAGGGGAGGGCACTATCCTACCCGGTTTCACCGGAACGGGGAGTTTCCCCTTATATAAGTCTAGAACCTTAGCTTTAGGTTAAAGCGCACGCATGCGAAGGGGGACACATGCACCCGGGGACTAGGTTTTGCATGTTTCAACATAGCACCACACTTCCATGCATGTGCTAGGGCCACATGCAAGTCCTTGAGGTATTCCGACGCCCCGGAGCTTGGTCTGCTGCGGAACCCTGATCTGTGGGCATCGGATCGTCTACCCCCTAGACGATCCTCTGACAGGGGTAGCTCGGAGTAGCACTCTCTTGTTTTGTGTTTCTTTAGGTCATATGATGATGTAAAACCATGGTGGTTCACAAGGGGAGGGCACTATCCTACCCGGTTTCACCAGAACAGGGAGTTTCCCCCTTATATAAGTCTAGAACCTTAGCTTTAGGTTACAGCGCATGCATGCGAAGGGGGACACATGCACCTGGGAACTAGGTTTTGCATGTTTCAACATAGCACCACACTTCCATGCATGTGCTAGGGCCACATGCAAGTCCTTGAGGCATTCTGACTCCCCGGAGCGTGGTCTGCTGCGGGACCCTGATCTGTGGGCATCAGATCGTCTACCCCCCTAGATGATCCTCTCACAGGGGTAGCCCGGAGTAGCACTCTCTTGTTTCGTGTTTGTTTAGGTCATATGATGATGTAAAACCATGGTGCTTCACAAGGGGAGGGCACTGTCCTACCCGGTTTCACCGAAACAGGGAGCTTCCCCCTTATATAAGTCTAGAACCTTAGCTTTAGGTTACAGCACATGCATGCGAAGGGGGACACATGCACCCGGGGACTAGGTTTTGCATGTTTCAACATAGCACCACACTTCCATGCATGTGCTAGGGCCACATGCAAGTCCTTGAGGTATTCCGACGCCGTGGAGCGTGGTCTCATGCGGAACCCTGATCTGTGGGCATCGGATCGTCTACCCCCCTAGACGTTCCTCTGACTGGGGTAGCCCGGCGTAGCACTCTCTTGTTTTGTGTTTGTTTAGGTCATATGATGATGTAAAACCATGTTGCTTCACAAGGGGAGTGCACTATCCTACCCGGTTTCACCGGAACGTGGAGTTTCCCCCTTATATAAGTCCAGAACCTTAGCTTTAGGTTACAACGCACGCATGCGAAGGGGGACACATGCACCCGGGGACTATGTTTTGCATGTTTCAACATAACACCACACTTCCATGCATGTGCTAGGGCCACATGCAAGTCCTTGAGGTATTCCGACGCCTCGGAGCATGGTCTCATGCGGAACCCTGATCTGTGGGCATCGGATCGTCTACCACTACCTCTGACAGGGGTAGCCCGGCGTAGAAATCTCTTGTTTTGTCTTTGTTTAGGTCATATGATGATGTAAAACCATGGTGCTTCACAAGGGGAGGGCACTATCCTACCCGGTTTCACCGGAACGGGGAGTTCCCCCTTATATAAGTCCAGAACCTTAGCTTTAGGTTACAGCGCATGCATGCGAAGGGGGACACATGCACCCGGGGACTAGGTTTTGCATGTTTCAACATAGCACCACACTTACATGCATGTGCTAGGGCCACATGAAAGTCCTTGAGGCATTCTGACTCCCCGGAGCGTGGTCTGCTGCGGAACCCTGATCTGTGGGCATCACATCGTCTACCCCCTAGACGATCCTCTCCCAGGGGTAGCCCGGAGTAGCACTCTCTTGTTTTGTGTTTGTTTAGGTCATATGATGATGTAAAACCATGGTGCTTCACAAGGGGAGGGCACTATCCTACCCGATTTCACCGAAACGGGGAGCTTCCCCATTATATAAGTCTAGAACCTTAGCTTTAGGTTACAACGCACGCATGCGAAGGGGGACACATGCACCCGGGGACTATGTTTTGCCTGTTTCAACATAACACCACACTTCCATGCATGTGCTAGGGCCACATGCAAGTCCTTGAGGTATTCCGACGCCTCGGAGCATGGTCTCATGCGGAACCCTGATCTGTGGGCATCGGATCATCTACCACTACCTCTGACAGGGGTAGCCCGGCGTAGAAATCTCTTGTTTAGTCTTTGTTTAGGCCATATGATGATGTAAAACCATGGTGCTTCACAAGGGGAGGGCACTATCCTACCCGGTTTCACCGGAACGGGGAGTTCCCCCTTATATAAGTCCAGAACCTTAGCTTTAGGTTACAGCGCACGCATGCGAAGGGGGACACATGCACTCGAGGACTAGTCTTTGCATATTTGAACATAGCACCACACTTCCATGCATGTTCTAGGGCCACATGCAAGTCCTTGAGGTATACCAGCGCCGGGCGTGGTGCTCTGCGGAACCACGATCATGGGCATCGGATCGTCTACCCCCTAGGCGATCCTCTCGAGGAGTAGCCCGGAGTAGAAATCTCTTGTTTTGTGTTTGTTTAGGTCATATGATGATGTAAAACCATGGTGCTTCACAAGGGGAGGGCACTATCCTACCCGGTTTCACCGGAACGGGGAGTTTCCCCCTTATATAAGTCCAGAACCTTAGCTTTAGGTTAAAGCGCACGCATGCGAAGGGGGACACATGCACTCGGGGACTAGGTTTTGCATGTTTCAACATAGCACCACACTTCCATGCATTTGCTAGGGCCACATTCAAGTCCTTGAGGTATTCCGACGCCCCGGAGCGTGGTCTGCTACGGAACCCTGATTTGTGGGCATCGGATCGTCTACCCCCCTAGACGATCCTCTGACAGGGGTAGCTCGGAGTAGCACTCTCTTGTTTTGTGTTTGTTTAGGTCATATGATGATGTAAAACCATGGTGCTTCACAAGGGGAGGGCACTATCCTACCCGGTTTCACCGGAACAGGGAGTTTCCCCCTTATATAAATCTAGAACCTTAGCTTTAGGTTACAGCGCATGCATGCGAAGGGGGACACATGCACCCGGGTACTAGGTTTTGCATGTTTCAACATAGCACCACACTTCCATGCATGTGCTAGGGCCACATACAAGTCCTTGAGGCATTCTGACTCCCCGGAGCGTGGTCTGCTGCGGAACCCTGATCTGTGGGCATCAGATCGTCTACCCCCTAGACGATCCTCTCACAGGGGTAGCCCTGAGTAGCACTCTCTTGTTTTCTGTTTGTTTAGGTCATATGATGATGTAAAACCATGGTGCTTCACAAGGGAAGGGCACTATCCTACCCGGTTTCACCGAAACAGGGAGCTTCCCCCTTATATAAGTCTAGAACCTTAGCTTTAGGTTACAGCGCATGCATGCGAAGGGGCACACATTCACCCGGGGACTAGGTTTTGCATGTTTCAACATAGCACCACACTTCCATGCATGTTCTAGGGCCACATGCAAGGCCTTGAGGTATTCCGACGCCCCGGAGCATGGTCTCCTGCGGAACCCTGATCTGTGGGCATCAGATCGTCTACCCCCGTATACGTTCCTCTGACAGGGGTAGCCCGGCGTAGCACTCTCTTGTTTTGTGTTTGTTTAGGTCATGTGATGATGTAAAATCATGTTGCTTCACAAGGGGAGGGCACTATCCTACCCGGTTTCACCGGACACTACTAGGAAAACGGCTATAGGTAATCAGCACATCCGTGGCTCACATGGTTGAAGTGCCCCACGGCTAAAACAGGCGTGGCTCACCTGTGGGCAGTGCCCTACTAATAACTAGAACAACCGTGGCGCACATGACTATAGTGCGCCACAAATGTGTGTGGGCCAGGGCCCTGTTGGCCGCACGCCAAACATCTGTAGCGCACTATAGTCATGTGCGCCATGGTTGTTAGGGTCATCTGTGGCGCACATGGGTCTGGTGCGCTACGCCTAAGCGCATGCCCCCCTCTGCTCTGAAACGGCCACAAACTTCTGTGGCGCACTCGGCCTAGTGCGCCACAGGGAGTAGGAGCATCTGTGGCGCACATGGCATAGTGCGCCACAGATGTTTGTACTCCATGTGGCGCACTATAGTCATGTGCGCCACGGTTGTTAGGGTCATCTATGACGCACATGGGTCTGGTGCGCTACGCCTAAGCGCATGCCCCCCTCTGCTCTAAAACGGCCACAAACTTCTGTGGCGCACTCGGCCTAGTGCGCCACAGGGAGTAGGAGCATCTGTGGCGCACATGGCATAGTGCGCCACAGATGTTTGTACTCCTATGGCACTGCAGCGCCTGATGTGTCGAGATGTCATTCTTTAGGACACTTTATGTGCACATGTGTGACCACATCCACCACCCCACACTTCACTTTCCCCTTCTTCTTCCTCCTTAGATCTAGTCAGGATCTTCACCATTTTTAGCATGTAAAACTTGCTTTGGATGTTACATAAGTAATAGAGGAGGTCTCCGGTCTCTCATCTATCCTTCTCCGGTCGACGCGCGCACCTCTCCTTTCCATCTTTCTCGCGATCGGTCTCTCATCTCGGTAAGTTGTCCATGTAAGGATGTGTTCATGTGTATATGGATGATGTGCTCATATGTATGTAGATGATCGATGCTCATGATGTGTGTATGTGGAGAGGATCGATGGTCATATGTGTGTGTATATGGAGAGTATCGATGATGCTCATGCATGTGTGTATGGAGAGGATAATGATATGTTCATGTGTGTATGGATCGGTCTCTCTCTCTCTCTTGTGTTTGTATGTGAACAAGTTGCCATTTGTTTTGCCAAAATGTTGATTCATTTCCATTTTGGCAAGACTTTGGCATTTCGCAAAGGTCCTAATTTTAGGATAGGTCATGCCGAAATTTTCTATCGACCATTGCATGCATGCATTCATTATGTGGTTCTAATAGACTTCAAAATTGTACCATGTACATCGTGCAGGCAAAAATGGTCCGCATAATGAGCGAATGCATTGTGGCTAGATTTTTGAAATGTGTGACGGCCGACATGATACGAAATAACAAGACAGATATAAGATGTCGTGCGAAGATGCAAACTCAAGCGGGTGATCGACCCAGTTCGGGAATCTGCGGCACCTGCTCCGCCATGGTTTCATGGATGGATACACTCGTTGGATAAGCGATGGCGTAGATGATGGAGCGGTGAAGAAGGTGGCCAACATGGCGATGATCATCATCACGGCGAGCAGGCGAGATGATGAAGAGTCTCCTGGAGATGGTGAAGGTGCGAGCGCACCGGGATGATGATGATCTAGATGCGGAGGAGGAAGCGGCGACGATGGAACAACGTCGAGCTAGGTGCGGGACCCTTATGTGCAGAGCTGCTTCTCAAGCAGGCGAGTAATGCCAGGCTGCCGCTAGAGAGAAAGCTTGCGCAACTTGAGAAAGAGCGGTTACTCCATTGTATGAAGGATGCAGGCCCGATGATACCGGTTGAATGTAACGCTCAAGGCTATGGAGATGAAGGCAAAGCACAAATTGAGCGGCAAGCTTGACGATATGATGGCATTACAGCACGATCGTCTCCGGAGAACACATGTCCAACTAGGATCGAGGATGCCAAGAAAATCGTCATCCTCTCGATCTACCGCGTTAGATATCACGTATGCATCAACGATTGCATCATTTATCGGGCGAGGGCGGAGAAAACCACATGTCGGTGTGCGTCGATACAAGAAAGGGAAGAAAGCACCTCGAAAAGTGGTGCGGTGCTTTCCTATCACTCCTCGTCTGCGCGCTATTTCGTGGACCCTAAGGCGAAGCTCATGCGATGGCATGCGGAAAGGAAGAAGCCGGAGATGATGATGACCCGAAAAGGATGAGCTCGGCGCACCCTTCAGATGCTAGCTGGAAAGCATTGGACCTCAATTCCTAGAATTCGGTGGAGATTCGAGGAACATCGGGCTTGGTGCGAGCACCGATGGACTCAATCCGTTCGGTAGCGAGCATACGCGACACTTGGCCCGTGTTTGTATGGATGTACAACCTCCTCCATGGTTGTGCATGAAGAAGAAGTACATACAAATGAGTATGCTAATTCAAGGGCGAAACAACTGGTACCGACATCAATCGTATCTCGGGCTGTTGAAAGAGGAGCTAGCCACGTTATGGGAATCTGGAGCCAATACTTACGACGCCGTCACAAGATTATTTCACTATGAGAGCGCGTTGGTCACTACGGTGCAAGACTATCCAGGTTGCGTGTATATCTCGGGGCAGGTTATCCAAGGATTCTGCGCGTCGTTAGGTGCATGGATAACACAAGCTATCTCCAACTAGAGAAAGATCCAGGGTCATCGAAAACCGTGTTCATGGCGCACGGAGGTGCTCGGCAAGAATGATCCATGGAGAAAGCGTGGAGACCTGTTCGATGGCAAATCGAGACCGAGGAATCCTAGAGCATAGGAGCAGCGAAGAAGTGGAAGAGTTGCTGAAAAACTGGAAATATTGTCCTAAGCCAGGAAAGAAGCGAAAGAGGCAGCAACAAGACAAGCCGCTGATGAAGGTATGGAAAACAAGGTCTGTTTTCGGGGTTGCCATCTTGGAAGTTTCTCCGACGCCTCATAGCCTCGACATCATGCATATCACGAAAAGCGTGTGCGAGTCCGGTCGCCACCATAATCAACATGCGGATAGGACGAAAGATGGAAAGCAAGGCACGACCTGATATGCTTGGGTATCCGGAAGGAGCTTCACGGAGGGCCTTTACTCGATGATCGGAAGATGGCGATGATCATGAGTCGGAGGCGACACAAGGTCGTCGGAAGGGTAAAAAGTTCAAGAAGAACGAATATTACTGCCCTCCTTCTTGCTTCACTCTAAGCCACGATAGGATCAAACAGTTTTCAAGTGCCTTCTAGGAGTCAACTTTCCTTACGGCCACGCGGGCAAGATAAGCGAGATACCTAGACGAGGCGAAGCGAGGTTCGATGGCATGAAGTCTCACGGTATGCGTGCTAATGACGCAGTACTTCCGGTCGCACTAAGAGGGATAATGGACGAAACACGTCCGTGAAGCGTTATTTGGCCTATGCAAGTTTTTCGACGTCATCTCTAGGAAGTCGATTGGCTTGAATCAGCTCGGAAGGCTACAGGAGGAGATCGTGGTGATACTATGTGAGCTTGAGGTCTACTTCCCACCGCATTCTTCGACATTATGGTGCATCTGCTGGTCCATGTCGTGGAGGACATCGTACAACTCGGGGCGATGTTCCTCCGCAGCATGATGGCGTTCGAAAGGATGAACGGACACATCAAAGGATATGTTCGCAACAGGTCCCGTCCAGATGGAAGCATAGCCAAGGGCTTTCGGCGAAGAGTGCATCTCTTTACGCACGAATTATCTGAACATCGAGAACCCTGTCGGTCTTCCGTCAGACACCTTGGCAAGCTTGACGGATCTGGTCACAGAGAGGGTCGACGCATACTGAATGCAGACTTTGATTTTCGAAGCGAAGACTTTGATCGAGAAAACCTCGTCGCGCTACAGCATTTAGAACTGGTCGATCCTTGATGCGAAGCACAAAAGGTTAATCGATAAGAAGTACGATGGACGGGGCATCTGAGGACGAGGATAAATAATCAAAGAGCACAACTCAGAGTTAACGAGTGGGTTTAGGCTGTCGCTCCTTGATAATCCCCGCCGCATTCTTCCGACACGGAAAATATCATATTCACCTTGTCGCGAGGACCGATGCAAAACCTGGTGACCTATCGGGCATATGATATCAACGGCTACACATTCTACACGGAGGAAAAGGACAACAAGTGTGATTATCGAACTCGAGCGTAACGTCGGAATTCTACACCGATGACAACGTGAAGGAAAGATTCTACGGAAGAATCGAGGAGATCTGGGAGCTCGACTACTGTGGAGAAAAGGTGCCGATGTTCCATGTCAGATGGGCAAAGAGCGTCGAAAGAGAAGACCGGTATTTCACAACCATGGTTATACCCGAAGCAGCCAAATCCAAGGCCGCCGGTGCAAACGTGGCCGCGAAAAATGAACCGTGGGTACTGGATACCAATGTGGACCAATGTTTTTTCATTACCGACCCGACAAAGCCTAGCCGTGTTGTCGTGAGGAGAGGAAAAAGAAACATCATCGGAATGGATGGAGTCGCCAACGAGCAAAACTTCGACCAGTACGGCAATCCAAAGATTGAAGATGACGACGACTACGATGCAGCAACATACATCACAAGAAGAAAAAGGACAACCCTACCCAAAAAAGGTAGCCCGTTCGAAAGAAGAAACATTAAAGTGTCGGGGCTAAATTATTCAACCGCGACAAAGAAGGGAAAAAAGATTGTAAAACGCTAGCTCAAAAAATATTGTAAAACGCGTGGTCGAAAAAAATTGTAAAGTGCGGGTGGTCGAGTAGGGCCGTGCCCGATTCATATTATTATGGACAAATTATTATAAAATTTAGTTATACTTTGAATCATATTATTTGTACCACTTTTATGACATATATTATCACTTTTGGGCATTTTTGGAACATTTAAAAGTATTTATAAAATAAAAACAAAACAAATATGGCATATATTACCACTTTTGGGCATTTTTGGAACATTTAAAAGTATTTTTAAAATAAAAATAAAAAAGGGGGGCACCAAGATTCGAACCTGGGTGCTTAGAACTTTAGAATAGAGTAGTGGGAAAAACCAGTGGGATAGGGTAGTGAATCTGTTAGATAGTGGGACGGCTCTTTTCTTATACAGTTGCTAGAGGATATAGGCGTAGCGCACTCTGGCATAGTGCGCTACGGATATCCGTAGCGCACTATGCCAGAGTGCGCTACGCCTATCTTTGTCTTATCCACGTGCACGCAGGCACACACGTCCCTCATCCCCATTCAACCGCGCCCACCCATCTCCTGCCAGCCGCCGCCGACACTGTCGATCCGCCGCCTCGCCAGCCCTGCCAGCCGCCGCCACTCGAGGAGGAGACCGTGGAGGAGCAGGCCCGTGCCGCTGCCAATCCGCCGCCACCGCATCCCAGGAGGAGGAGGTCGCAGTCGCCACGCCAAGAGGAGAATTCGCGCTTCGTTCGTGGAGGAGGAGGTCGCAGTCACCACGCAGTCCGTGAAGGAGAAGGCCCTCATCGTCCGCGTGCTCGTCGTCGTCCTTGTCTCGGAGGTGAGAATCACCCTCTCCCCTCTCCCCCTCTCTCCCCTCTCGTTGCATCCATTCACTTAGGGGATTCAGAGTAGGATTCAGAGTAAGGGTTCAAAGTTAGGGTTCAGTTAGGGTTCTTAGGATTCAGAGTAGGAAATGTTCAGATTTTCTTAGGATTGAGTAGGGTTCGATTAGGGTTCTTAGGATTGAGTAGGAAATGTTCAGATTTTCTTAGGATTCAGAGTAGGGTTCAGTTAGGAAATGCTCAGAGTAGGAAATGTTCTTAGGAAATTCAGTTAGGAAATGTTTAGATTAGGAAATTCAGATTAGGAAATGTTAATCAGTTAGGAAATTCAGATTAGGAAATTTAGAGTAGGAAATTCAGATTTGGAAATGTTCTTAGGTAGTATGATTGTATGCTTGCCCGTGTGGATGCTTCTAAGATGGACATTATGGTTGTTCAGAGTAGTGGTTCAGAGTTAGGATTCAGAGTTAGGAAATGTTCTTAGGTAGTATGAAATCATAACAGTGGTTTTGTCTTCATGGTTCATGGTTGCATGGATTACACTGCAAGCAACTTCCTTTCCTAGTTGTCTTAGCCCCTAGATAAATTATTCTGGGATGAACATTATTCTGAATTTTTATTTCTGCATGATTGTATGCTTGCCTGTGTGGATGCTTCTAAGATGGACATTATGCCTGTGTGGCATACACCAACTGGTAGCATGTTAGTTAATGAAAAACAGTAAAAAAGGAGGTCCTGCTGGTGCTGCTGCTTACATTACCGGTGTCCAGGTAGTAGTAGCTTTGCTAGAAATTGATGGTGTGTTATTGGTAGTAGTAGGTTTAGAAAGTAGTGTTAGGTGCTGCTGCTGCTTCAGTACTTTTATACTTAAGGAAAGTAGCAAGATTCAAGTTGTAAAAAATCTGAGTACTAAACTCTTGTGAAAATCTTGCCTTAATTACTAGCTTAGCTGGTTTCTGTATGTATTCATAGCAAAAGTTCAAGAAAGATTTTGTGCTGGGTTGTTTCTTAACTAGCATCCTAACATTAGATCTCAACTAGCATCAATGGCTATTACAATGTTTGTGCTGGGTTGTTTCTTAAATGCCCATCTTTCTGTTAAATTTCATGGATCAACATTGCTGTAAATAATCACACAACACTGGAGGCAGAGGAAGTGTCATGGTGTGGTCAAGCAGGCTCATATGCTAGCTGCTTATCAATCATACTAATGTTGTGCACTCTGTCGAAAGTTGGTGTTTTGTAAAAAAAATGCATATTGGGAAGTTAGTACTTCTAAACCAGCTTCCAGAAAAAAAGCATATTAGGCGATCGATTACTTAAGATATGTTTGATGTACACATTCAGTTGCTCTACAGTTTCTTTCTTTCAGAAAACATTAGTTTGGTATATAATGATTACTGAGCTAATACTGATAGAAATATGATCTTTGCATATTTCATCCAAATAATAGCCTGGTGAATCCACTGTTTTCTCCCACTGAAATAGTACAAATGACAGCAATATGCTTGCTGTGTTGTGCTTGCTCTGCTTGCTGTTGTCATTGTTGTGCTTGCTCTTCTTCTTAGTCTGGAACATCCACATATTATATGTCCACCCTACTTGTGCTACTACTACTTCTATGCTACTTGAGCTGCTACTACTTCTATTATCTGTGCTGCTACTACTATCTGTTCCTTATATCCATCCTAGTGTTGCTCTGGCTACTACTATACGTGGTGCTCTTGTGCTTCTACTACTATCTGTGCTGGGACAACAGCACCTTGAAATTGTGCTTGTGCTTGTATATGAAGCACTTTATTATGTGTGTATGCAGGTTCTTGTATGAAATGAGTCCCGATTTTTGCCGGAATGTTGATTAACTTCCGTTTTGGCAGAAATCGGGCACTCCTAGTTTAAGAAAATTAGCAAAGGTCATGCCGGATTTTTCCGTGCATTTAACCAATTATTTGTTTTTATTAGTGCAAAGATGTGTGACAACGAGGCTGGATGTTCTAAGCGCATCAGCGCTGAAGGAGAACTCAGACCTCGAATAAACAATTGACATTACGGGAGGCGGCCCAGCGGCTAGAAGGCGATGAAGAATACCATCCTTGGAGAGCGAGGATGATGAGATGGAAGACGCGGAGGAAGAAGCGAAGGAAGCGGTGGGCGATGAAACCAGCGATGGCGGCGAGGAACAGGGAGTGGTAGCAACCCTCCTAAGAAGAAGAAGAAGAAGCCGAAGGACCGGTGCCCGAACACGGTCGGCCGCAGTCAGGGAGAAATGCAGTGAGCCCATCGGGGTTCCTTGAGCCCGCCCTTGTCGTCAAAGATGCGGTGGGTAAGTGGCGATCACCCGGACAACCATCTCGATCAACACGGAGAATCTCGGCATAAAGATAATAGCCCTTGCGCACACTCCTCTTGAGAAGCTGCACGCGGATACAAGTTCCCGCTAAGTATCGAACACAAATTATCATGAGCAAGTAAACAAATCCGCCCTCACAAAGATGAGCACCGCCCTGGCCAGGTGGAGAACCGGATAAAGAAGAAGATCTATAAAGAAGGCAAAAGTCTCGAGGAGATCCGGAAGATTGACCCGCAGATCACGAAGATCAGTTAGGGAGTTCAAGGAGAGGTGTGAATCCGAAGAGCCACGGCCAATAGTAATCGGGGAAAGGTGCCGCGGCGATGAATATAGGTCATCACCATCTCGGATCTAGTGGATCTGAGAACCGCGGAGGCCAAATGGAATAAGGAGGACAAAGTATAGATCAAGGGATAGAAAACCCCTTTGCTAAATTCGAACCGGGCAGGTTGAAACTTCATCGAGGCCCGTTACCATGTGGACCCAAAACCAAACAACTCACCGCGGATCCTGCGGTGAAGGAATCGAGAAATTGTGGTAAGTATAATCTAATTACCGGATCAACACGATTGCAATCTAATCGATGATCTAAATGATTCATTACTTCTTCTGCAGGAGGAGGAAATTGTTGCTAGTCATGGATCGGGGTTCCTCATCCTGTGGGTCGACGGCGACCACCGGTGGATAACCCTTTTACCAGGGCGATGAACCGGGCCAAGAAAATAGAGCCGGTTACGAAAAAGCCGTCGGCTAGCCGTCTGTCCGGCCTCGGGGGTAAGAATTGGGTGGATCATTTTGGTCCACCGCCGAGGACGCATGTGGCGCCGTCGGGAAGGAGCGAGGAGGAAAACCTCGAGGTTCAAGAACTTAAGGCACAAGTGGCGCGGATCCCGAGATCGTCCAAGACAACTGGCAATCACCCTCCGTCCTTCCTGCCTACCTTGGTGGAGTCAATAGCGGCGGAGTGCGGGTGGTCGAGTAGGGCCGTGCCCGATTCCAAGCATGGTCAGCAGCCACTCGAACAACGCGGTGCCGATGAATCAGGCGAACTACGTGTTCGTGACTCCGCCAGCTAGCACCGCGGCGCCGCAAGTGTTGGTGACTCCCCCTGCCATCACCGCGGCGCCAGAGTACATGTTGGTGCCCCCCCTGCCATCGTCGCGGCGGCACGGAGCTCAAGCACCGTCGGTGGGGAGAATACACCGGCGGCCAGCACCACGCCATCAAGCAGCCCTTCCGTCTCTTGCACGCCCGTTGCCGTATGCGGTGCGTCGACATTAGCCGATCTCGACGCCATCACGGTAAACAAATTGCTTTAATTACCGCCTTTCATGCCATCTATTACTCTTATGGCATCTCGCTCTGATGACGCCGTACATGTTTTCCGCAGACGGATGTTCCTTGCACTCTCTTATGCTACGTGAACAACGGTGAGGATGTTGCCAAGGTACCATCGTTCAACCCTTGCAGCGCATGTTCCACTCAAAGCCGATGCGGATAAGCGTGCACGGGGTTAAAATTAGTCGGTGCTAAGGGGCTGCGGCGACCTAGAACCTCCCATTCAACCCCGAGGCGGATGAAGAAGAGTCATCGTCTCGAAGTTGCTTGGCTTATTCTTGCTATGGCCAAAGAGCATGATCCGTTTGGGGGCGGGGCCATCACGCCACGAACAATAGCACCGCTGTCGTGCGGCGACAAGCGGTGGCAAAACCTACCGCCCTCGCCGTCACCTCCACGCGGTGGGTCGGATGATCATGTTGATGATATGCACATGGCGCGAGATCCGCCGAGGGCGGCGAAGACTGGAATGATCACTTCTTCAGACTCGGTTTGGAAGAAGACCTAGCTGGTGGCCCCACAGAGAAAGCCACTATCACCAAGCGTCTGTTTGGTTCTCAAGAGACGCCTCCAGCTTGCACCTTTACAGAGCCAGCTGATACAACCAACCGGCCCTTTATTCTAAGCCCTGACACACTACATAGGGTGGTCGGTGCTCAGATTGCGGTGCATGCCCGCTCTCCAAAAGGAAAAAAGGGCAGGAAAAGAAAATCTAGCAGCTCGAGCCAGCCGGTGGCGTCAACAACTGCGAATCCGATCAGGTTTAGGGACGGGCCACCAAGACCCGAGGGTATTATGTGGAGGATTCATGTGGCGGGTGAGCCCATGCTACCTAAGAATTTGCGGAAAGATCCCTCGCACCTGGAACTGCAGAGTGTGCATGACGGCGTGCTGACGATAGAGAGACGCCTTCTATCGGAGAAAGATCCCTCGCACCCGGTATTCGTGGTTAAGGTGCCACCAGGCTTGGGATTCGTCGACACTGCCCCCGCGGATCTGTTCTTCCTTCGGTTCAAGGACATCTTCAATATGTTCCACCTATACCCGATGCACTATACCATGGTCCGTCTCTTTTCTCTCAGCCTGGCCACGCAGATCATTAGAGAGAACACACCGGGCATCGCTATAGTGGACCCCTACTACATGCGTGACGGCTGCTTGGGTTCCCCCGCCGAACGACGTATCGTGGCCTCGTACCTAAAAAGAATCCTCGTGGCGAACAAGACAAAGGAATACATTCTCGTGCCTTACTTTCCCGAGTAAGTCGTTATTCACTCGCCACCGTCGATTGGCTTTATTAGATCATCATCATTCTTTTTCCAACACATTCCATTTGAATTTTTGCGAGAGATGAACACTTGACGCTCATCTCCTTATCGCGAAGCATTCCCATCGCGTATTTTGACTCGGGAGTCTAGAAAGAAGAAAAACTACGACAAGATCAAGGAAGTTACGGATGATGCTCTCACGGCTTTGACTCGACGGAAGGCACCAGCTTCGTGCGTAAGAAGGTCAAGTTCGGCGAGCACGTCTTCAACCCGAACGGAGTTCCCCTGCGTGAAGCGGCGGAAAACAAGAAGGAAGCCTACTCGCACTCCATCACATGAGGCGTTCCTACTTGACCAGCGAAATTCTACGCTGCGGATCATCTCAAGCAGTGGGCGAAGCAAAGGCCAAGATCAATGATTCGGATATTAGACAAGAGATGTATCGCATCCAGCAGCGATTTGGGGCAATCATCTTCGTGATGTCATGACTTGGGGATCTTCTACGGAGGAAATATCCCGAATAACCGTGACATAGAAGATCGCCTAGAGATGCAGGGTGACTATAGGAAGTTCATGACGAGACAGGGCGTCCTCCCGTTCCCTAAGCCGAGCCAGAAGGCTTGATGTTGGCCTAGTTGTAGTTACAAACTATAGATGACCTTTGTGTGTGTGTGTGGACGACAAGTGAACTTATTTTGCTTATTATTATATATCAATCAATGCTTGGTTTTTTTGCTTACTCTTTGGTCATTTGCTCAATTTGGTCCTTCTTTTTTCCTTACTCTTTTTTCGAGAATAATTCCGATGATTGAAATGTCGTGGCACACTATATATGTGAATGTGCTACGATGGGACTGTGAGCCTTGTGATATGAACAAGTTCAGGTCTTGTGCATCCTACTTGGCTTACGGTTCCATCGTAGCATATTCTGTAATCAACGACCTATGTATATATATGAGGCATTCTTTTGAGTTATTTTGTCTTTTTCGAGAATATGCCGATGATTGAAATGTCGTGGCACAATATATATGTGAATGTGCTATGACGGGATAGTTAGCCTTGTGATATGCACAAGTCCAGGAATTGTGCATCCTACTTGGCTAACCGTTCCGTCATAGCATATTCCTGTGTCCAACGACCTAGCTAGTTATATATGAGGCATTCTTTTTGAGTTACTTTGGTCTTTTTCGAGAATAATGCCGATGATTGAAATGTCGTGGCACACTATATATGTGAATGTGCTACGATGGGATTGTACGCCTTGTGCTATGCACAAGTCCAGGTGTTGTGCATCCTACTTGGCGTACGGTTCCATCGTAGCATATTCCTGTGTCCAACGACCTATGTATATATATGAGGCATGCTTTTTGAGTTACTTTGGTCTTTTTCGAGAATAATGCCGATGATTAAAATGTCGTGGCACACTATGTATATGAATGTGCTACGATGGGATTGTACGCCTTGTGCTATGCACAAGTCCAGGTGTTGTGCATCCTACTTGGCGTACGTTCCATCGTAGCATATTCCTGTGTCCAATAACCTAGTTATATATGAGGCATGCTTTTTGAGTTTGCTCTTTTTGATTTAAGAGTACTTTCTATAAGTGTATCTTCATATGCGACTTTAATTATACATATTTTTTCAATCACCGGTTAGTTATTATTGTCAACTTGTAGATGACGTGGTAATGCGTGTACAAGGGACGGGTTCCCGGAGTCTACGATGATTGGGAAGACTGCCGGAGACAGGTGCACCGTTTCAGCGGTAATAGCTACAAAGGGTACAACACTATGGCGGAGGCGGAAGCTAGATACACGCGCTATCTAGCGGGAGTTAGGACAACAAGGAACCGGATGAAGACCTACACCTTCGTCGCGGCGGTGATCATGCTTATCTTCTTTGGTTGTTTATCCCGCGTTTGTGTCTAGCTAGTTTAGATGTCTAGGCGAGCTTCCGAGCTCTAACTTGTTCGATCGACACATGTATTTGCATGTCACCAACTACTACTTTGTAACTTGATCGAAACAATGTAACTTATACTATGTTCATGTATGAGACTTATTTATATGTATTTGTTTCAATCTTGTTTTTCATATTGTGTATTTATATATATAATTGTATATCTTGTATCTGTGTGTATATCTGTTGTAATATTGTATATAATCTATATTGTATATAATCTGGCTCGGAAACTAAAAAAACAAAAAATACATCTGTGGCGCACATGGTCTACCTTCTGTGGCGCACTACATCTAAAGCGCACTATGGAAGCTTAGTGGCGCACTAGGTAGTGCGCCACAGAAGATCCTAGGGGTAGCGCACCTGCCCAAACTTCTGTGGCGCACTAGCAGGTGCGCTACGCCTGTCTCTACACAACCGTGGCGCACTAGGCAGTGCGCCACGGCTGAGAGATAGCCGTGGCGCAAGGCCCGTGGCGCACTGCTAGTGCGCCACGGATGATGTTTCCAGGTGCGCCACTAAAGGCCATTTTCCTAGAAGTGGGAACAGGGAGTTTCCCCCTTATATAAGTCCAGAACCTTAGCTTTAGGTTACAGCGCACGCATGCGAAGGGGGACACATGCACCCGGGGACTAGGTTTTGCATGTTTCAACATAGCACCACACTTCCATGCATGTGCTAGGGCCACATGCAAGTCCTTGAGGTATTCCGACGCCCCGGAGCGTGGTCTGCTGCGGAACCCTGATCTGTGGGCATCGGATCGTCTACCCCCCTAGACGATCCTCTGACAGGGGTAGCTCGGAGTAGAACTCTCTTGTTTTATGTTTGTTTAGGTCATATGATGATGTAAAACCATGGTGCTTCACAAGGGGAGGGCACTATCCTACCCGGTTTCACCGGAACGGGGAGTTCCCCCTTATATAAGTCTAGAACCTTAGCTTTAGGTTACAGCGCATGCATGCGAAGGGGGACACATGCACCCGGGGACTAGGTTTTGCATGTTTCAACATAGCACCACACTTCCATGCATGTGCTAGGGCCACATGCAAGTCCTTGAGGCATTCTGACTCCCCGGAGCGTGGTCTGCTGCGGAACCCTGATCTGTGGGCATCAGATCGTCTACCCCCTAGACGATCCTCTCACAGGGGTAGCCCGGAGTAGCACTCTCTTGTTTTGTGTTTGTTTAGGTCATATGATGATGTAAAACCATGGTGCTTCACAAGGGGAGGGCACTATCCTACCCGGTTTCATCGGAACGGGGAGTTTCCCCCTTATATAAGTCTAGAACCTTAGCTTTAGGTTACAGCGCACGCATGCGAAGGGGGACACATGCACCTGGGGACTAGGTTTTGCATGTTTCAACATAGCACCACACTTCCATGCATGTGCTAGGGCCACATGCAAGTCCTTGAGGTATTCCGACGCCCCAGAGCGTGGTCTCCTGCGGAACCCTGATCTGTGGCATCGATCGTCTACCCCCTATACCTTCCTCTGACAGGGGTAGCCCGGCGTAGCACTCTCTTGTTTTGTGCTTGTTTAGGTCATATGATGATGTAAAACCATGGTGCTTCACAAGGGGAGGGCACTATCCTACCCGGTTTCACCGGAATGCGGAGTTTCCCCCTTATATAAGTCCAGAACCTTAGCTTTAGGTTACAGCGCACGCATGCGAAGGGGGACACATGCACCCAGGGACTAGGTTTTGCATGTTTCAACATAGCACCACACTTCCATGCATGTTCTAGGGCCACATGCAAGTCCTTGAGGTATTCCGACGCCCCGGAGCATGGTCTGCTGCGGAACCCTGATCTGTGGGCATCGGATCGTCTACCCCCTAGACGATCCTCTGACAGGGGTAGCCCGGAGTAGAACTCTCTTGTTTTGTGTTTGTTTAGGTCATATGATGATGTAAAACCATGGTGCTTCACAAGGGGAGGGCACTATCCTACCCGGTTTCACCGGAACGGGGAGTTTCCCCCTTATATAAGTCTAGAACCTTAGCTTTAGGTTACAGCGCATGCATGCAAAGGGGGACACATGCACCCGGGGACTAGGTTTTGCATGTTTCAACATAGCACCACACTTCCATGCATGTGCTAGGGCCACATACAAGTCCTTCAGGCATTCTGACTCCCCGGAGCATGGTCTGCTGCGGAACCCTGATCTGTGGGCATCAGATCGTCTACCCCCCTAGACGATCCCCTCACAGGGGTAGCCCGGAGTAGCACTCTCTTGTTTTGTGTTTTTTTAGGTCATATGATGATGTAAAACCATGGTGCTTCACAAGGGGAGGGCACTATCCTACCCGGTTTCACCGGAACGGGGAGTTTGCCCCTTATATAAGTTTAGAACCTTAGCTTTAGGTTACAGCGCATGCATGCGAAGGGGGAAACATGCACCAGGGGACTAGGTTTTGCATGTTTCAACATAGCACCACAGTTCCATGCATGTGCTAGGGCCACATGCAAGTCCTTGAGGCATTCTGACTCCCCGGAGCGTGGTCTGCTGCGGAACCCTGATCTGTGGGCATCAGATCGTCTACCCCCCTAGACGATCCTCTCACAGGGGTAGCCCGGAGTAGCACTCTCTTGTTTTGTGTTTGTTTAGGTCATATGATGATGTAAAACCATGTTGCTTCACAAGGGGAGGGCACTATCCTACCCGGTTTCATCGGAATAGGGAGTTTCCCCCTTATATAAGTCCAGACCCTTAGCTGTAGGTTACAGCGCACGCATGCGAAGGGGGACACATGCACCCGGGGACTAGGTTTTGCATGTTTCAACATAGCACCACACTTCCATGCATGTTCTATGTCCACATGCAAGTCCTTGAGGTATTCCGACTCCCCGGAGCGTGGTCTGCTGCGGAACCCTGATCTGTGGGCATCAGATTGTTTACCCCCCTAGACGATACTCTCACAGGGGTAGCCCGGAGTAGCACTCTCTTGTTTTGTGTTTGTTTAGGTCATATGATGATGTAAAACCATGGTGCTTCACAAGGGCAGGGCACTATCCTACCCGGTTTCACCGAAACGGGGAGTTCCCCCTTATATAAGTCTAGAACCTTAGCTTTAGGTTACGGCGCACGCATGCGAATGGGACACATGCACCCGGGAACTAGGTTTTGCATGTTTCAACATAGGAACACACTTCCATGCATGTTCTAGGGCCACATGCAAGTCCTTGAGGTATTCCGATGACCCGGAGCGTGGTCTCCTGCGAAACCCTGATCTGTGGGCATCAGATCGTCTACCCTCCTATACGTTCCTCTGACAGGGGTAGCCCGGCATAGCACTCTATTGTTTTGTGTTTTTTTAGGTCATATGATGATGTAAAACCATGGTGCTTCACAAGGGGAGGGCACTATCCTACCCGGTCACCAGAACGGGGAGTTTCCCCCTTATATAAGTCTAGAACCTTAGCTTTAGGTTACAGCGCACACATGCGAAGGGGGACACATGCACCCGGGGACTAGGTTTTGCATGTTTCAACATATCACCACACTTCCATGCATGTGCTAGGGCCACATGCCAGTCCTTGAGGTATTCCGACGCCCCGGAGCGTGGTCTGCTGCGGAACCCTGATCTGTGGCATCGGATTGTCTACCCCCTAGACGTCCCTCTGACAGGGGTAGCCCGGAGTAGCACTCTCTTGTTTTGTGTTTGTTTAGGTCATATGATGATGTAAAACCATGTTGCTTCACAAGGGGAGGGCACTATCCTACAGTTTCACCGAACGGGAGTTGCCTTATATAAGTCTAGAACCTTAGCTTTAGGTTACAGCGCATGCATGCGAAGGGGGACACATGCACCCGAGGACTAGGTTTTGCATGTTTCAACATAGCACCACACTTCCATGCATGTGCTAGGTCCACATGCAAGTCCTTGAGGTATTCTGACTCCCCGGAGCGTGGTCTCCTGCGGAACCCTGATCTGTGGGCATCGGATCGTCTACACCCCTAGACGTCCCTCTGACAGGGGTATCCCGGAGTAGCACTCTATTGTTTTGTGATTGTTTAGGTCATATGATGATGTAAAACCATGTTTCTTCACAAGAGGAGGGCATTATCCTACCCGGCTTAAGCGGAACGCGGAGTTTCCCCTTATATAAGTCTAGAACCTTAGTTGTAGGTTACAGCACACGCATGTGAAGGGGTACACATGCACCCAGGGACTAGGTTTTGCATGTTTCAACATAGCACCACACTTCCATGCATGTGCTAGGACCACATTCAAGTCCTTGAGGTATTCCGATGCCCTGGAGCGTGGTCTCCTGCGGAACCCTGATCTGTGGGCATCAGATCGTCTACCCCCCTATACCTTCCTCTGACAGGGGTAGCCCGGCGTAGCACTCTCTTGTTTTGTGCTTGTTTAGGTCATATGATGATGTAAAACCATGGTGCTTCACAAGGGGAGGGCACTATCCTACCCGGTTTCACCGGAATGCGGAGTTTCCCCCTTATATAAGTCCGAACCTTAGCTTTAGGTTACTGGCGACGCATGCGAAGGGGGACACATGCACCCAGGGACTAGGTTTTGCATGTTTCAACATATCACCACACTTCCATGCATGTTCTAGGGCCACATGCAAGTCCTTGAGGTATTCCGACGCCCCGGAGCATGGTCTCCTGCGGAACCCTGATCTGTGGGCATCGGATCGTCTACCCCCCTAGACGATCCTCTGACAGGGGTAGCCCGGATTAGAACTCTCTTGTTTTGTGTTTATTTAGGTCATATGATGATGTAAAACCATGGTGCTTCACAAGGGGAGGGCACTATCCTACCCGGTTTCACCGGAACGGGGAGTTTCCCCCTTATATAAGTCCAGAACCTTAGCTTTAGGTTACAGCGCACGCATGCAAAGGGGGACACATGCACCCGGGGACTAGGTTTTGCATGTTTCAACATAGCACCACACTTCCATGCATGTGCTAGGGCCACATACAAGTCCTTCAGGCATTCTGACTCCCCGGAGCATGGTCTGCTGCGGAACCCTAATCTATGGGCATCAGATCGTCTACCCCCCTAGACGATCCCCTCACAGGGGTAGCCCGGAGTAGCACTCTCTTGTTTTGTGTTTGTTTAGGTCATATGATGATGTAAAACCATGTTGCTTCACAAGGGGAGGGCACTATCCTACCCGGTTTAACCGGAACGGGGAGTTCGCCCTTATATAAGTCCAGAACCTTACATTAGGTTACAGCGCACGCATGCGAAGGGGGACACATGCACCCGGGGACTAGGTTTTGCATGTTTCAACATAGCACCACAGTTCCATGCATGTGCTAGGGCCACATGCAAGTCCTTGAGGCATTCTGACTCCCCGGAGCGTGGTCTGCTGCGGAACCCTGATCTGTGGGCATCAGATCGTCTACCCCCCCCCCTAGACGATCCTCTCACAGGGGTAGCCCGGAGTAGCACTCTCTTGTTTTGTGTTTGTTTAGGTCATATGATGATGTAAAACCATGTTGCTTCACAAGTGGAGGGCACTATCCTACCCGGTTTCATCGGAACAGGGAGTTTCCCCCTTATATAAGTCCAGAACCTTAGCTGTAGGTTACAGCGACGCATGCGAAGGGGGACACATGCACCCGGGGACTAGTTTTTGCATGTTTCAACATATCACCACACTTCCATGCATGTGCTAGGTCCACATGCAAGTCCTTGAGGTATTCCGACTCCCCAGAGCGTGGTCTGCTGCGGAACCCTGATCTGTGGGCATCAGATTGTTTACCCCCGTAGACGATACTCTCACAGGGGTAGCCCGGAGTAGCACTCTCTTGTTTTGTGTTTGTTTAGGTCATATGATGATGTAAAACCATGGTGCTTCACAAGGGGAGGGCACTATCCTACCCGGTTTCACAGAAACGGGGAGCTTCCCCATTATATAAGTCTAGAACCTTAGCTTTAGGTTACAACGCATGCATGCGAAGGGGGACACATGCACCCGGGGACTAGGTTTTGCATGTTTCAACATAGCACCACACTTCCATGCATGTTCTAGGGCCACATGCAAGTCCTTGAGGTATTCCGACGACCCGGAGCGTGGTCTCCTGCGGAACCCTGATCTGTGGGCATCAGATCGTCTACCCTCCTATACGTTCCTCTGACAGGGGTAGCCCGGCATAGCACTCTATTGTTTTGTGTTTGTTTAGGTCATATGATGATGTAAAACCATGGTGCTTCACAAGGGGAGGGCACTATCCTACCCGGTTTCACCAGAACGGGGAGTTTCCCCCTTATATAAGTCTAGAACCTTAGCTTTAGGTTAAAGCGCATGCATGCGAAGGGGGACACCTGCACCCGGGGACTAGGTTTTGCATGTTTCAACATATCACCACACTTCCATGCATGTGCTAGGGCCACATGCAAGTCCTTGAGGTATTCCGACGCCCCGGAGCGTGGTCTGCTGCGGAACCCTGATCTGTGGGCATCGGATCGTCTACCCCCCTAGACGATCCTCTGACAGGGGTAGCTCGGAGTAGAACTCTCTTGTTTTGTGTTTGTTTAGATCATATGATTATGTAAAACCATGGTGCTTCACAAGGGGAGGGCACTATCCTACCCGGTTTCACCGGAACGGGGAGTTTGCCCCTTATATAAGTCTAGAACCTTAGCTTTAGGTTACAGCGCATGCATGCGAAGGGGGACACATGCACCCGAGGACTAGGTTTTGCATGTTTCAACATAGCACCACACTTCCATGCATGTGCTAGGGCCACATGCAAGTCCTTGAGGCATTCTGACTCCCCGGAGCGTGGTCTGCTGCGGAACCCTGATCTGTGGGCATCAGATCGTCTACCCCCCCTAGACGATCCTCTCACAGGGGTAGCCCGGAGTAGCACTCTCTTGTTTTGTGTTTGTTTAGGTCATATGATGATGTAAAACCATGGTGCTTCACAAGGGGAGGGCACTATCCTACCCGGTTTCATCGGAACGGGGAGTTTCCCCCTTATATAAGTCTAGAACCTTAGCTTTAGGTTACAGCGCACGCATGCGAAGGGGGACACATGCACCCGGGACTAGGTTTTGCATGTTTCAACATAGCACCACACTTCCATGCATGTGCTAGGGCCACATGCAAGTCCTTGAGGTATTTCGACGCCCCGGAGCGTGGTCTCCTGCGGAACCCTGATCTGTGGGCATCAGATCGTCTACCCCCCTATACGTTCCTCTGACAGGGGTAGCCCGGCGTAGCACTCTCTTGTTTTGTGTTTGTTTAGGTCATATGATGATGTAAAACCATGGTGCTTCACAAGGGGAGGGCACTATCCTACAGGTTTCACGAATGGGAGTTTCCCCCTTATATAAGTCCAGAACCTTAGCTTTAGGTTACAACGCACGCATGCGAAGGGGGACACATGCACCCGGGGACTAGGTTTTGCATGTTTCAACATAGCACCACACTTCCATGCATGTTCTAGGGCCACATGCAAGTCCTTGAGGTATTCCGACGCCCCGGAGCATGGTCTGCTGCGGAACCCTGATCTGTGGGCATCGGATCGTCTACCCCCCTAGACGATCCTCTGACAGGGGTAGCCCGGAGTAGAACTCTCTTGTTTTGTGTTTGTTTAGGTCATATGATGATGTAAAACCATGGTGCTTCACAAGGGGAGGGCACTATCCTACCCGGTTTCACCGGAACGGGGAGTTTCCCCCTTATATAAGTCCAAAACCTTAGCTTTAGGTTACAGCGCACGCATGCGAAGGGGGACACATGCACCCGGGACTAGGTTTTCAATGTTTGAATATAGCACCACACTTCCATGCATGTGCTAGGTCCACATGCACGTCCTTGAGGTATTCTGACGCCCTAGAGCGTGGTCTGCTGCGGAACCCTGATCTGTGGCATCGGATCGTCTACCCCCTAGACGATCCTCTCACAGGGGTAACCCAGAGTAGCACTCTATTCTTTTGTGTTTGTTTAGGTCATATGATGATGTAAAACCATGGTGCTTCACAAGGGGAGGGCACTATCCTACCCGGTTTCACTGGAACAGGGAGTTTCCAGCTTATATAAGTCCAGAACCTTAGCTTTAGGTTACAGTGCACGCATGCGAAGGGGGACACATGCACCGGGGGACTAGGTTTTGCATGTTTCAACATAGCACCACACTTCCATGCATGTTCAAGGGCCACATGCAAGTCCTTGACGTATTCCGATGCCCCAGAGCGTGGTCTCCTGCGGAACCCATATCTGTGGGCATCAGATCGTCTACCCCCCTATACGTTCCTCTGACAGGGGTAGCCCGGCGTAGCACTCTCTTGTTTTGTGTTTGTTTAGGTCATGTGATGATGTAAAACCATGTTGCTTCACAAGGGGAGGGCACTATCCTACCCGGTTTCACCGGAACGGGGAGTTTCCCCCTTATATAAGTCCAGAACCTTAGCTTTAAGTTACTGGTTGCGCATGCGAAGGGGGACACATGCACCCGGGGACTAGGTTTTGCATGTTTCAACATAGCACCACACTTCCATGCATGTGCTAGGGCCACATGCAAGTCCTTGAGGTATTCCGACGCCCCGGAGCATGGTCTGCTGCGGAACCCTGATATGTGGGCATCGGATCGTCTACCCCCCTAGACGATCCTCTGACAGGGGTTGCTCGGAGTAGCACTCTCTTGTTTTGTGTTTGTTTACGTCATATGATGATGTAAAACCATGGTGCTTCACAAGGGAAGGGCACTATCCTACCTGGTTTCACCGGAACGGGGAGTTTCCCCCTTATATAAGTCTAGAACCTTAGCTTTAGGTTACAGCGCATGCATGCGAAGGGGGACACATGCACCTGGGGACTAGGTTTTGCATGTTTCAACATAGCACCACACTTCCATGCATGTGCTAGGGCCACATGCAAGTATTTAAGGCATTCTGACTCCCCGGAGCGTGGTCTGCTGCGGAACCCTGATCTGTGGGCATCAGATCGTCTACCCCCCCTAGACGATCCTCTCACAGGGGTAGCCCGGAGTAGAACTCTCTTGTTTTGTGTTTGTTTGGGTCATATGATGATGTAAAACCATGGTGCTTCACAAGGGGAGGCCACTATCCTACCCGGTTTCACCGAAACAGGGAGCTTCCCCCTTATATAACTCCAGAACCTTAGCTTTAGGTTACAACGCACGCATGTGAAGGGGGACACATGCACCCGGGGACTAGGTTTTGCATGTTTAAACATAGCACCACACTTCCATGCATGTTCTAGGGCCACATGCAAGTCCTTGAGGTATTCGGCGCCCGGGCGTGGTCTCTGCGGAACCACGATACGTGGGCATCAGATCGTCTACCCCCCTATACGTTCCTCTGACAGGGGTAGCCCGGCATAGCACTCTCTTGTTTTGTGTTTGTTTAGGTCATATCATGATGTAAAACCATGGTGCTTCACAAGGGGAGGGCACTATCCTACCCGGTTTCACCGGAACGGGGAGTTTCCCCCTTATATAAGTCTAGAACCTTAGCTTTAGGTTAAAGCGCACGCATGCGAAGGGGGACACCTGCACCCGGGGACTAGGTTTTGCATGTTTCAACATATCACCACACTTCCATGCATGTGCTAGGGCCACATGCAAGTCCTTGAGGTATTCCGACGCCCCGGAGCGTGGTCTGCTGCGGAACCCTGATCTGTGGGCATCGGATCGTCTACCCCCCTAGACGATCCTCTCACAGGGGTAGCCCAGAGTAGCACTCTCTTGTTTTGTGTTTGTTTAGGTCATATGATGATGTAAAACCATGGTGCTTCACAAGGGGAGGGCACTATCCTACCCGGTTTAACCGGAATGCGGAGTTTCCCCCTTATATAAGTCCAGAACCTTAGCTTTAGGTTACAGCGCATGCATGCGAAGGGGGACACATGCACCTGGGGACTAGGTTTTGCATGTTTCAACATAGCACCACACTTCCATGCATGTGCTAGGGACACATGCAAGTCTTTAAGGCATTCTGACTCCCCGGAGCGTGGTCTGCTGCGGAACCCTGATCTGTGGGCATCAGATCGTCTACCCCCCCTAGACGATCCTCTCACAGGGGTAGCCCGGAGTAGAACTCTCTTGTTTTGTGTTTGTTTGGGTCATATGATGATGTAAAACCATGGTGCTTCACAAGGGGAGGCCACTATCCTACCCGGTTTCACCGAAACAGGGAGCTTCCCCCTTATATAACTCCAGAACCTTAGCTTTAGGTTACAACGCACGCATGCGAAGGGGGACACATGCACCCGGGGACTAGGTTTTGCATGTTTAAACATAGCACCACACTTCCATGCATGTTCTAGGGCCACATGCAAGTCCTTGAGGTATTCCGACGCCCCGGAGCGTGGTCTCCTGCGGAACCCTGATCTGTGGGCATCAGATCGTCTACCCCCCTATACGTTCCTCTGACAGGGGTAGCCCGGCGTAGCACTCTCTTGTTTTGTGTTTGTTTAGGTCATATCATGATGTAAAACCATGGTGCTTCACAAGGGGAGGGCACTGTCCTACCCGGTTTCACCGGAACGGGGAGTTTCCCCCTTATATAAGTCCAAAACCTTAGCTTTAGGTTACAGCGCACGCATGCGAAGGGGTACACATGCACCCGGGACTAGGTTTTCAATGTTTGAATATAGCACCACACTTCCATGCATGTGCTAGGGCCACATGCACGTCCTTGAGGTATTCTGACGCCCTAGAGCGTCGTCTGCTGCGGAACCCTGATCTGTGGCATCGGATCGTCTACCCCCTAGACGATCCTCTCACAGGGGTAACCCAGAGTAGCACTCTATTCTTTTGTGTTTGTTTAGGTCATATGATGATGTAAAACCATGGTGCTTCACAAGGGGAGGGCACTATCCTACCCGGTTTCACTGGAACAGGGAGTTTCCAGCTTATATAAGTCCAGAACCTTAGCTTTAGGTTACAGTGCACGCATGCGAAGGGGGACACATGCACCCGGGGACTAGGTTTTGCACGTTTCAACATAGCACCACACTTCCATGCATGTTCAAGGGCCACATGCAAGTCCTTGACGTATTCCGATGCCCCGGAGCGTGGTCTCCTGGAACCACGATCATGGGCATCGGATCGTCTACCCCTATCGTTCCTCGGCGAGGGTAGCCGTAGCACTCTCTTGTTTTGTGTTTGTTTAGGTCATATGATGATGTAAAACCATGTTGCTTCACAAGGGGAGGGCACTATCCTACCCGGTTTCACCGGAACAGGGAGTTTCCCCCTTATATAAGTCAAGAACCTTAGCTTTAAGTTCTGACGACGCATGCGAAGGGGGACACATGCACCCGGGGACTAGGTTTTGCATGTTTCAACATAGCACCACACTTCCATGCATGTGCTAGGGCCACATGCAAGTCCTTGAGGTATTCCGACGCCCCGGAGCATGGTCTGCTGCGGAACCCTGATATGTGGGCATCGGATCGTCTACCCCCCTAGACGATCCTCTGACAGGGGTTGCTCGGAGTAGCACTCTCTTGTTTTGTGTTTGTTTAGGTCATATGATGATGTAAAACCATGGTGCTTCACAAGGGGAGGGCACTATCCTACCCGGTTTCACCGGAACAGGGAGTTTCCCCCTTATATAAGTCTAGAACCTTAGCTTTAGGTTACAGCGCACGCATGCGAATGGGGACACATGCACCCGGGGACTAGGTTTTGCATGTTTCAACATATCACCACACTTCCATGCATGTGCTAGGGCCACATGCAAGTCCTTGAGGTATTTCGACGCCCCGGAGCGTGGTCTGCTGCGGAACCCTAATATGTGGGCATCGGATCGTCTACCCCCTAGACGATCCTCTCACGAGGGTCGCCCGCCCTAGCTCTCTCTTGTTTGGTGTTGGTGTAGGTCATAGGAGGATGTAAAACCATGGTGCTTCACAAGGGAGGGCACTATCCTACAGTTTAACAGAATGCTGAGTTTCCCCTTATATAAGTCCGAACCTTAGCTTTGGGTTACAGCATGCATGCGAAGGGGGACACATGCACCTGGGGACTAGGTTTTGCATGTTTCAACATAGCACCACACTTCCATGCATGTGCTAGGGACACATGCAAGTCTTTAAGGCATTCTGACTCCCCGGAGCGTGGTCTCCTGCGGAACCCTGATCTGTGGGCATCAGATCGTCTACCCCTAGGCGATCCTCTCACAGGGGTAGCCCAGAGTAGCACTCTCTTGTTTTGTGTTTGTTTGGGTCATATGATGATGTAAAACCATGGTGCTTCACAAGGGGAGGCCACTATCCTACCCGGTTTCACCGAAACAGGGAGCTTCCCCCTTATATAACTCCAGAACCTTAGCTTTAGGTTACAACGCACGCATGCGAAGGGGGACACATGCACCCGGGGACTAGGTTTTGCATGTTTAAACATAGCACCACACTTCCATGCATGTTCTAGGGCCACATGCAAGTCCTTGAGGTATTCCGACGCCCCGGAGCGTGGTCTCCTGCGGAACCCTGATCTGTGGGCATCAGATCGTCTACCCCCTATCGTTCCTCGGCGAGGGGGTAGCCAGTAGCACTCTCTTGTTTTGTGTTTGTTTAGGTCATATCATGATGTAAAACCATGGTGCTTCACAAGGGAGGCCTTGTCCTACAGTTTCACGAGCAGGGAGTTTCCCCCTTATATAAGTCCAAAACCTTAGCTTTAGGTTACAGCGCACGCATGCGAAGGGGTACACATGCACCCGGGACTAGGTTTTCAATGTTTGAATATAGCACCACACTTCCATGCATGTGCTAGGGCCACATGCACGTCCTTGAGGTATTCGGCGCCCTAGGCGTGGTGCAACTGCGTGAACCACGATGCATGGCATCGGATCGTCTACCCCCTAGACGATCCTCTCACAGGGGTAACCCAGAGTAGCACTCTATTCTTTTGTGTTTGTTTAGGTCATATGATGATGTAAAACCATGGTGCTTCACAAGGGGAGGGCACTATCCTACCCGGTTTCACTGGAACAGGGAGTTTCCAGCTTATATAAGTCCAGAACCTTAGCTTTAGGTTACTGATTGCGCATGCGAAGGGGGACACATGCACCCGGGGACTAGGTTTTGCACGTTTCAACATAGCACCACACTTCCATGCATGTTCAAGGGCCACATGCAAGTCCTTGACGTATTCCGATGCCCCGGAGCGTGGTCTCCTGCGGAACCCTGATCTGTGGGCATCAGATCGTCTACCCCCCTATACGTTCCTCTGACAGGGGTAGCCCGGCGTAGCACTCTCTTGTTTTGTGTTTGTTTAGGTCATGTGATGATGTAAAACCATGTTGCTTCACAAGGGGAGGGCACTATCCTACCCGGTTTCACCGGAACGGGGAGTTTCCCCCTTATATAAGTCCAGAACCTTAGCTTTAAGTTACTGACGATGCATGCGAAGGGGACACATGCACCGGGGACTAGGTTTTGCATGTTTCAACACTTCCATGCATGTGCTAGCGCCACATGCAAGACCTTGAGGTAATACCACGCCACGGAGCGTGGTCTGCTGCGGAACCCTGATCTGTGGGCATCGGATCGTCTACCCCCCTAGACGATCCTCTCACAGGGGTAGCCCAGAGTAGCACTCTCTTGTTTTGTGTTTGTTTAGGTCATATGATGATGTAAAACCATGGTGCTTCACAAGGGGAGGGCACTATCCTACAGTTTAACGAATCTGGAGTTTCCCCCTTATATCAGTCCAGCACCTTAGCTCTAGGTTACAGCGCATGCAGGCGAAGGGGGACACATGCACCTGGGGACTAGGTTTTGCATGTTTCAACATAGCACCACACTTCCATGCATGTGCTAGGGACACATGCAAGTCTTTAAGGCATTCTGACTCCCCGGCGTGGTCTGCTGCGGAACCCTGATCTGTGGGCATCGGATCGTCTACCCCCCTAGACGATCCTCTGACAGGGGTAGCCCGGAGTAGAACTCTCTTGTTTTGTGTTTGTTTAGGTCATATGATGATGTAAAACCATGGTGCTTCACAAGGGGAGGGCACTATCCTACAGGTTTCACCAGCAGGAGCTTCCCCTTATATAACTCCGAACCTTAGCTTTAGGTTACAACGCCTTGTCTGAAGGGGACACATGCACCCGGGGACTAGGTTTTGCATGTTTAAACATAGCACCACACTTCCATGCATGTTCTAGGGCCACATGCAAGTCCTTGAGGTATTAGGCGCCCGGGCGTGGTCTCTGCGGAACCACGATGCGTGGGCATCGGATCGTCTACCCCCTATCGTTCCCTCGGCGGGGTAGCCGGCGTAGAACTCTCTTGTTTTGTGTTTGTTTAGGTCATATCATGATGTAAAACCATGGTGCTTCACAAGGGGAGGGCACTGTCCTACCCGGTTTCACCGGAACAGGGAGTTTCCCCCTTATATAAGTCCAAAACCTTAGCTTTAGGTTACAGCGCACGCATGCGAAGGGGTACACATGCACCCGGGACTAGGTTTTCAATGTTTGAATATAGCACCACACTTCCATGCATGTGCTAGGGCCACATGCACGTCCTTGAGGTATTCTGACGCCCTAGAGCGTCGTCTGCTGCGGAACCCTGATCGGTGGCATCGGATCGTCTACCCCCTAGACGATCCTCTCACAGGGGTAACCCAGAGTAGCACTCTATTCTTTTGTGTTTGTTTAGGTCATATGATGATGTAAAACCATGGTGCTTCACAAGGGGAGGGCACTATCCTACGGTTTCAACGAGCAGAGTTTCCAGCTTATATAAGTCCAGAACCTTAGCTTTAGGTTACAGTGCACGCATGCGAAGGGGGACACATGCACCCGGGGACTAGGTTTTGCACGTTTCAACATAGCACCACACTTCCATGCATGTTCAAGGGCCACATGCAAGTCCTTGACGTATTCCGATGCCCCGGAGCGTGGTCTCCTGCGGAACCCTGATCTGTGGGCATCAGATCGTCTACCCCTATCGTTCCTCGGCGGGTAGCCAGTAGCACTCTCTTGTTTTGTGTTTGTTTAGGTCATGTGATGATGTAAAACCATGTTGCTTCACAAGGGGAGGGCACTATCCTACCCGGTTTCACCGGAACGGGGAGTTTCCCCCTTATATAAGTCCAGAACCTTAGCTTTAAGTTACAGCGCACGCATGCGAAGGGGGACACATGCACCCGGGGACTAGGTTTTGCATGTTTCAACATAGCACCACACTTCCATGCATGTGCTAGGGCCACATGCAAGTCCTTGAGGTATTAGGCGCCGGAGCATGGTGCAACTGCGGATCCCTGATATGTGGGCATCGGATCGTCTACCCCCCTAGACGATCCTCTGACAGGGGTTGCTCGGAGTAGCACTCTCTTGTTTTGTGTTTGTTTACGTCATATGATGATGTAAAACCATGGTGCTTCACAAGGGAAGGGCACTATCCTACCCGGTTTCACCGGAACGGGGAGTTTCCCCCTTATATAAGTCTAGAACCTTAGCTTTAGGTTACAGCGCATGCATGCGAAGGGGGACACATGCACCTGGGGACTAGGTTTTGCATGTTTCAACATAGCACCACACTTCCATGCATGTGCTAGGGCCACATGCAAGTCTTTAAGGCATTCTGACTCCCGGGCGTGGTGCAACTGCGGAACCCTGATATGTGGGCATCAGATCGTCTACCCCCCCTAGACGATCCTCTCACAGGGGTAGCCCGGAGTAGAACTCTCTTGTTTTGTGTTTGTTTGGGTCATATTATGATGTAAAACCATGGTGCTTCACAAGGGGAGGCCACTATCCTACCCGGTTTCACCGAAACAGGGAGCTTCCCCCTTATATAACTCCAGAACCTTAGCTTTAGGTTACAACGCACATGCTTTGAAGGGGACACATGCACCCGGGGACTAGGTTATGCATGTTTAAACATAGCACCACACTTCCATGCATGTTCTAGGGCCACATGCAAGTCCTTGAGGTATTCCGGCCCGGGCGTGGTCTCTGCGGAACCACGATGCATGGGCATCAGATCGTCTACCCCCCTATACGTTCCTCTGACAGGGGTAGCCCGGCGTAGCACTCTCTTGTTTTGTGTTTGTTTAGGTCATATCATGATGTAAAACCATGGTGCTTCACAAGGGGAGGGCACTATCCTACCCGGTTTCACCGGAACGGGGCGCTTCCCCCTTATATAAGTCTAGAACCTTAGCTTTAGGTTACAGCGCATGCATGCGAAGGGGGACACATGCACCCGGGACTAGGTTTTCAATGTTTGAATATAGCACCACACTTCCATGCATGTGCTAGGGCCACATGCAAGTCCTTGAGGTATTCTGACGCCCTAGAGCGTCGTCTGCTGCGGAACCCTGATCTGTGGGCATCGGATCGTCTACCCCCTAGACGATCCTCTGAGAGGGGTAGCCCGGAGTATAACTCTCTTGTTTTGTGTTTGTTTAGGTCATATGATGATGTAAAACCATGGTGCTTCACAAGGGGAGGGCACTATCCTACCCGGTTTCACCGGAACAGGGAGTTTCCAGCTTATATAAGTCCAGAACCTTAGCTTTAGGTTACAGCGCACGCATGCGAAGGGGGACACATGCACCCTGGGACTAGGTTTTTCATGTTTCAACATAGCACCACACTTTCATGCATGTGCTAGGGCCACATGCAAGTCCTTGAGGTATTCCGACGCCCCGGAGCATGGTCTGCTGCGGAACCCTGATCTGTGGGCATCGGATCGTCTACCCCCCTAGACGATCCTCGGCAGTGAGGTAGCCTGAGTAGAACTCTCTTGTTTGTGTTTGTTTAGGTCATATGATGATGTAAAACCATGGTTTTTCACAAGGGGAGGCACTATCCTACCGGTTTCAAAGCAGGAGCTTCCCCCTTATATAAGTCTAGAACCTTAGCTTAAGGTTACAGCGCATGCATGCGAAGGGGGACACATGCATCCGGGGACTAGGTTTTGCATGTTTGAACATAGCACCACACATCCATGCATGTTCTAGGGCCACATGCAAGTCCTTGAGGTATTCCGACGCCCCAGAGCGTGGTCTCCTGCGGAACCCTGATCTGTGGGCATCAGATCGTCTACCCCCCTATACGTTCCTCTAACAGGGGTAGCCTGGCGTAGCACTCTCTTGTTTTGTGTTTGTTTAGGTCATATTATGATGTAAAACCATGGTGCTTCACAAGGGGAGGGCACTATCCTACCCGGTTTCACCGGAACAGGGAGTTTCCCCCTTATATAAGTCCAGAACCTTAGCTTTAGGTTAAAGCGCACGCATGCGAAGGGGGACACATGCACCCGGGGACTAGGTTTTGCATGTTTCAACATAGCACCACACTTCCATGCATGTGCTAGGGCCACTTGCAAGTCCTTGAGGTATTAGATGCCGGGCGTGGTCTGCGGAACCCTGATCTGTGGGCATCGGATCGTCTACCCCCCTAGACGATCCTCTGACAGGGGTAGCTCGGAGTAGCACTCTCTTGTTTTGTGTTTGTTTAGGTCATATGATGATGTAAAACCATGGTGCTTCACAAGGGGAGGGCACTATCCTACCCGGTTTCACTGGAACAGGGAGTTTCCCCCTTATATAAGTCTAGAACCTTAGCTTTAGGTTAAAGCGCACGCATGCGAAGGGGGACACATGCACCCGGGGACTAGGTTTTGCATGTTTCAACATAGCACCACACTTCCATGCATGTGCTAGGGCCACATGCAAGTCCTTGAGGCATTCTGACTCCCCGGAGCGTGGTCTGCTGCGGAACCCTGATCTGTGGGCATCGGATCGTCTACCCCCCTAGACGAGCCTCTGACAGGGGTAGCTCGGAGTAGAACTCTCTTGTTTTGTTTTTGTTTAGGTCATATGATGATGTAAAACAATGGTGCTTCACAAGGGGAGGGCACTATCCTACCCGGTTTCACCGGAACGGGGAGTTTGCCCCTTATATAAGTCTAGAACCTTAGCTTTAGGTTACAGCGCATGCATGCGAAGGGGGACACATGCACCCGGGGACTAGGTTTTGCATGTTTCAACATAGAACCACACTTCCATGCATGTGCTAGGGCCACATGCAAGTCCTTGAGGCATTCTGACTCCCCGGAGCGTGGTCTGCTGCGGAACCCTGATCTATGGGCATCAGATCGTCTACCCCCCTAGACGATCCTCTCACAGGGGTAGCCCGGAGTAGCACTCTCTTGTTTTGTGTTTGTTTAGGTAATATGATGATGTAAAACCATGGTGCTTCACAAGGGGAGGGCACTATCCTACCCGGTTTCACCGGAACAGGTAGTTTCCCCCTTATATAAGTCTAGAACCTTAGCTTTAGGTTACAGCACACGCATGCGAAGGGGGACACATGCACCCGGGACTAGGTTTTGCATGTTTCAACATAGCACCACACTTCCATGCATGTGCCAGGGCCACATGCAAGTCCTTGAGGTATTCCGACGCCCCGGAGCGTGGTCTACTGCGGAACCCTGATCTGTGGGCATCGGATCGTGTACCCCCCTAGACGATCCTCTGACAGGGGTAGCTCCGTGTAGCTCTCTCTTGTTTTGTGTTTGTTTAGGTCATATGATGATGTAAAACGATGGTGCTTCACAAGGGGAGGGCACTATCCTACCCAGTTTCACCGGAACGGGGAGTTTCCCCCTTATATAAGTCTAGAACCTTAGCTTTAGGTTACAGCGCATGCATAAGAAGGGGGACACATGCACCGGGGACTAGGTTTTGCATGTTTCAACATAGCACCACAATTCCATGCATGTGCTAGGGCCACATGAAAGTCCTTGAGGTATTCCGACGCCGTGGAGCGTGGTCTCATGCGGAACCCTGATCTATGGGCATCGGATCGTCTACCCCCCTAGACGTTCCTCTGACAGGGGTAGCCCGGCGTAGCACTCTCTTGTTTTGTGTTTGTTTAGGTCATATGATGATGTAAAACCATGTTTCTTCACAAGGGGAGTGCACTATCCTACCCGGTTTCACCGGAACAGGGAGTTTCCCCCTTATATAAGTCCAGAACCTTAGCTTTAGGTTACAACGCACGCATGCGAAGGGGGACACATGCACTCGGGGACTATGTTTTGTATGTCTCAACATATCACCACACTTCCATGCATGTGCTAGGGCCACATGCAAGTCCTTGAGGTATTCCGACGCCTCGGAGCGTGGTCTCATGCGGAACCCTGATCTGTGGGCATCGGATCGTCTACCCCCCTAGACGTACCTCTGACAGGGGTAGCCCGGCGTAGAACTCTCTTGTTTTGTGTTTGTTTAGGTCATATGATGATGTAAAACCATGGTGCTTCACAATGGGAGGGCACTATCCTACCCGGTTTTACCGGAACGGGGAGTTTCCCCCTTATATAAGTCTAGAATCTTAGCTTTAGGTTACAGCGCACGCATGAGAAGGGGGACACATGCACCCGGGGACTAGGTTTTGCATGTTTCAACATAGCACCACACTTCCATGCATGTGCTAGGGCCACATGCAAGTCCTTGAGGTATTCTGACGCCCTGGAGCGAGGTCTGCTGCGGAACCCTGATCTGTGGCATGAGATCGTCTACCCCCTAGACGATCCTCTCACAGGGGTAGCCCAGAGTTGCACTCTCTTGTTTTGTGTTTGTTTAGGTCATATGATGATGTAAAACCATGGTGCTTCACAAGGGGAGGGCACTATCCTACCCGGTTTCACCGGAACGGGGAGTTTCCAGCTTATATAAGTCCAGAACCTTAGCTTTAGGTTACAGCGCACGCATGCGAAGGGGGACACATGCAACCGGGGACTAGGTTTTGCATGTTTCAACATATCACCACACTTCCATGCATGTTCTAGGGCCACATGCAAGTCCTTGAGGTATTCCGACGCCCCGGAGCGTGGTCTCCTGCGGAACCCTGATCTGTGGGCATCGGATCGTCTACCCCCCTAGACGTTCCTCTGACAGGGGTAGCCCAGCGTAGCACTCTCTTGTTTTGTGTTTGTTTAGGTCGTATGATGATGTAAAACCATGGTGCTTCACAAGGGGAGGGAACTATCCTACCCGGTTTCACCGGAATGAGGAGGTTCCCCCTTATATAAGGTCAGAACCTTAGCTTTAGGTTACGGCGCATGCATGCGAAGGGGGACACATGCACCCGGGGACTAGGTTTTGCATGCTTCAACATAGCACCACACTTCCATGCATGTGCTAGGGCCACATGCAAGTCCTTGAGGTATTCCGACGCCCTAGAGCGGTCTCGGGGAACCCCGATGCAGGGCATCGGATCGCCTACCCCATAGGCGTTCCTCTAACAGGGGGTAGCCAGTAGCACTCTCTTGTTTTGTGTTTGTTTAGGTTATATGATTATGTAAAACCATGGTGCTTCACAAGGGGATGGAACTATCCTACCCGGTTTCACCGGAACGGGGAGTTTCCCCCTTATATAAGTCTAGAACCTTAGATTTAGGTTACAGCGCACGCATGCGAAGGGGGACACATGCACCTGGGGACTAGGTTTTGCATGTTTCAACATAGCACCACACTTCCATGCTTGTGCTAGGGCCACATGCAAGTCCTTGAGGCATTCTGACTCCCCGGAGCGTGGTCTGCTACGGAACCCTGATCTATGGGCATCAGATCGTCTACCCCCCTAGACGATCCTCTCACAGGGGTAGCCAGGAGTAGCACTCTCTTGTTTTGTGTTTGTTTAGGTCATATGATGATGTAAAACCATTGTGCTTCACAAGGGAGGGCACTATCCTACCCGGTTTCACCGAAACTGGGAGCTTCCCCCTTATATAAGTCTAGAACCTTAGCTTTAGGTTACAGCGCATGCATGCGAAGGGGGACACCTGCATCCGGGGACTAGGTTTTGTATTTTTCAACATAACACCACACTTCCATGCATGTGCTAGGGCCACATGCAAGTCCTTGAGGTATTCCGACGCCTCGGAGCGTGGTCTCATGCGGAACCCTGATCTGTGGGCATCGGATCGTCTACCCCCCTAGACGTACCTCTGACAAGGGTAGCCCGGCGTAGAACTCTCTTGTTTTGTGTTTGTTTATGTCATATGATGATGTAAAACCATGGTGCTTCACAAGGGGAGGGCACTATCCTACCCGGTTTCACCGGAACGAGTAGTTTCCCCCTTATATAAGTCTAGAACCTTAGCTTTAGGTTACAGCGCACGCATGCGAAGGGGGACACATGCACCCGGGACTAGGTTTTGAATGTTTCAACATAGCACCACACTTCCATGCATGTGCTAGGGCCACATGCAAGTCCTTGAGGTATTCTGACGCCCTGGAGCGAGGTCTGCTGCGGAACCCTGATCTGTGGCATGAGATCGTCTACCCCCTAGACGATCCTCTCACAGGGGTAGCCTAGAGTATCACTCTCTTGTTTTGTGTTTGTTTAGGTCATATGATGATTGAAAACCATGGTGCTTCACAAGGGGAGGGCACTATCCTACCTGGTTTCACTGGAACGGGGAGTTTCCAGCTTATATAAGTCAAGAACCTTAGCTTTAGGTTACAGCAGATGATCTGAAGGGGAACACATGCAACCGGGGACTAGGTTTTGCATGTTTAAACATAGCACCACACTTCCATGCATGTTCTAGGGCCACATGCAAGTCCTTGAGGTATTCAGACGCCTGGGCGTGGTCTCTCACGGAACCACGATGCGTGGGCATCGGATCGCCTACCCCCTAGGCGTTCCTCAGAGGGTAGCCAGTAGCACTCTCTTGTTTTGTGTTTGTTTAGGTCGTATGATGATGTAAAACCATGGTGCTTCACAAGGGGAGGGAACTATCCTACTCGGTTTCAACGGAACGGGGAGGTTCCCCCTTATATAAGGTCGGAACCTTAGCTTTAGGTTACGGAGCATGCCTGCGAAGGGGGACACATGCACCCGGGGACTAGGTTTTGCATGTTTCAACATAGCACCACACTTCCATGCATGTGCTAGGGCCACATGCAAGTCCTTGAGGTATTCTGACGCCCTGGAGCGAGGTCTGCTGCGGAACCCTGATCTGTGGCATGAGATCGTCTACCCCCTAGACGATCCTCTCACAGGGGTAGCCCAGAGTAGCACTCTCTTGTTTTGTGTTTGTTTAGGTCATATGATGATGTAAAACCATGGTGCTTCACAAGGGGAGGGCACTATCCTACCCGGTTTCACCGGAACGGGGAGTTTCCAACTTATATAAGTCCAGAACCTTAGCTTTACGTTACAGCGCATGCATGCGAAGGGGGACACATGCATCCGGGGACTAGGTTTTGCATGTTTCCACATAGCACCACACTTCCATGCATGTTCTAGGGCCACATGCAAGTCCTTGAGGTATTCCGACGCCCCGGAGCGTGGTCTCCTGCGGAACCCTGATCTGTAGGCATCAGATCGTCTACCCCCCTATACGTTCCTCTGACAGGGGTAGCCCGGCATAGCATTCTCTTGTTTTGTGTTTGTTTAGGTCATATTATGATGTAAAACCATGGTGCTTCACAAGGGGAGGGCACTATCCTACCCGGTTTCACCAGAACAGGGAGTTTCCCCCTTATATAAGTCCAGAACCTTAGCTTTAGGTTAAAGCGCACGCATGCGAAGGGGGACACATGCACCCGGGGACTAGATTTTGCATGTTTCAACATAGCACCACACTTCCATGCATGTGCTAGGGCCACATGCAAGTCCTTGAGGTATTCCGACGCCCCGGAGCGTGGTCTGCTGCGGAACCCTGATCTGTGGGCATCGGATCGTCTACACCCCTAGACGATCCTCTGACAGTGGTCGCTCGGAGTAGCACTCTCTTGTTTTGTGTTTGTTTAGGTCATATGATGATGTAAAACCATGGTGCTTCACAAGGGGAGGGCACTATCCTACCCGGTTTCACCGGAACGGGGAGTTTCCCCCTTATATAAGTCTAGAACCTTAGCTTTAGGTTACAGCGCATGCATGCGAAGGGGGACACATGCACCGCGGACTAGGTTTTGCATGTTTCAACATAGCACCACACTTCCATGCATGTGCTAGGGCCACATGCAAGTCCTTGAGGCATTCTGACTCCCCGGAGCGTGGTCTCATGCGGAACCCTGATCTGTGGGCATCGGATCGTCTACCCCCCTAGACGTACCTCTTACAGGGGTAGCCCGGCATAGCACTCTCTTGTTTTGTGTTTGTTTAGGTCATATGATGATGTAAAACCATGGTTCTTCACAAGGGGAGGGCACTATCCTACCCGGTTTCACCGGAACGGGTAGTTTCCCCCTTATATAAGTCTAGAACCTTAGCTTTATGTTACAGCGCACGCATGCGAAGGGGGACACATGCACCCGGGACTAGGTTTTGCATGTTTCAACATAGCACCACACTTCCATGCATGTCTTAGGGCCACATGCAAGTCCTTGAGGTATTCCGACGCCCCGGAGCGTGGTCTGTTGCGGAACCCTGATCTGTGGGCATCGAATCGTCTACCCCCCTAGACGATCCTCTGACAGGGGTAGCTCGGAGTATCTCTCTCTTGTTTTGTGTTTGTTTAGGTCATATGATGATGTAAAACCATGGTGCTTCACAAGGGGAGGGCACTATCCTACCCGGTTTCACCGGAATGGGGAGTTTCCCCCTTATATAAGTCTAGAACCTTAGCTTTAGGTTACGGAGCAAGCATGCGAAGGGGGACACATGCACCGGGGACTAGGTTTTGCATGTTTCAACATAGCACCACACTTCCATGCATGTGCTAGGGCCACATGCAAGTCCTTGAGGTATTCCGACGCCCCGGAGCGTGGTCTCCTGCGGAACCCTGATCTGTGGGCATCGGATCGTCTACCCCCCTAGACGTTCCTCTGACAGGGGTAGCCCGGCTTAGCACTCTCTTGTTTTGTGTTTGTTTAGGTCATATGATGATGTAAAACCATGTTGCTTCACAAGGGGAGGGCACTATCCTACCCGGTTTCACCGGAACAGGGAGTTTCCCCCTTATATAAGTCCAGAACCTTAGCTTTAGGTTACAACGCACGCATGCGAAGGGGGACACATGCACCCGGGGACTTTGTTTTGCATGTTTCAACATAACACCACACTTCCATGCATGTGCTAGGGCCACATGCAAGTCCTAGAGGTATTCCGACGCCTCGGAGCGTGGTCTCATGCGGAACCACGATGCATGGGCATCGGATCGTCTACCCCCTAGGCATTACCTCGGCGGAGGTAGCCAGCGTAGAACTCTCTTGTTTTGTGTTTGTTTTGGTCATATGATGATGTAAAACCATGGTGCTTCACAAGGGGAGGGCTCTATCCTACCCGGTTTCACCGGAACGGGTAGTTTCCCCCTTATATAAGTCTAGAACCTTAGCTTTAGGTTATAGCGCACGCATGTGAAGGGGGACACATGCACCCGGGACTAGGTTTTGCATGTTTCAACATAGCACCACACTTCCATGCATGTGATAGGGACACATGCAAGTCCTTGAGGTATTCTGACGTCCTGGAGCGAGGTCTGGTGCGGAACCCTGATCTGTGGCATGAGATCGTCTACCCCCTAGACGATCCTCTCACAGGGGTAGCCCAGAGTAGCACTCTCTTGTTTTGTGTTTGTTTACGTCATATGATGATGTAAAACCATGGTGCTTCACAAGGGGAGGGCACTATCCTACCCGGTTTCACCGGAACGGGGAGTTTCCAGCTTATATAAGTCCAGAACCTTAGCTTTAGGTTACAGCGCACGCATGCCAAGGGGGACACATGCAACCGGGGACTAGGTTTTGCATGTTTCAACATAGCACCACACTTCCATGCATGTTCTAGGGCCACATGCAAGTCCTTGAGGTATTCCGACGCCCCGTAGCGTGGTCTCCTGCGGAACCCTGATCTGTGGGCATCAGATCGTCTACCCCCCTAGACGTTCCTCTGACAGGGGTAGCCCGGCGTAGCACTCTCTTGTTTTGTGTTTGTTTAGGTCGAATGATGATGTAAAACCATGGTGCTTCACAAGGGGAGGGAACTATCCTACCCGGTTTCACCGGAACGGGGAGCTTGCCCCTTATATAAGTCTGGAACCTTCGCTTTAGGCTACAACGCACGCATGCGAAGGGGGACACATGCACCCGGGGACTAGGTTTTGAATGTTTCAACATAACACCACACTTCCATGCATGTGCTAGGGCCACGTGCAAGTCTTTGAGGTATTCCGACGCCTCGAAGCATGGTCTCATGCGGAACCCTGATCTGTGGGCATCGGATCGTCTACCCCCCTAGACGTACCTCTGACAGGGGTAGCCCGGCATAGCACTCTCTTGTTTTGTGTTTGTTTAGGTCATATGATGATGTAAAACCATGGTGCTTGACAAGGGGAGGGCACTATCCTACCCGGTTTCACCGGAACGGGTAGTTTCCCCCTTATATAAGTCTAGAACCTTAGCTTTAGGTTCTGACGCATGACTGAAGGGGACACATGCACCCGGGACTAGGTTTTGCATGTTTCAACATAGCACCACACTTCCATGCATGTGATTGGGCCACATGCAAGTCCTTGAGGTATTCCGACGCCCCGGAGCATGGTCTACTGCGGAACCCTGATCTGTTGGCATCGGATCATCTACCCCCCTAGACGATCCTCTGACAGGGGTAGCTCGGAGTAGCTCTATCTTGTTTTGTGTTTGTTTAGGTCATATGATGATGTAAAACTATGGTGCTTCACAAGGGGAGGGCACTATCCTACCCGGTTTCACCGGAACGGGGAGTTTCCCCCTGATATAAGTCTAGAACCTTAGCTTTAGGTTACAGCGCATGCATGCGAAGGGGGAAACATGCACCGGGGACTAGGTTTTGCATGTTTCAACATAGCACCACACTTCCATGCATGTGCTAGGGCCACATGCAAGTCCTTGAGGTATTCCGACGACGCGGAGCGTGGTCTCATGCGGAACCCTGATCTGTGGGCATCGGATCGTCTACCCCCCTAGACGTTCCTCTAACAGGGGTAGCCCGGCATAGCACTCTCTTGTTTTGTGTTTGTTTAGGTCATATGATGATGTAAAACCATGTTGCTTCACAAGGGGAGTGCACTATCCTACTCGGTTTCACCGGAACAGGGAGTTTCCCCCTTATATAAGTCCAGAACCTTAGCTTTAGGTTACAACGCACGCATGTGAAGGTGGACACATGCACCCGGGGACTATGTTTTGCATGTTTCAACATAACACCACACTTCCATGCATGTGCTAGGGCCACATGCAAGTCCTAGAGGTATTCCGACGCCTCGGAGCGTGGTCTCATGCGGAACCCTGATCTGTGGGCATCGGATCGTCTACCCCCCTAGACGTACCTCTGACAGGGGTAGCCCGGCGTAGAACTCTCTTGTTTTGTGTTTGTTTAGGTCATATGATGATGTAAAACCATGGTGCTTCACAAGGGGAGGGCACTATCCTACCCGGTTTCACCGGAACGGGTAGTTTCCCCCTTATATAAGTCTAGTACCTTAGCTTTAGGTTACAGCGCACGCATGCGAAGGGGTACACATGCACCCGGGACTAGGTTTTGCATGTTTCAACATAGCACCACACTACCATGCATGTGCTAGCGTGGTCTCCTGCGGAACCCTGATCTGTGGGCATCGGATCGTCTACCCCCCTAGACGTTCCTCTGACAGGGGTAGCCCGGCGTAGCACTCTCTTGTTTTGTGTTTGTTTAGGTAGTATGATGATGTAAAACCATGGTGCTTCACAAGGGGAGGGAACTATCCTACCCGGTTTCACCGGAACGGGGAGGTTCCCCCTTATATAAGGTCAGAACCTTAGCTTTAGGTTACGGCGCATGCATGCGAAGGGGGACACATGCACCCGGGGACTAGGTTTTGCATGCTTCAACACAGCACCACACTTCCATGCATGTGCTATGGCCACATGCAAGTCCTTGAGGTATTAAAAAGCCCCGAAGCGTGGTCTGCTGCGGAACTCTGATCTGTGGGCATCGGATCGTCTACCCCCTAGACGATCCTCTAACAGGGGTAGCTCGGAGTAGCACTCTCTTGTTTTGTGTTTGTTTATGTCATATGATGATGTAAAACCATGGTGCTTCACAAGGGGAGGGCACTATCCTACCCGGTTTCACCGGAACGGGGAGTTTCCCACTTATATAAGTCCAGAACCTTAGCTTTAGGTTACAGCGCACGCATGCGAAGGGGGACACATGCACCCGGGGACTAGGTTTTGCATGCTTCAACATAGCATCACACTTCCATGCATGTGATAGGGCCACATGGAAGTCCTTGAGGTATTCCGACGCCCCAGAGCGGGGTCTCCAGGGAACCCTGATCTGTGGGCATCGGATCGTCTACCCTAGGCGTTCCTCGGCGAGGTAGCCAGTAGCACTCTCTTGTTTTGTGTTTGTTTAGGTTATATGATTATGTAAAACCATGGTGCTTCACAAGGGGATGGAACTATCCTACCCGGTTTCACCGGAACGGGGAGTTTCCCCCTTATATAAGTCTAGAACCTTAGATTTAGGTTACTGCCTTGCGCATGTGAAGGGGGATACATGCACCCGGGGACTAGGTTTTGCATGTTTCAACATAGCACCACACTTCCATGCATGTGCTAGGGCCACATGCAAGTCCTTGAGGCATTCTGACTCCCCGGAGCGTGGTCTGCTGCGGAATCCTGATCTATGGGCATCAGATCGTCTACCCCCCTAGACGATCCTCACGCAGGGGTAGCCAGGAGTAGCACTCTCTTGTTTTGTGTTTGTTTAGGTCATATGATGATGTAAAACCATGGTGCTTCACAAGGGGAGGGCACTATCCTACCGGGTTTCACCGAAACGGGGAGCTTCCCCCTTATATAAGTCTAGAACCTTAGCTTTAGGTTACAGCGCATGCATGCGAAGGGGGACACATGCATCCGGGGACTTGGTTTTGCATGCTTCAACATAGCACCACACTTCCATGCATGTGCTAGGGCCACATGCAAATCCTTGAGGTATTCAAACGCCCCGGAGCGTGGTCTGGTGCGGAACTCTGATCTGTGGGCATCGGATCGTCAACCCCCTAGACGATCCTCTGACAGGGGTAGCTCGGAGTAGCACTCTCTTGTTTTGTGTTTGTTTAGGTCATATGATGATGTAAAACCATGGTGCTTCACAAGGGGAGGGCACTATCCTACCCGGTTTCACCGGAACGGGGAGTTACCCACTTATATAAGTCCAGAACCTTAGCTTTAGGTTACAGCGCACGCATGCGAAGGGGGACACATGCACCCGAGGAATAGGTTTTGCATGTTTCAACATAGCATCACACTTCCATGCATGTGCTAGGGCCACATGAAAGTCCTTGAGGTATTCCGACGCCCTGGAGCGAGGTCTGCAGGGAACCCTGATCTGTGGGCATCGGATCGTCTACCCCCCCTAGACATTCCTCTGACAGGGGTAGCCCGGCGTAGCACTCTCTTGTTTTGTGTTTGTTTAGGTTATATGATTATGTAAAACCATGGTGCTTCACAAGGGGATGGAACTATCCTACCCGGTTTCACCGGAACGGGGAGTTTCCCCCTTATATAAGTCTAGAACCTTAGATTTAGGTTACAGCGCACGCATGCGAAGGGGGACACATGCACCCGTGGACTAGGTTTTGCATGTTTCAACATAGCACCACACTTCCATGCATGTTCTAGGGCCACATGCAAGTACTTGAGGCATTCTGACTCCCCGGAGCGTGGTCTGCTGCGGAACCCTGATCTATGGGCATCAGATCGTCTACCCCCCTAGACGATCCTCTCACAGGGGTAGCCCGGAGTAGCACTCTCTTGTTTTGTGTTTGTTTAGGTCATATGATGATGTAAAACCATGGTGCTTCACAAGGGGAGGGCACTATCCTACCCGGTTTCACCGAAACGCTGAGCTTCCCCCTTATATAAGTCTAGAACCTTAGCTTTAGGTTACAGCGCATGCATGCGAAGGGGGACACATGCATCCAGGGACTAGGTTTTGTATTTTTCAACATAGCACCACACTTCCATGCATGTTCTAGGGCCACATGCAAGTCCTTGAGGTATTCCGACGCCCCGGAGCATGGTCTCCTGCGGAACCCTGATCTGTGGACATCAGATCGTCTACCCCCCTATACGTTCCTCTTTCAGGGGTAGCCCGGCATAGCACTCTCTTGTTTTGTGTTTGTTTAGTTCATATTATGATGTAAAACCATGGTGCTTCACAAGGGGACGGCACTATCCTACCATGTTTCACCGGAACGGGGAGTTTCCCCCTTATATAAGTCCAGAACCTTAGCTTTAGGTTAAAGCGCACGCATGCGAAGGGGGACACATGCACCCAGGAACTAGGTTTTGCATGTTTCAACATAGCACCACACTTCCATGCATGTTATAGGGCCACATGCAAGTCCTTGAGGTATTCCGACGACCCGTAGCGTGGTCTGCTGCGGAACCCTGATCTGTGGGCATCGGATCGTCTATCCCCCTAGACAATCCTCTGATAGGGGTAGCTCGGAGTAGAACTCTCTTGTTTTGTGTTTGTTTAGGTCATATGATGATGTAAAACCATGGTGCTTCACAAGGGGATGGCACTATCCTACCCGGTTTCACCGGAACGGGGAGTTTCCCCCTTATATAAGTCTAGAACCTTAGCTTTAGGTTACGGTGCATGCATGCGAAGGGGGACACATGCACCGGGGACTAGGTTTTGCATGTTTCAACATAGCACCACACTTCCATGCATGTGCTAGGGCCACATGCAAGTCCTTGAGGTATTCCGACGCCGCGGAGCGTGGTCTCATGCGGAACCCTGATCTATGGGCATCGGATCGTCTACCCCCATAGACGTTCCTCTGACAGGGGTAGCCCAGCATAGCACTCTCTTATTTTGTATTTGTTTAGGTCATATGATGTAAAACCATGTTGCTTCACAAGGGGAATGCACTATCCTACCCGGTTTCACGGAGGGAATTTCCTTATATAAGTCCAGAACCTTAGCTTTAGGTTACAACGCACGCATGCGAAGGGGGACACATGCACCCGGGGACTAGGTTTTGCATGTTTCAACATAACACCGCACTTCCATGAATGTGCTAGGGCCACATGCAAGTCCTTGAGGTATTCCGACGCCTCGGAGCGTGGTCTCATGCGGAACCCTGATCTGTGGGCATCGGATCGTCTACCCCCCTAGACGTACCTCTGACAGGGGTAGCCCGGCATAGAACTCTCTTGTTTTGTGTTTGTTTAGGTCATATGATGATGTAAAACCATGGTGCTTCACAAGGGGAGGGCACTATCCTACCGGGTTTCACCGGAACGGGTAGTTTCCCCCTTATATAAGTCTAGAACCTTAGCTTTAGGTTACAGTGCACACATGCGAAGGGGGACACATGCACCCGGGACTAGGTTTTGCATGTTTCTACATAGCACCACACTTCCATGCATGTGCTAGGGCCACATGCAAGTCCTTGAGGTATTATGACGCCCTGGAGCGTGGCCTGCTGCGGAACCCTGATCTGTGGCATCAGATCGTCTACCCCCTAGACGATCCTCTCACAGGGGTAGCCCAGAGTAGCTCTCTCTTGTTTTGTGTTTGTTTATGTCATATGATGATGTAAAACCATGGTGCTTCACAAGGGGAGGGCACTATCCTACCCGGTTTCACCGGAACGGGGAGTTTCCAACTTATATAAGTCCAGAACCTTAGCTTTAGGTTACAGCGCACGCATGCGAAGGGGGACACATGCACCCGGGGACTAGGTTTTGCATGTTTCAACATAGCACCACACTTCCATGCATGTTCTAGGGCCACATGCAAGTCCTTGAGGTATTCCGATGCCCCGGAGCGTGGTCTCCTGCGGAACCCTGATCTGTCGGCATCGGATCGTCTACCCCCCTAGACGTTCCTCTGACAGGGGTAGCCCGGCGTAGCACTCTCTTGTTTTGTGTTTGTTTAGGTCATATGATGATGTAAAACCATGGTGCTTCACAAGGGGAGGGAACTATCCTACCCGGTTTCACCGGAACAGGGAGGTTCCCCCTTATATAAGGTCAGAACCTTAGCTTTAGGTTACGGAGCATGCATGCGAAGGGGGACACATGCACCCGGGCACTAGGTTTTGCATGCTTCAACATAGCACCACACTTCCATGCATGTGCTAGGGCCACATGCAAATCCTTGAGGTATTCAAACGCCCCGGAGCGTGGTCTGCTGCGGAACTCTGATCTGTGGGCATCGGATCGTCTACCCCCTAGACGATCCTCTGACAGGGGTAGCTCGGAGTAGCACTCTCTTGTTTTGTGTTTGTTTAGGTCATATGATGATGTAAAACCATGGTGCTTCACAAGGGGAGGTCACTATCCTACCCGGTTTCACGAGCGGGAGTTTCCACTTATATAAGTCGGAACCTTAGCTTTGGGTTCTGGTATGCGCATGCGAAGGGGGACACATGCACCCGAGGAATAGGTTTTGCATGTTTCAACATAGCATCACACTTCCATGCATGTGCTAGGGCCACATGGAAGTCCTTGAGGTATTTCGACGCCCCGGAGCGGGGTCTCCAGGGAACCCTGATCTGTGGCTATCGGATCGTCTACCCCCCCTAGACGTTCCTCTGACAGGGGTAGTCCGGCGTAGCACTCTCTTGTTTTGTGTTTGTTTAGGTTATATGATTATGTAAAACCATGGTGCTTCACAAGGGGATGGAACTATCCTACCCGGTTTCACCGGAACGGGGAGTTTCCCCCTTATATAAGTCTAGAACCTTAGATTTAGGTTACAGCGCACGCATGCGAAGGGGGACACATGCACCCATGGACTAGGTTTTGCATGTTTCAACATAGCACCACACTTCCATGCATGTGCTAGGGCAACATGCAAGTACTTGAGGCATTCTGACTCCCCGGAGCGTGGTCTGCTGCGGAACCCTGATCTATGGGCATCAGATCGTACCCCTAGGCGATCCTCTCACAGGGTAGCCGGTAGCACTCTCTTGTTTTGTGTTTGTTTAGGTCATATGATGATGTAAAACCATGGTGCTTCACAAGGGGCGGGCACTATCCTACAGGTTTCACGAAGCAGGGAGCTTCCCCCTTATATAAGTCTAGAACCTTAGCTTTAGGTTACAGCGCATGCATGCGAAGGGGGACACATGCATCCAGGGACTAGGTTTTGTATTTTTCAACATAGCACCACACTTCCATGCATGTTATAGGGCCACATGCAAGTCCTTGAGGTATTCCGACGCCCCGGAGCATGGTCTCCTGCGGAACCCTGATATGTGGACATCAGATCGTCTACCCCCCTATACGTTCCTCTTTCAGGGGTAGCCCGGCATAGCACTCTCTTGTTTTGTGTTTGTTTAGGTCATATTATGATGTAAAACCATGGTGCTTCACAAGGGGAGGGCACTATCCTGCAGTTTCACCGGAGCAGGAGTTTCCCCTTATATAAGTCCAGAACCTTAGCTTTAGGTTAAAGCGCACGCATGCGAAGGGGGACACATGCACCCGGGGACTAGGTTTTGCATGTTACAACATAGCACCACACTTCCATGCATGTTATAGGGCCACATGCAAGTCCTTGAGGTATTCCGACGACCCGTAGCGTGGTCTGCTGCGGAATCCTGATCTGTGGGCATCGGATCGTCTATCCCCCTAGACAATCCTCTGATAGGGGTAGCTCGGAGTAGAACTCTCTTGTTTTGTGTTTGTTTAGGTCATATGATGATGTAAAACCATGGTGCTTCACAAGGGGATGGCACTATCCTACCCGGTTTCACCGGAACGGGGAGTTTCCCCCTTATATAAGTCTAGAACCTTAGTTTTAGGTTACAGTGCATGCATGCGAAGGGGGACACATGCACCGGGGACTAGGTTTTGCATGTTTCAACATAGCACCACACTTCCATGCATGTGCTAGGGCCACATGCAAGTCCTTGAGGTATTCCGACGCCGCGGAGCGTGGTCTCATGCGGAACCCTGATCTGTGGGCATCGGATCTTCTACCCCCATAGACGTTCCTCTGACAGGGGTAGCCCGGCATAACACTCTCTTATTTTGTATTTGTTTAGGTCATATGATGTAAAACCATGTTGCTTCACAAGGGGAATGCACTATCCTACCCGGTTTCACCGGAACGGGGAATTTCCCCCTTATATAAGTCCAGAACCTTAGCTTTAGGTTACAACGCACGCATGCGAAGGGGGACACATGCACCCGGGGACTAGATTTTGCATGTTTCAACATAACACCACACTTCCATGCATGTGCTAGGGCCACATGCAAGTCCTTGAGGTATTCCGACGCCTCGGAGCGTGGTCTCATGCAGAACCCTGATCTGTGGGCATCGGATCGTCTACCCCCCTAGACGTACCTCTGACAGGGGTAGCCCGGCATAGAACTCTCTTGTTTTGTGTTTGTTTAGGTCATATGATGATGTAAAACCATGGTGCTTCACAAGGGTAGGGCACTATCCTACCCGGTTTCACCGGAACGGGTAGTTTCCCCCTTATATAAGTCTAGAACCTTAGCTTTAGGTTACAGTGCACGCATGCGAAGGGGGACACATGCACCCGGGACTAGGTTTTGCATGTTTCTACATAGCACCACACTTCCATGCATGTGCTAGGGCCACATGCAAGTCCTTGAGGTATTACGGCATACAGGCGTGGTGCAACTGCGGAACCACGATGCATGGCATCAGATCGTCTACCCCATAGACGATCCTCTCACAGGGGTAGCCCAGAGTAGCTCTCTCTTGTTTTGTGTTTGTTTATGTCATATGATGATGTAAAACCATGGTGCTTCACAAGGGGAGGGCACTATCCTACCCGGTTTCACCGGAACGGGGAGTTTCCAGCTTATATAAGTCCAGAACCTTAGCTTTAGGTTCTGAGACGCATGCGAAGGGACACATGCAACCGGGGACTAGGTTTTGCATGTTTCAACATAGCACCACACTTCCATGCATGTTCTAGGGCCACATGCAAGTCCTTGAGGTATTCAGCGCCGGGCGTGGTCTCCTGCGGAACCCTGATCTGTCGGCATCAGATCGTCTACCCCCCTAGACGTTCCTCTGACAGGGGTAGCCCGGCGTAGCACTCTCTTGTTTTGTGTTTGTTTAGGTCATATGATGATGTAAAACCATGGTGCTTCACAAGGGGAGGGAACTATCCTACCCGGTTTCACCGGAATGGGGAGGTTCCCCTTATATAAGGTCAGAACCTTAGCTTTAGGTTACGGCGCATGCATGCGAAGGGGGACACATGCACCCGGGGACTAGGTTTTGCATGCTTCAACATAGCACCACACTTCCATGCATGTGCTAGGGCCACATGCAAGTCCTTGAGGTATTCCAACGCCCCAGAGCGTGGTCTGCTGCGGAACTCTGATCTGTGGGCATGGGATCTCTTGTGTGGACAAATTGCTCTCGAGCTACAGGGAGCCCTTTATTTTGGAAATTCAAAAACTCACAGTTTACAGAATCAAATACTCTAAAAAAACACTGGAGATAGTCATGGTATATACTACAAGTGTGCAAGTTTCATTGTGTAATAATTTTTATTATAGGGTACACAAATATGACAAAAGTAATGGTGTGGTAGATTTGAAATGGGCAGATAGATTTAATTCTTGTATAGAAATGCGGGCCTTACTTGATATTGTCTTCGATGGTAAGATTAATACTTGGAAAATAGTCAAGAGATCCTCATTTTAATTATATAGGCCCCAAATCTCGACGCTGACATGGTGTACTTTCTTTGTTTGTTCGGTTTGTCTATTAATATAACATGCGCTACCTAAGCATAATATAGTCATAAACTCTCATCACACTTTATCCATAAAAACATTCATCTCATGTTTAAGAATTGTAACATAAAGAAAATAGTCATTTAGAAATGCAACCTAGGTGAAAGTATTTGTCTTTGGCTTGAGATACCAATAAAAAAAACTATATATCATGGATTCATGAACAATGGTGCATTGATCAATCCAAAGATGTGTGCAACCGAGGTTACTATGAATGTTTCTGCCAGTCGCAAAGAACTAAATATAAAGGCCTTCACCTAGGGGCTTAATCGGCCGGCGACATGGTCACACGGATCCACTCTGCATGCCCGGGAGGAGAGGATATCTCCACGCACGCCATGCAGGCCGCCATCATGCATGCATCGGAGCCTCGAGGACGCCCGTCGTGCACGAGTGGGACGGACGAACACGCCAAGGGCACTAAAGCGCACACAGTCTAGAGCGACATCGTGCACTATGAGAACTACCTCGGTACACGTCAAAGGCAATGAACCGCACGTCATCCAGGGCGTCGTCCAAAATGTCATCATGGTAGCCTTCGTGTGCGCCATCTTGATCGTCCATGAAGCTGTAGGCGCCGCGACGTGGCTGCTATCGCCATGATCGTGTCTTCTCACATGTCGCTCGTGTTCAAGACTTCAATCACACGGCATGGACACCAACAACTACTTCCGAGCTCACGATTGCCTACTCGAGTGAGCACTCGTCGTGTCGTTGTGTGAAAGAAGAGTTAAGCTGCGCCATTTTTAGATGGAACGGCCGCTGCATGCCTAGCTCTATAACGGCTGGAGCTTTAATTTCTTTCCTTGCATGTAGTTGTGTCAGTTACTCCAATACAATTTGCGCCATGAATTTGGGGCTGAAGATTGTGTGCAATTTGCATGGGCATATAAATTCTTTCCTTGCATGCATCACCGCACTTAAACTCACCACCATAATTTGTGTCACCAATTGGGCCGAGGGTTGAATAATGCGGACACAGGGGAAAATATTCCTCTGCAGGTGAAGTATATTCAGTCAACGTAAATTGCTAAGTGCACATCATACAACAATTAAATTAATACTGGACATTAGATTGAGATTAGTTGGTCTAAACATGTAGTGCTGATTAGTCTATGTACAATAAACGGGGTGTCCTTAAAAAAGTTAATGTTTGCTTGTTTAATAGTAGTATAGATATAGATCAATTAACTCCTTACAAATTTAAGGAAAAGTAAAACAAATCGCTGACATCCCAATATACATTTTGTTTAGGTCAAGTATATGGTCACATACTAACACAATCAATATTAACTGAACACAAGCACCAACAAACTATTTCCCGGTGGATCATATTTACTAGTTAGCAAATAAGCAACACATATATAATTAAACACATTCTTCTTGATGATAGACATCACCAGTTAGAGACCCAGCCGGCACTCGATGGATACTCATGTTGGACAATATATTCTTTTCCCCCAATCATACATTATATACGCCTATGGCGAGCTACTAAGGTGGGCATTTTTTTAGGAGTAGGTGAGGATCAATCCTTGAAAACCGAAAACTCGATGTCAAACAGTGAGTGATTACTGAAAATTGTGCTGCCTATTTCACTAATATAAATTCACGCAAGAAACATTGTGAGTGTGTGCATCCCTGTGTTATAAGTAAGGTATGATGGAACATGAAAATGTTCTTTCTATAACCTTATGAGTTAGTGTTGGAAGTTTAATTAGATTTGAGCATTCTAAATGTAGTTTGGAACATAGACACAACTATTCATAAGGACTCGACATAAACTGTGTCAAACGGAAGAGATATATCGAGCGCAAGATGTGCACATACGAGGAGGCTCAATGCTCACTAATTAAGAATGTGATTTCTCAATAGAGAATGATGCTACCGCTAGGGAAATATCAAAGTCAAAAATCAATGTTATCAGCATGATATTTCAGTGATAAGATTTTTCTCTTGTAACTGTAACAAAGACTAGGAAGAGACCGTAAGAGAAAATGTAACAGAGATTTTTCTCTTATCACTGATATTTCAGTTATAAGATTTCAGTGATAAGTTTTTTTTTTATTTTCTCTCTTTCTTTTCATTTTTTCTCACCGGGCCAAACCGGTTTGTAAATTCACCACCACCATCGTTGTAACCCTGTTGCAACACATAAAGTAGTATTTCTCTACCTTCATATATATAATATATAAATTCCAAAAAATGTAACAAAGACCAAAATATTTTCTTATTCAACGGAATGTCAAACAATGTTTAAATTTTCTTCCCAGATCTCCCCTTTGAGATTAGTTTGGTTTGTAGGATTATTGGATTGTATCTATAAAACAATTCTATGAATTACACTCAAATTGAAATGACACTTCTCTTTGATTACAACGTGTGGACAAATATTATCGTCTATTAGTTTATTTTTCTTTTCAAGGATGTAGTAAAAAAATGTTGTGAACTTCCATGATCTATGATATTTTATGTTTAATAGGGTGTGACATTGCAACCATATATACACCCAAAAAACTAAGCTTTTCATGTTGCAATAGTCATCTTACAAATACATATGATTGATAGCATAAAAAGTTGACCGAGGAGATGGATAGCAGCAAGAGAGTTAAACAAAAAATGTTATTATCTTCATTTCAAATTAGACAATGTTTTACAAAAACTTGTAGTCAAATCTTTAATCGCATTGTATAAATACATGCTTATAACATGATAATAATAATTGAATTTGTGTTGCGAATTGTTTTATGTTTTTTAAATCTTAACAACATATTCATATAGAAAATAAGATCAAATATTACCCATGTATAAGACATTACAACTTTCGCAAAGGAGGGAGAGGGCCACATATTCCAAAACATAGGAAGTAAACAAAGTAAAAGAATAATTATTATTTTAGCTAGACTACCTATTAACTAGGAAATATTTTTGTCATGTATCAACCATTGAGAAAACTTATATTGCTAGGTCATGAGAAACATAACCTAATTATCTTGCCACTACTCAGGTGGAACCATGTTTTACTACAATAACATGCAAAAAATTTAGTGCTAGCGAGCCACGGTCTTAACATTGCTTTCACATAATAACTTACTTGACACAAAAATAATTGGCTAGCTCTTGATCTGAACATTAGTTTAAGTTATTGATCTAATATTTGGTGCAAATGATACATATAGCCATTGAATTGATATTCATGGAATTGGCCTAATAATCATACGCCCCAAAACTTCAAAATTGTTTACAGCCCATATAATTTGTGCTGGTTAGATATCTATATAGTTTCATAAGTACAATATTAATACATATAAATCCATAGGTTTATTTCTTGGTCATTTGTTACAAGAAAAAAGATGATTCCCTCACATCTTCGAGGTCCACCTTGGTGAGAAGGTGATATGATTCTTATTCATCTAACCAGCGGTTTGTCGATCATGATAGAGGACGATGGGGACATGTTTGGTTTTTCTTAGGTCCGAGGGACCTTGTCATAATTTCTTATTCTTTGAGGGTTCTCTTTTCTTTTGTGCTAGTAGAGGAGTCCTAACTTGTTTTTGTGGATGTTTCTTGTGTGGGTATGGTGATGTGTAAGTTTCATATCTTCTTAATGATATACACATGAGTTTCAAAACAACTACACTCGCAACCACACTCTCTAGTTCTACATACAACTGAAGGAAAATAAAAGGATAAGTGATTAAGAAAGCGATATACTTCCCAACCTTTGCTAACAAAATTATCCTTAGTAGGCACCTTTTTAATATGAAGCTACACCAAGGCTTTGATTTTTAGAGGTAGTTTCATCCTCAAGTCATTTTGAAGGGAAAGCATCTATCTAACTACAAGACAGATGTGCATGGAATTTATTGAGAAAACCCACTTAATGTCCACATCACTTTATAAGGATTGTCGGACAATGATATCTAACTACATAGATAAAAGCTTGTTCCACATTGTCAAAGTTTGTCCATATAGTGACCTAGAAACCTTATACAATTAACCTTGAGAAAACAATATAGCAACCATAATGTTCTGCAGAAAAAGTTGATTTATGCAGTCCAGAAAAAGTAGAGCATAGAGGTTTGTCCCCCACCCATACATCCTCCCAGAACCTAGTTTCGCGACCATCCCCAATTACACTTTCATAACAACTATATAAAATGTCTTTAACTTACATTAATCCTGACAAAAAAATGAGAGTGGCCATCATAGTTTTTACATTTATTTAAGTACAATTACTCAGGTATTTAGCTTTGACCATATTCATTTTTTGATTTCTAGAGAAAGAAAAGTTGAAAAACAATGGAAGCAACTTCGCGGATTGGTTCCGCAATTTGAGGATTGTCCTCAATGCTGGTAATTTGACCTATGTGCTGGATGCACCGCTGGGTGACCCGCCTGCAGCTGATGCTACCGATGAAGTAAAGAATGTTTACCTCGCTTGGAAGAATCAGTACTCCACAGTTCAGTGTGCTATCTTGTATGGTTTGGAATCGGAGCTTCAGAAAAGGTTTGAGAATTCAGACCCACATGATATTGTCCGTGAACTCAAATTGATTTTTGAGACTCACGCGGCAGTTGAGAGCTATGAGGCTTCTGAAAAGTTCTTTAACTGCAAGATGGAAGAGGGCAGCTCCGTTAGTGAGCATGTGCTTAAGATGTCTGGGCACGCAAACAAACTTCAAAGCTTGGGTATAGTGATTCCTAATGCTTTGGGGATTTACCGTGTCCTCCAATCACTACCACCAAGTTACAAGAACTTTGTGATGAACTACAATATGCAAAGCATGAACAAGCAGTTGCCAGAACTCTTCTCCATGTTAAAATCTGCAGAAGTGGAGATCAAGAAAGAGCACCAAGTGTTGATGGTCAATAAGACCACCAAATTCAAGAAAGGCAAGTCTAAGCAAAAGGGACACTTCAAGAAGGGTGGTAAGAAAGTTACCGCACCGACGAAGAAGACCAAGGCTGGACCTAAGCACGATCTTGAGTGCTTTTACTGCAAGGGAGAAGGTCACTGGAAGCGGAATTGCCCAAAGTACTTGGCGGATTTGAAGAACGGCAACATCAAGAAGAAAGGTATATCCGATATACATGTTATTAATGTGTATCTCACTAGTACTCGTAGTAGTGCCTGGGTATTTGATACTGGTTCGGTTGCTCATATTTTTAACTTTCAAAGCAGTCTTTGCAGAATAAGCGGAAGCTAGCGAAGAACAAGGTGACGATCGGCGTGGGAAATGGATCAAAGGTTGATGTGATCGCGGTCGATTGACGCTACCTCTTCATCTACCATCGGGATTAGTTTTATACTTAAATAATTGTTATTTGGTGCCTGCGTTAAGCATGAACATTATATCGGGATCTTGTTTATTGCGAGATGGTTACTTGTTTAAGTCCGAGAATAATGGTTGTTCGATTTATATGAGTAATATGTTTTATGCACATGCACCTTTGATAGATGGTCTATTCTTATTGAATCTCGATAGTGGAAATACACATATTAATAACATTGAAGCTAAACGTTTAAAATCGAGCGATAACTCGACCTATATGTAACCTTTGTCGTCTTGGTCACATTGGAGTGAAGCGTATGAAGAAACTCCATTCCGATGGACTTCTTGAATCACTTGATTTCGAATCACTTGAAAGATGCGAAGCATGTCTTATGGGTAAAATGACTAAGACTCCATTTTCTGGTATGATGGAGCGAGCTACGGACTTATTGGAAATCATACATACCGATGTGTGTGGACCAATGAGTGTAGCATTGCGCGGTGGTTATCGTTATGTTCTTACTTAACAGATGACTTGAGTAGATATGGGTATATCTATTTCATGAAACATAAGTCCGAAACTTTCGAGAAGTTTAAGGAATTTCAAAGTGAGGTGGAGAATCAACGTAACAAGAAGATTAAATTTATACGTTCTGATCGTGGAGGTGAATATCTAAGTTACGAGTTTAGCGAGCATTTGAAGAAATGCGGAATACTTCCACAATTGACACCGCCGGGGACACCACAGCGTAATGGTGTGTCCGAACATCGTAATCGAACTCTCTTAGATATGGTTAGTTCTATGATGTCACTTATAGATTTACCGCTATCATTTTGGGGTTATGCATTAGAAACAGCTGCATTCACTTTAAATAGGGCACCATCTAAATCCGTTGAAACGACACCGTATGAATTATGGTTTGGGAAGAAACCTAAATTGTCGGTCCTTAAAGTTTGGGGTTGCGAAGCCTATGTAAATAAGTTACAGCCGGACAAGCTAGAACCCAAAGCGGAAAAATGTGTCTTCATAGGATACCTGAAGGAAACTATTGCGTATACCTTCTATCATAGATCCGAAGGCAAAATCTTTGTTGCCAAGAATGGATCCTTTCTAGAGAAGGAATTTCTCTCGAAAGAAGTGACTGGAAGGAAAGTAGAACTCGATGAGGTTGTCGAACCTTCTCTCGAACTTGCGAGTAGCGCAGCACCGGAAGAAGTTCCTGTGGTGCCTGCACCAGTAAGAGAGGAAGCTAATGATGATGATCATTAAACTTCGGTTGTAGTTGCTACAGAACCTTGCAGGTCAACGAGAACTCGTACCACTCCTGATTGGTATGATCCCGTTATGAGTGTCATGTTGGTGGACAACACTGATGACCCTGAGACATATGAGGAAGCGATGATGAGCCTAGATTCCAATAAATGGCAAAAAGCCATGAAATCCGAGATTGGATCCATGTACGAAAACCAAGTATGGACTTTGGTGGACTTACCGGATGGCCGGAAGGCTGTCGAGAACAAATGGATCTTCAAGAAGAAAACAGATGCTGATGGTAATGTTACTGTCTATAAAGCTCGACTTGTCGCAAAAGGGTTTCGACAAATTCAAGGAGTTGACTACGATGAGACTTTCTCACCAGTAGCGAAGCTAAAGTCTGTGAGGATTATGTTAGCAATCGCTGCATATTATGATTATGAGATATGGCAGATGGATGTCAAAACAACGTTCCTCAGTGGAGACATTGATGAAGAGTTGTATATGATGCAATCCAAAGGTTTTGTTGATCCTAAAGATGCTAACAAGGTATGCAAACTTCAACGGTCCATATATGGATTGAAGCAAGCATCCCGAAGTTGGAATCAACGTTTTGATAAGGTAATCAAAAGTTTTGGTTTTATACAAACTTATGGAGAAGCTTGTATTTACAAGAAAGTGACTGGGAGCTCTGTAGCATTCTTAATACTATATGTAGATGACATATTGTTGATTGGGAATGATGTAGACCTTCTTAATAGTGTCAAGGAATATTTGAATAATAGTTTTTCAATGAAGGATCTTGGCGAAGCAGCTTACATATTAGGCATAAAGATTTATAGAGATAGATCGAAACGCCAAATATCATTGTCACAAAGTACATATTTGGACAAAGTTCTAAAGAGGTTTGGAATGGAAGATAGCAAGAAAGGGTTCTTGCCCATGTTGCCCAATACGACCTTGAGTAAAACTCAAAGTCCGACATCAGCAGAAGATAGAGAAAGGATGAGTAAGACTCCCTATGCCTCAGCCATAGGATCTCTAATGTATGATATGCTATGTACTATACCTGACATTGCATATGTTGTTAGTTTAACTAGCAGATATCAAAGTGATCCAGGAGTAGATCATTGGACAGCGGTCAAAAACATCCTTAAGTACTTGAGAAGAACTAAGGATATGGTTCTTTCTTATGGAGGTGATGAACAGCTCGTTGTTAATGGTTACACCGATGCTAGTTGGAACACCGATCCGGATGATTCTAAATCACAATCTGGATACGTATTTATTTTGAATGGTGCAGCAGTTAGCTGGAGGAGTGCAAAGCAAAGCGTTGTGGCGAGATCTTCAACTGAATCGGAATACATGGCTGCTTCGGAGGCTTCACAAGAAGCGATATGGATGAAAGAGTTTATTACAGAGCTAGGTGTGGTTCCTAGTGCGCTGGACCCAATGTCTATCTACTGTGATAACATGGGCGCCATAGCTAATGAGAAAGAACCAAGGTCACACAAGAAGCTGAAGCACATCAAGCTACGTTTTCACGCTATTCGAGAACATGTCCAATATGGTGACATAAAGATTTGCAAAGTACACACAGATCTGAATGTGGCGGATCCGTTGACTAAACCTCTCCTGAGGGAAAAGCATGACCAACACCAAACTGCCATGAGTGTTCGGTATATTACCATGTAATCTAGATTAGTTGACTCTAGTGCAAGTGGGAGACTGTTGGAGATATGCCCTAGAGGCAATAATAAATGTAGTTATTATTATATCTTTGTGTTTATGATAAATGTTTACATTCATGCTATAACAGTATTAACAAGGAAACATTAATACTTATGTGATTTGTAAACTAAATTAGAGTCCCTAGTAAAGCCTCTTTATAATACTAGCTTGTTGGTTAATAAATGATTGTGGTTTCCCTATCATGAACATTGAGATGTTATTAACAACAAGATCATATCGTTAGGAGAATGATATGATGGACATACTCCTATAGATAAGCGTAGCATAAAGATCAAATCATTTTAATAGTTCAATTGCTATATGCTTTCTGATGCATAGTAACCTAATTCCTTCGACCATGAGATCATGTATATCACCATCACCGGAAGGATGCTTTGATGACATCAAACACCACACCGTAACTGGGTGGTTATAAAGGTGGCATTGAGTGTTCGGAAAGTATTGGTTGAGACACATGGATCAAGAGTGGGATTTGTCCATCCATTGACGGATAGATATACTCTGGGCCCTCTCGGTGGAATGTCATACAATTGGCTTGCAAGCATGTGACTGACTCACAAGGGATCACATATCACGGGAACGAGAAAAGAGTACTTATCAGTAACGAGGTTGAACTAGGTATGCAGAGATACCGACGATCAAAACCTCGGATAAGTAAACTATTGTGAGACAAAGGGAAATTGGTATCGTATGTAAGTGGTTCATTCGATCGTAAAGTAATCGTAGAAATATGTGGGAACCATATGAATTTCTAGATTCCTCTATTGGTTATTGATCGGAGAAGTGTCTCGATCATGTCCGCATAATTCACGAACCGTAGGGAGACACACTTAAGGATTCGATGTTGTTGAGTAGTTATGGAATGATGAGTAAGAGACCGAATGTTGTTCGGAGTCTCGGATGGGACCCGGGATATCATGAGGAGATCCAGAATGGTCCGAAGAATAAGATTCATATAAGGAAAGTCCTGTTTCGGGGATGGAGAATGGTTCCGGTGTTTTCATCGGGAATGTTCTAGAAGGTTTCGGAAGGTCCGGCACTCCGGAGGGGAAGGGTACATGAATGTGTCATAACAAGTTGGAATGGTTGCATCATGTACCAGGTGTCATCGCTGAGCAAAATAAAGGAATAAATCAAATCCTAGTTTGAAAAGTCAAACGCCAATTTGAAAAGTCAAACGACAAGTTTTGCTTGGTGGAGGGAGAGTAGGAAACCTACTTGGGGAGGAGTTCCTCTCCCTCCACCCGCCGACCTTGGAAGCCGAGTTGGGGAGGGACTCCCCTCCCCTTGGCCGGTGCCCTCCACCTATATAAGGAGGGGCAGGGCTGCCCCTCCAAGACTACACCTTGCCTCACCAAAACCCTAGCCCTAAGCCGCCGGCGCCACCACCTCCTACTGCTGCCCCCGCCTAGGGCAAACCCTAGCCACCGACTTGGGCTTCCCTAAGCCCTAGCCGCCGGCATAGCCCTCTCTCCTTGGTGTGTCTAAACCCTAGATCATCGAGGCCTCTCTCATAGTCCACCATACTCGCCCCGGCTTAAGGCGAAGCCCTGCGAGATCTCCCCTCTACTTCCGGTACCACGCCGTCGTGCTGCCGGAATCACGAGGAGAGTGCTACAACCTCCGCTGCCTGCTGGAACAAGGGAGAGAAAGGTCTTCATCGAAAATCGAACGTGACCGATCATGAAGCGCTTAGCGCTTGGGAAGGATCGTCTACACGATCTTGAGATCGGCAAGAGTACGACTACATCACCCACGAGAATTCGCTCTCGTTAAACACTTTGAAATCTTCGAGGGTGAGTTATTCCATCGACTCGTTGCTACAATCTAGTAGATAGATCTTGGCTTGTTTGTTTGTATGCGGTAGAAACTTTTTGTTTTCCATGCTACGAACCCCTACAATGAAATTGTAGACATTTGAATATTTCTTTCAAATATGACTAAATATTGCATGAATTCAAATATTTGAGTGAGGGCCTAGGCGCCCACTTGGACGTACTTGGGTTTGCCCCTGGTAATAGACTGAGATATCTGAACTTCTAATAAAACGGCCGTGTGCATCATCATGACATAGAGGCGCGGGCTATATTCTGTATTAAAAAAATGTGCATATTCATATTGACTCTCTTATATTATATGTACAAGTAGAAAGGTGGCCCTCGCAAATGCGAGGGCATCATCTTTAGTCCGTCAAAAATATGAAGGATTTATTTCTTATTTATGCAAACAATTTTTCCTGTTAATTACCTCCATTTTGTGAAATAGATGATATTAGAAACACGATATATACCTAATGTTGTCACTCCATTATATGAAATAGATGACATTTAAACAGTTAATAGTTCAGTAAAATGGTTTTAGTTGTGACAATAAAGTTTTATAGATCATAAATAATTTGAGGTAGTGATATAGTAAATGGTTTTTTTCAAACGCACTAATTTGTAGCTTAGTGGCAACATCACCTTCTTATAACCACCTTCTTAGATTATTGGACCAAAAAAATCAATTGTATAGGTATTTATAGTGCAATTGTTATAATTGCTAGGGGATATTACCAATATTAACACATATCAAACAACTAAATTTGCCAAATTCTTAAGGACTAAAAACAGAAACAATTGATCTATATATTTTCGGGTAGTCTTACAAAAAATGTTTTAGTTAACAAACAATATTTCCAACTCGATAATAAATCATATTCTATTTAGCAAATATTTTTCCAACATTATTCATATTTTTCCAAAAATATTTAATGTACCAAAACTTCACCAATCTAGTGATGGTTACATGGGATGACCAAACCTTATAATGTATTGATCATGTCAGAATGCTCATGTGAGGATTACCAAAAATGACCCATGACCTCCTTTCAAAAAAAATTCATAGTCAAAGAAACTAAAGGATAATAATGTGTGGCGAACTCTTCATTACATCCATGTATTTTAATCCCTCCACCATACATAACTAACAGTTAAAGATTTTTAGTCTACATATTAGAAAATAAAGAGTCAAGAAAATATGAACCCCTTTATTATGTTGAAAAATATAGCAACCGGACACATCTTTACTTTCTCAAGCAAATCTGAAATCGAACCATCAAATCTAAAGTTAGATACCACGAGTAAGCTACATGTTACAAAAGTGAGACCAATATTTGTAACACATAAAAGGGATAATTCAAATGTGTTACTACACGAACACATATTTTACCCGAACACAAATTTACCTTTGGAAAAAAAGACAATGCTTTTTCACCAAATCTCACATTGAACCACCTAATACATGTAAAGTAGAGAAGCAACCTCAAGCATTAAATGCATATTGATTACTTTGAATACACAAAAACATATATATAACTTTAATTAATCATACTATGGATTTTAGTCTCCCTTTGTTGCCAGAATGTGCAAGCAATGCCTTCGATCCATCAAGCTAAAGTACCGCAATTTATGTTGTACTACATATTGATTTTACTATGTGTTTAAGGCTTGGAATATGATGCACCATGTTATGACAATACTCTACTCAACAACAACACTTATTTGTATATCTTGAAGATATCACTTACACAATTCACTAAAATTATTTCTACTATTTTATAGGCCATCGCCTTGCCTAGATAAGCGTGCGTGAAAGTGTGACTTTACCCAAGAAGAAGAGCATTATCTAACTAACAAAAAGTGATCTGGGTTAATATACACATGTTGGATTAAAGCTTCATGTAAAATGCAAAAGAGATACTGCTATTGAAAAGAGGATGTAAATAAGAAGATAGTTTAATTCACTACAGGAAAACGATTTTTTACTGGGTATTAAAAATACATAGCAATGGCCTAAATACACTTGGCAAACATTTGCCGTGTATTTCCACTCGGTAAAGAATTCATAGCATACAACCCGCTGGTAAACACACCTTTGCCGAGTGTTTAACTCGCGGATACTCGGCAAACATTTACCAAATTTCTAACAGCCACATAGTCGGTAAAAAGACGTGTTTATGGCGATCCGAGCAAAGACGGCGTCAAGCCTTTGTCGAATATCTCCATTAAACACACTGCAAAAAAGAACGGCTAGGATTACTCTACGTCACCCCATTCATTGGATTGAGACACGTCATCTTACATGATTTGCCGAGTATTTCTGTCATCACACATACTACACGGCAAAGGCGTATTATTTGCCGAGTATATTTCCTGGGATACAGGGCAAAGACCTGCTCTTTGCCGAGCCGTAGCCGTACCACGCGGCAAGATGACAATGCCTTCACCAATCACCAACGGGCAGGCAGCAGAGGCGTATAAGTCCAGCAGAGCGCGTCCAGTCCAGGGAAACCGAGTTGAACATGAGTCGTCTAATGCCATTGATCGATTGACCGAACTGCCGATGGTTCAGATGGGCCCGTGATGACTAATTGTTTGGGCTTGAGCCCTTGAGGATGATCAGCATGTGGGGCATTTTGGATTAGGTCTATGCTTTCCTATTGACCGGAATATTAGGATTACCCCAAAACTGATACTACCCCGACTGCATTTTATTGTGGGTGGCCTGCCACAGTGTAGCTCGTGGGCGGCGTGGCATGCAACGGCGAGATGGATTTGTATGGGATGCGGAGCGAGGCTTGCAGGGGAACAACCAAAACAAGTTGTACATGTACACCTTATGTTCCCAGGGGTTTCTATTGTGTACATTGTCCAGGTTCTAAGTGCGAAACTATAAATCCAAATCTCAAAGACAACAATGACGGCTCAGATAAGCCCGTGACCCCACAACTATGTCGAAAAACTGCATTGCAATGCCACCAGTTACTGCCCCCAATTCCCCGCACCGCCCCCAATTCCCCGCACTACCGCCGCCGCATGCGAGGCTCGGAACCTCGCCGCCTCTCCTCTAAATGCTGCAGGCAGAAACCACGTAGGGAATGGTGGCGCCTTCGGCGAGGCGGGATTGGCTCGCGGATGTCGAGGAAGGGAGTATGGGAGAGTCGACGCCGTGAGCAGGGCAGTACGTGCAGTCGTCGTAATCGAGTAGCCTACCCGTCGATTCCAATGAGCTACCCGCCCAGCCACTGCGAGAGGGGTCCATGGCGGGTGACGGGGGCTTGCGCCCGCCACCTCCCTCCTATCGTCAGGCACTCCCGCCGCAAATCCCTCATCCCCTCTCGCTGACTCGCAGCATATCCCTTCCACGCTCACGTCAGGTCACCCTCAGAGATCCCATGGCTCGTGCCTCGTGGTGTGTGCCAAACATGATGGTGCCCTTGGTGAACGACTCAGAGGCACGCGAGGTGAAAACCGCATGCGATGGCCTCGAGCTACCAGCACAATGGTGGCTCAGATCTTTGCTCTGGGAAATGAGAATGATAATTTTAGATCAATAGGGACTCCCCGTCTCCGGTTCCATTAAAACATCAACGCAAACCTGAAGAGAGTTCTCAGGTTTTTACAATATAAGAGAGCTACTGTTTAAAGGTCCAAACTGCTAAAGCAGCATCAAAAACAGAGGAAGTTTCTTACAAGAGGAAAACACCAGCTAAAAGGGGACTAAAGGGGGGAAGGGAAGACATCAGTCTGTAGAGTGGATGTCAGCGTTGCCTAGGTCCCCTGCATCGCAACCCTTTTGCTCACCGGTGACGATGGGTCTTGAGGGTCATTTCCTTCGGCAGTTGTCTCCCTACCCAGCTACTCATTAGAGCGAAGTGTGAGTCCAGATTTTTGGAGAGGTAGGTGCAGAACCTCTCTATTTCCTCCAGCATCTCTTCCTTAAAAATCATCCTCCAGTGTTTTACTGAAGCCAAGATCTTCCTCACAAGTTAATCCAAAGGAGACCATTAAAGATCATATCATTCCTAAATTTTCAGAGACATGTTTCTTATTTGCAATCCAGTTTTTACCTACAGACAGGTAGTCACTTCCAACAATAGTGTTAAAAAAACTGGAAATGATACTCCAAACTTGTTTGGCAACTAAGCACTAAAAAAAGGTGGTTAATAGATTCATCCTCGGCACAAAAGATGCAGTCTTCAGGTTTATTCAAGTGTCTCTTTTTAGATTATCTCTAGTCATTAGTTTGTTATGAGCTAAAAGCCAAATAAAAATATGGACTCTGGAAGGAATGTGCAATTTCCATACAGCAGGGATATATATGGGGGTGACACCTCCAAAATTTATGATAGCATAGATGGAAGTAGTAAAGTAAACCCCTTTGCTTTCATATTGCCAAATCAAAGCATCAATATTAGTAGTAAAAGAGATCCCAGAAGCAATTGCCTCCAGCTCATACCATTGAGCTAACAGGTTACTATTAAAGTTCCTCCTAAAAGTAAGTTTGAGTGATGTGCCATCCCAAACTTGCTGAACAGTTTTATTATGCTCATTACAGATAATATAAATCTCAAAGAATTGAACCGACAGGGGGATGTCCCAAACCAGGTGTCCTCCCAAAACTTGACTTGAGCACCATCCCCAATTTGCCGTCTATATCCAAATTTAATACTATTAACAGACCAAAGGACCCCTTTCGAGAACCGAGAGACTCTAGTCTGCCTACTACAGAAGATGTTAGGGTTCTTAGTATCATATTTAGACTCAACTATAGTCCTCCAGATTTTCCCTTCATCACTGGAATATCTTTTAATCCAAGAACCCAAGAGGGACAAATTAACATTTGCTAAATCAGGAATCCCCAGACCCCCAAACTCTTTTTTCTTACAAACTAGTTTCCATCTAGCTAAATGAAGTTTTCTGTGGCCCTCAAAATCATTCCACGGACAACTAGCTAAATAAGAATGATAATTTGTGGCAATCCATGGATTTAGTAGCGCACACCAAATCTTATTGAACCATCTTAATAAATAGCGACCTGGGGCAGAACTGAAGAGAAAAGGTAAGGAGCTGTTGTCGGACTATCACGAATCAGTTCTCAAGGGAAACCCCCTATTATAAGTACAGGCTCATTAGTAACAGTTTATTACGAGGTACTCAAAGGAACCCCTATAATAAGTACAGGCTCATTATGTAAGGGTGTAACTGGTCACGGCTGTCCACGGCGCCGCTAGGCCGTGCCTGTTTATTCACGTCAATGGACACCCACCGGCAGAATCAGTAAATTGGCGGGCAGTGGCGGCCCATCCGCTACCACCGCTAAAATCCTTGATCGGATCGGATGAACCTACAACACTAGCAGATGATGGATCGATTGCACAACGGTGGTAGCACAGCAACAACCACCGGCAGCAGCTGGAAAGCGGCGCACGACCACCACTAGCAGGCGATCGATTGCCGGCGAGTTGAACTATACTGCCGTCGATACCTATAAAACTTTGAATTTATACGACCAATATAACCTATATGCTTACGTCATGATGATGTCACGACGTACATGTACATGACTTGCATATGTGAGTCTACCACTTACAACACCTTCACTCGTTCGGCGTTCCTAGGCCGGAATTCGATGCTAAATAGCGCTAGACATATGTAACTTTCGGTATGAGAACGGCTAGTTTCCCACTCGCGTCAGACCAAGTTTTCGGGTTTAGCCAAATTTCATTCAAACTCGACAAATTTTAGGGGAATATAGGCAATTTTCATTAATAGTGGACGAGTTCATACATATTACATCAAAATCGGGCAAACACCCGAATTTTGACTAAAAAACTAAAAAAACTTAAAAAAGGCAGATGCAGATGATGCAGGCGTTGTTGTCGCCGCGTCATGGTCGTGCTGCGGTGGGCGTGAGCTGCCCTGGAAGGCATCGCCCTACCGCCACGGGCTAGGACGAGGGGCCGTCGTCGTCGAGGACGATGAGCGGCGCGCCCTGGTTGATGAGCACACGACGGCCGCGGGCGGCCTCGCGCTTGGCCTCCTCCTGGTGGCGCTGGACTTGGCGTGCCTCCTCACGCTCCTAGTCGGCCTTGGACCAGGCGAGGGCGTCCGACTCTAGCATCGGCGGCACGTCGTTGATGGAGCGCTCTATCGTGATCTTGATGGCGAAGGCGTCCTTGTCGACGGGGACCGCCTAGTCCGCCGGCTTAGGCTTGCTGGCGCGGGCGAAGCCGGCCAGTCGGCAGCGATGGCGCGTGGAGCTCATTGATGACGATCCCTCGCGACCTCGTCCTCGGCGGAGAGAGCATCGGCGTCTCGGCCACCCGCTTGACGGAACGCAGAGCCTCGTTGCTGGCCCCGACGACTGTGCCGGCGCAGAGCCGGACGAGCGGGAGGCCGATGTGGTGGAGGACGACGAGCTGAGGCTGCCCATCCTCCTGGGCAGCCAGTTCGCCGGAGGGGCGCGTCTCGCCCTCGCCACGGCGGCGAGCGGGGAAAGCCTAGCCTCAGGTGGTTACCTACGGCGATGTGCTCCAGGACTGCCATCCGCGTCCGTCTCGGCGCACTCCACCAGCGACGGCGAGACACCGCGTTGTTGCGCTTCAAACGTGAGTCGGGCGGGCCTTCGTGGACGGCGAGCTCCCGAAAATGGCGGTCGGCGAAGAATTGACCCCAATAAACAAGATTATCGGGGTCTTCGGCGAGGTCGGGATCCTCCATCGCCGCGATTGTGGGCTGGATCTCCTCGACCATCTCGCCGCCACTGGCGAACAGGATGCCCCGCTCGCCGCCAAGCGCCAATGCATCCACAGGCGTGAGCGCCGCCACCGCCATGTGGAGGAGCAGCAGACTGCCACGGTACCTTCTAGTGCGGTGGCGACTGATTGGGGTTTCTCGCCGGCGGAGATGCAGCATGATACGAGATGGAGACCGCATGCGGAGAGGCCAATGGTCCGTCCATGAATTGGAACTTCATGTCGCGTTTGTCCTGGACTCTTTGACGGGTTGTCCCGTGCGTGCTTGATGGGTTAGAAGGTTGGTACGAGCACATAGATAAGAAAACGAACAGACTCTAAATGGCAAGCTAACGGCCGCCGCGGAAACTAGACGGGACTTGAACAAGCAAATTTTTAATCCCATTTCATCAAACAGGCAAAGGCGGCAAGGTGGCGGACGGCCGTGGACATGCCCGCTTACAGGTTGATCATTATGCCAGTATTTTCTGAAAACATGTTGCTAAGAGAGTATCTATGAGGTTGAACAGGGGATTATGCTAGATGGCCGCTATGAAGAAACTCGTGGAGAACCCATATGAATTGCACAAGACAAAGCATTTACCAACAAGGTCCTACCCCGCTCGCTCCAAGCCTGATCCATGCTCTGCCTCGCTCGAGCCCCGCATCCGCCGCCACAGCTCTCCCGCAAACTCCCCTGCACCGCCGGCGCTCTCTCCGTCTCCCTGTGGTCCTCCCCAAACTGTTCCTCCGCGCGCACCTCGCCTACGGCAGGCTCCAACCGACCGCCGCCGCTAAGGTGCTCCTCTCGCCGCATCCGGCCGACGGCCCCGTTCCCTCCCCCGTGCCACCACTTCCTCTTCCGCGCCCACCACTTCGCGCCAGGCCGCCTCTCGCCTCCATCGTCCACCAGGCACCAGCAGTAGCCGACTCGTTGCCAACAGTGGGGCTAATGGAAAGCCTGCCGACATTGGATGGCATCAGATTTCAACTAGGTGTACGGAGAGGAGAGGGCCTCTCTCCCACGGCCGGCGGAAAAGCTCGGGATGCCAGCAAAGAGCCGGTCTGCGCTGGACGACGGCAGGCGCAAGCACGTAGGGGAGCCTGCTGGCGGCCGTGTGTGCCAAACTGCCCATATCAGCTCGGCTACACCACTAAGCTTGCGATGGACTGTTATATCGAGTCCCTTTCTCTACTTGTGCTCTTTCTCTGAAAAGAAGCTCGTTCTAATAACCTGGAGACTTGGTCTCCCTTGTTCGAGTTGCCGACCTATCGGCCCAGCCAACTATTCAAATGAAAAGAAACTTTTTCACAATACTCAACTGAACTTATATGATTTAAAAGAATTTTTTCAATTTTTTCTGGATAGTTTAAACTTTGAGTTCAAAATCTGGATCAACCGTGTCCATTGGATCTTGATCAAAGGGCACTCACTAGTCTGGATAGTCTGTCCCTTCCACTCTTTCTCTGTGTGTAAAGATGCTGCTGCAGGTTCTTGTTCGTTGGTTGTTGACGCGTGTGTGGTGTGTGCGCGTGCGCAACCTCCATTCAGGTTTATACAGCACAGTTTAATGCCTACGTAGTTATTAGATCATTGTACCAGATGCACATAGATGTTCATACTGAATAATCAGGCTGGTGGTAATAGACAAGGATTTGTAGATTTGTTGCATGCAACCCATGCGATTCTCAAGAAGTTAGTTAATGTTGGCATTGCGTGAAATCAGTTAAATTTATATTTTGGGCAATTTTACCAGATTTGTTTTCTTTAGTGTTTTTATATAATCCAACAATAAATAACTTCTACATGATGTTATCATACTTTGGGATATCTAGGAAAACTTAGTTTGTGCATCCTCGCAAAGTAGATTTTGTTCAATCCCGGTGCAACGCATGAGCACGTTTCCTGCTAGTGTACATATAAATGCCCACCGCATTGATTAATGGAACGTGTCAAACCGGACCACGCTATTATGTAACACATAATCACATGTTAAATCCTAACCACAAACTTCTGATCCAACTGCCTAAAATAATTTAGATGGTGTGGATCAACCCAGTGTCTCGAAAAACAGCCCTCGCAAAATAGCCAGCTACACACAGGCATAGCTAGCTGCGCATAGCCTGTCCGCCGTTGGTTCTCTCCCCTTTTGGTATAGGGAGCACACGTTTCCAAACCCAAAACATTGGGATCCCATTTGAGGATAGTAACGCCGTTAGTTCATGGCATGCACAAAAACCTAGCAAATTAAGATTATCATATTTCATTCCTTTGAGGCAAACCCTAATGTACTACATGCTGAAAACCCTAACCCAAATAAACCTTATTCCGTTTTATAACACTAAGCTTTATTCCGTTTTTGTAACATAAACCCCAATGTATCATAGACAAAAGACATGCAAAAAACCTAATCAAACAAAGCTTTTCAGATTTTGCATAGACAAAGATTCTTTTGTTCTTATCCCATAATCATATTTTACACCCAAAATAAATCAGCTAACCATTTTTTCCATTTTTTTCACACGGTAGTACTGTCTCACCCATTTTTAATAATGCTCAACATAAACTCTAGACGGAGTCAACCGAATCTGCAGAATAAAAATAACTTTTCCTAGCAACTTGTCAATTAAAATGCTCCTCTTTTTACGGTACTGTCCATATTGGGATACAAGGCATAGAGAAACGCCTAGAAAATCCTCAACTTCTACAACACTCCTTTATTCTAAACCATCCACACCAACATATACATAATTTTTTCTTGCCACCAACTGCTAACCCCTCTATGAAAGGGCCATCGGTCCAACCGGTGGAAACATCGTACCATAGTTAATATCTATCAGAACAATAAACAGACCCCACATGACGATGGTGCTCATGCATAACATCCATCCTAGGACTGCATACCACCAAAACACAACTTGTTTTGTGCATCGACGAAACAAGGGCTAAAACGAAACTACATGCAAAACTAGCTAGCTGGAAAGTTAGGGTTTGCATACTGCCACAAGCACTTAATATGAAGCATTTGCATGCAAAACTCTTATAAGCCTTGTTCTCACTACCTTCCCATTTTTTATGCTAAAATTCTTTCTCCAAACAAGCGCTAAAAAATTAGGGTTTGTCCTAGACGCTGGTCATTGCATGCATGCACAAAAACGGAATGATACATCCACCGTTACACGCCGTTATCAATATGCCAGAGCCAGCCACTAGCATCTAAAGTAGCATTGCATGTGATCTCTATATCCAACGGACCTAGTGTAGGGGTTCGTAGCATGGAAAACAAAATTTTTCTATCGCATACAAACAAACAAGCCAAGATCTATCTACTAGATTGTAGCAACGAGTCGATAGTGGAACTCACCCTCGAAGATTCCAAAGCGGTTAACGAGAGCATTCTCGGGTGATGTAGTCGATCTTTCCGATCTCAAGATCGCAGAGACGATCCTTCCAGCGCCACGTTCCAGCAGCGCTCCCGATGTCGGTCACACGTTCGGTACTCGCCGAAGACCTTCCTCTCCCTTGTTCCAGCAGGCAGCGGAGGTTGTAGCACTCTCCTCGCGATTCCCAAAGACAACGGCGTGGTACCGAAGTAGAGGGAAATCCCAGGCTTCGCCTTAAGCGGTCGCAGTATGGTGGAGCTTATGAGAGAGGCTATTAGTGGTCTAGTAATTAGACACACCAATTAGAAGGCTCTAAACCAATTAGAAGGCTCTAAACCGAAATAGCTCTAAACCGGGGTTTAGATCTAGGGTTTAGTTTAGAGGATAGGAACTTGTGTGTCCGAGGAGGGAGCCCTGCCCCTCCTTATATAGGTGGGAGGGGATGGCCGGCCAAGGGGAGGGAGTGGAGTCCCTCCCCAACTCGGCCTTGAGGTGGGGCGCCGGCTTGGGGAGGAGGGAATCCCTCCCCAACTCGGTTTCCACTTCTCCTCCTCTTTCCACTTTCCAAAACTTGCCGTTTGACTTTCAAACTAGCCGTTTGACTTTTCAATTTAGGATTTAAATAAACCCTTTATTTTGGACAGCGAGAACACTTAGTACATGATGCAATCATTCCAATATGTAATGACACATTCATGTACCCTTCCCCTTCCGGAGTGCCGGACATTCCGGGACCTTCTAGAATGTTCCCGATGAAAACACCGGAACCATTCCCCAACTCCGAAATGGGACTTTCCTTATATGAATCTTATTCTCCGGACCATTCCGGATCTCCTCGTGATATCCCGAATCCCATTCGAGACTCCGAACAACATTCGGTCTCTTTCTCATAATACCATAACTACTCAAACAACGTCGAATCCTTAAGTGTCTCCCTACGGTTCGTGAATTATGCGGACATGATCGAGACACTTCTCCGAACAATAACCAATAGAGGAATCTGGAAATTCATATGGCTCCCACATATTTCTACGATTACATTGCGATCGAATGAACCACTTACATACGATACCAATTTCCCTTTGTCTCACGATAGTTTACTTATCCGAGGTTATGATCGTCGGTATCTCTGCATACCTAGTTCAACCTCGTTACCGATAAGTACTCTTTTCTGCTCCGTGATATGTGATCCCTTGTGACCAAGTCACATGCTTGCAAGCTAATTGGATGACATTTCACCGAGAGGGCCCAGAGTATATCTATCCGTCATGTGGATGGACAAATCCCACTCTTGATCCATGTGTTTCAACCAACACTTTCCGAACACTCAATGCCACCTTTATAGCCACCCTGTTACGGTGTGGTGTTTGATGACATCAAAGCATCCATCCGGTAAAGGTGATATGCATGATCTCATGGTCGAAGGAATTAGGTTACTATGTATCAGAAAGCATATAGCAATTGAACTATTGAAATGACTTGATCTTTATGCTACGCTTATCTATAGGAGTATGTCCATCACATCATTCTCCTAATGATATGACCTGTTGTTAATAATAACATCTCTATGTTCATGATCAGAAACAATGATCATATATTAACCAACAAGCTAGTTTAACAAGAGGCTTTACTAGGGACTCTTTTATGTTTACAAATCACACAAGTATTAATGTTTCCTGTTAATACAATTATAGCATGGTATGTAAACATTTATCATAAATATGAAGATATGATAATAACCACTTTATTATTGCCTCTTGGGCATATCTCCAACAGTCTCCCACTTGCACTAGAGTCAATAATCTAGTTTCAAACCTTTGTGTATTCAACACCTATGGCTTTCCGGTGTTGTATGTACACGATTGCTAGTGGTCAACTGATCTCCGGATCTGACACTTCCAGGTCCGTGTGTAATTGCATATCTTTGCGTCTCTACGCATCACTCATTCTCTAATGAGATGGCTTTGTATAATTTGGTCTTTTGGTGTGACCTTTAGTTCTTTGGGGTTAAAACATGTTGATAATATTGTCGCACAATATATCTTCATAGTATTATCCCGTGAACTACACCTAGTTTGATAACAAACTACTTGACACAAATGCCCTCTTTGTCGCTATAATAGCAGTCATATACTTAGCCTTTTGTTGTAGTATCTGTCACAATGTCTTAACTTTGGAACTCATCCAAATCCATTATGGAACTTACTTTCCATTATATTGTGCCACCCTTAATTTAGATTGAGATAAACTTAATTTATACTTTGTGACAAAACTAGTATCAATGTAGTACTTTTACAATGAACTAACCATCTATTTGTCACTTCTACAAATAATATACTCTTAGTTCTTCCAAAAGATCATAAGAATATCCTTACTATCGTCCAATGATCATCTTATGAATCATTACGGTATATGCTCATAATATTTATAGCATAGGACATATCTGGATTTGTACATATCACAGTATGATTGATATAAATACTCTTTGTGATTTCATACATCAAGTATCAATCTATACTTGAATCTTTGTTTCACTTACCAAGTGCCAATACACTTGAATATATCATCAACATTGAACTCTTTCAATCCTTTCTGTGCAACAAGAACCTTTCTTGTAGTTTCTATATTGAATTCATTCAATATCTTGTCTATGTACTTCTGGCACAACCATATTAGCGTCTATTGATGCCAAATATTTGGGTTTTGCCTAAGTCTTTCATCGGGATGAAATTCTTAATATGTGTTAATAAAAGATACATTATTTCCAATCAACAATATGTCTTCCACATAATGTATTTAGAAACATGTCTTAGCGCTCCCACTTAATTTCTTGCAAATGCAAGCATCTTCATTGTCTCCGATGAATTTAAACTCTTTTAACAGTTTCATCATAGTGAAGATTCCAACTCCGCTACGCTTACTTCAACCATTGAAGTTTGCATATGCTTTTAGCATCCTTTGAATTAACAAAACCCTTTGGACCGTGTCATGCACGCCCCTAGGTAACCATTCTATTAGAAGAACTTGTTTTGTTTATTCTACTACCATATAACAAATTATATGTAGTGGTTGCTACATTAATCCGTCTAGACTAAAAATCGCTATGAAAGATCAAATCTTGTCATATACAACCTTTGAACATTGTTGTGAACTCTTTCCCAACATGTCGACTATTTCATAGATGTGAAACATCCATGTCTACTTCTTTATAGATCCAAACACAACTGCAAGGTCTTACACCTTTTTCGAGGGTCCTTCAAGTTCAAAACTTGATTTCTCGTGTATGGAACTATCACGGATTATATGGCTTCAAGCCATTTGACGGAGTCAGGGCCCATCATCGCTTCTTTGCATGTAGTAGGTTCATTATTCTCAAATAATGATTCAACCCTCAAATCTTGGTATTTGATTGTTCATCCGACCTACTTGTTTCAATAGAAACTTGGATCTCCGTGACCACAACCTTTGAGGTACGTGAGCCATGAGTTTTGTTGCTGCCTCCGGAACACTTTTCGGCGCTGCGCAACTCTGCACATATAGCTAAGGTTCCTTTAACCTTATCAAAGTTCTATTGTCCTCCCACTTAACTTTTCACGAAAAATTCCTTCTCAAAGAAACTTGACGTTCTAAGCGACAAACACTTTTGTCTCCGGTGTTTATGGAGGAATACTTAACATTTATACAAAGACAGGTTTATCCGACTTTGATTGCACACATCTTTCTTATGCATAGCATACCAATGTTTTAAGAAAAGACTACTTGGGTTTTATCCCAAACCATAACTTTATATGGTGTCATTTCAGCGGATTATGATGGAGCTCTTTTCAGTGGAAAACGGTAATCTCTAAAGCTTTTAATCTTTAAAATATAATGGCAGTTTTATGAATTATACCTTTGATCTTACCATGTCAAACAAGGTTTTAATTACATATCTCGAACGCTCCATACTCTTATGGTGTTTCGGGAAATGCAAATCCACGGACCGATTCCTTAAATCTTAGGTATTATGCTAAACTTGTAACTTAAATATCTTCCTTTATGATCTTATCATAAACTATTTATATTCTTGTTACAATGATTTTGCACTTCATCTTGAAAATCTTTCGAACTTTTCAAATATTTCACACTTCATCCTTATTAAGTAAATATTCACATATTCACTCAAATTTTCGGAGAAAGCATATGAAGTTGAAATCCATCGCTCTTGACTACACATAATGGAGTTCGTACAACAATATGCACAAGTTCCAATAAGCTAGTCTTTCGTTCCCTTTTGGCCTATGAACGAAGTTTTAATTATCTCTAGGAAAGTTTCACAAACGTCATTTGATCAAAAATCAAAAGACTCCAAAATTCCATCCACATGGAGTTTCTTCATGATTTCTTTCCAATATAATTTAAACGCGATATCACTTCCTAAGTGATCTTTCAATCAATTTGTCTTTCGACAATTTTAGCACTAGTTTTATGGATGTGATTTATCCAACGAGATTTGTGAATCATCCATCTTTTATGGATTACGGCAATTATTTGAACAACCCTTTTGTTCTCATAATACCGATAAAACAAATCCTGACGGCAAGCTTTGATGTTTAACGAGCAACACAATAACCCTTTATTTGTTTTCGATGAACATCATCACATATTCTTTTGCTAGTTACTTAGGCCATTGTAGTTCATGAATTGTGTTGTTTCGTATGACGATTCACACCAACAAATTCAGTATCAAATACTTAAGAACCACATTGTTTAATAAGCAAAGAATATAGCCATAACACGATATCATCTATATACTTAAACTGAACAATTCTAGTCTTTTCTTTTCTGCCATATACTTATGAGATTCTCTTCAAGATTTCCTTTTACATTTGAAAGAATCTATCAACATCAATAGTGGAGTCATACATATGACACATAGTCCAAAGCGTGTATAGTTAAATACCAATGTCTTTGGACTTGCACTTTGAAGTAGATCACCATTATCAAATGTTTGGTGTTCTTTCAAATTCCTTTCTTTAGTTAACTCTTGGTGTAGTAAACATTTTACCTACATCAAATATTCACCTTCATCATGGATTTATCCATGATCAAGCTACTTTAGCTTATAACGGTGAATCGTGAGTATAATGTTGCTCTCCAAAACCTTTTGGAAGATTAGGACAACTAGTGTCTCCAACCTTTTGCAAATTCTCATCCAAATATGAGAACATGAACTTTGCCATATTATACTTTATCATGTTGCAACTAAAACTTTGTTTCAGATATCACAATATCTTCCACACATCATGGTTTCAAACAACTCTTTCAGATCCTAGATAACCTTGATATTAAGAGAATCTTTTGAATATCAAGAATCATGGAGACAAACATGATACTCAAACACTAACACTTGGAATTGTCACTCTTGTTTTAATACTAATTATTAAACTTTATGGAGTAACCGGAACTTACTAAAAGTTTGCAATAGGACTTTTAAACTTTAGATTAACACTTCAAAACAATACGATACCAGTTCGTAAAGTAACTAACCAGAATTCTATAGTTCTATCATCTCAATTAAAACTAAGCAAAGGTGGTAAACGGATGCCAATGACTACAACAACTATGCAAATTCACTTTGATTTTAGTTTATGATAAATTGAGTTCTAATTAATAATTAAATTAATCTAGGTGAACTCCCACTTAAAACAATATCCCTCACATTGTTTTAGTGATCACACGAACCAAATCCACCACATCAAAACCGATCATCACGAGAGTTGATATAGCTTTAATGGCGAACAATCAACATGTTCATCATATCTACTATATGACTCATGCTCTACCTTTCGCAATCCGTGTTCCCGAGGCCATGTCCGTACATGCTAGGCTCGTCAAGATCAAACCTTAGCTACCGCATAAGCAAATCTGGCTTGCTTACGTTGTATTCACCGGAATCAAAGACACCCGATCATCACGTGGTGCTTCAAGCAAGCTTTGGCAACGGTGCATACTAAGGGTGAACACTTTAGAACTTGAAATTTATGTGCATGAGGGATCATCTTATAATGCTACCGTCTACTAAGCAATACAAGATGCATAAAGGATTAACATCACATGCAATTCATAATATGTGATATGATATGGCCTTTCTTCTTTGTGCTTCCGATCTCCATCTTCAAGCACCTAACATGATCTCCATCATCACCGCATAGCATCAAGGTCAATGACGCTTCTTCATGGTTGTCGCCCACCAGCTTCAACTATTACAACTATTTTGAATAGACACGCAGGTCTTACAGAAATTAAAGACAACCATATGGCTCACGCCGTTGCCAACTTACAATAAGGAACATTGCATACATCAAATATAATCACAATCATGGCCATATCACATCATCGCACACCCTCGCAAAACAAAGTTAGACGCTACTTTCTTTGCATATTTTACGTGGTTTGGGGCTTTCCATAAGTGTCGTTCTAACCTACGAACAAGAACCACAACATTGATACTAGCATTGTTGATTACCCGTTAAATTGGATCTTTACTATGCTAGGAGAAACAGGCACCATAAAGGCACTTATGCAATCTGAGTTGCATGTTAAGCGTGGAGCAAGTCTCATGAACGATGTCATGTAAGGTTAGCCCGGCCGCTTCATCCCAACATACCGCAAGATGCAAAGTACACAAAAGCAATCTACAATAAAAGCATCAACGTCCACAATGACCATTGTGTTCTACTCTGCAACAGATCTACATATAGACACGACTACGATACCCTTTGTAGGGGTTCGTAGCATGGAAAACAAAATTTTCTATCGCATACAAACAAACAAGCCAAGATCTATCTACTAGATTGTAGCGAGTCGATAGTGGAACTCACCTCGAAGATTCCAAAGCGGTTAACGAGAGCAGATTCTCGTGGGTGATGTAGTCGTACTCTTCCGATCTCAAGATCGCAGAGACGATCCTTCCAGCGCCACGTTCCAGCAGCGCTCCAGATCGGTCACACGTTCGGTACTCAACGAAGACCTTCCTCTCCTTGTTCCAGCAGGCAGCGGAGGTTGTAGCACTCTCCTCCCGATTCAAAGACAACGGCGTACCGAAGTAGAGGGAAATCATGCAGGCTTCGCCTTAAGCAGTAGTATGGTGGAGCTTATGAGAGAGGCTATTAGTGGTCTAGTAATTAGACACACCAATTAGAAGGCTCTAAACCAATTAGAAGGCTCTAAAGAAATAGCTCTAAACCGGGTTTAGATCTAGGGTTTAGTTTAGAGGATAGGAACTTGTGTGTCCTAGGAGGAGCCCTGCCTCCTTATATAGGTGGGAGGGCTGGCCGGCCAAGGGAGGGAGTGGAGTCCTCCCAACTCGGCCTTGAGGTGGGGGCGCTGGCTTGGGAGGAGGAATCCCTCCCCAACTCGGTTTCCACTTCTCCTCCTCTTTCCACTTTCCAAAACTTGCTTGACTTTCAAACTAGCCGTTTGACTTTTCAATTTAGGATTTAAATAAACCCTTTATTTTGGACAGCGAGAACACTTAGTACATGATGCAATCATTCCAATATGTAATGACACATTCATGTACCCTTCCCTTCCGAGTGCCGACATTCCGACCTTCTAGAATGTTCCATGAAAACACCGAACCATTCCCCAACTCCAAATGGGACTTTCCTTATATGAATCTTATTCTCCGACCATTCCGGATCTCCTCGTGATATCCCGAATCCCATTCGAGACTCAACAACATTCGGTCTCTTTCTCATAATACCATAACTACTCAAACAACGTCGAATCCTTAAGTGTGTCTCCTACGGTTCGTGAATTATGCGGACATGATCGAGACACTTCTCGAACAATAACCAATAGAGGAATCTGGAAATTCATATGGCTCCCACATATTTCTACGATTACATTGCGATCGAATGAACCACTTACATACGATACCAATTTCCCTTTGTCTCACGATAGTTTACTTATCCGAGGTTATGATCGTCGGTATCTCTGCATACCTAGTTCAACCTCGTTACCGATAAGTACTCTTTTCTCGTTCCCGTGATATGTGATCCCTTGTGACCAAGTCACATGCTTGCAAGCTAATTGGATGACATTTCACCGAGAGGGCCCAGAGTATATCTATCCGTCATGTGGATGGACAAATCCCACTCTTGATCCATGTGTTTCAACCAACACTTTCCGAACACTCAATGCCACCTTTATAGCCACCCTGTTACGGTGTGGTGTTTGATGACATCAAAGCATCCATCCGGTAAAGGTGATATGCATGATCTCATGGTCGAAGGAATTAGGTTACTATGTATCAGAAAGCATATAGCAATTGAACTATTGAAATGACTTGATCTTTATGCTACGCTTATCTATAGGAGTATGTCCATCACATCATTCTCCTAATGATATGACCCTGTTGTTAATAACATCTCTATGTTCATGATCAGGAAACAATGATCATATATTAACCAACAAGCTAGTTTAACAAGAGGCTTTACTAGGGACTCTTTTATGTTTACAAATCACACAAGTATTAATGTTTCCTGTTAATACAATTATAGCATGGTATGTAAACATTTATCATAAATATGAAGATATGATAATAACCACTTTATTATTGCCTCTTGGGCATATCTCCAACACCTAGGCCTATGCACAGCTACGCCTGTGTGTAGCAAATCCGCATCGTATTGCTTTTAGTATATAATAATGAATAAACTGCATGAGCGGTCCTAATTCTTTCTCCGTATCTTCACTTTGGTCCCGGTTCTTTGAAATTGCATGTCTAGATCCTAAATCTTGCGTAAGTCGTTTATCAGAGGTCCTAAATCGGTTTGACCCGCGTTGAGCGGTGCCACATTGACTATGGGGTCCGGGGGGCGTACAGGTCACGCTGTATATTTGCAAATAGGCCTCTGAGGTTGTATTTATTCTAAAACACGGTCCCTGGAATATTTTCAACCGAGAAATTTTTGTCAAAAAAGGAAAGGTGGGGTGGAGATTGTGTGGAAGGAAATTCGAACCCAAGGCAGCGCTACCTCCGTGACCTCCTCGTCTGGAATGTCGTTGACGCGCTGCACGCGTCCTCGTTTATCTCGCGCGTATATGGCAAGTGACCCCCGTTTGCTAGCCTGCTTGATGGCACACTTGTGCTGCCCCGCTAATACAGTTGGCTAGCTAGATTGCACGCTGAGTGCACATGAGTATGCGCATCGATGTTGCGTCGGTTATGTAGTCTACCTCGGTCCAAGACTCTAGAGACCGTGATGTCGATATTATCCGTGTTGCTCGTCTTCGCAGTCACTAGCGTCGTCTTCGTGTTCATGCGGAAGCGACGATGTTCGCTTATATCAAGGAGGACTGGATGCGGGGAAACCGTCGCCTAGGGACTTCGGACTAGCGCAACTTTACGACCATGACACCTACCCGAACACAACGCCGCACATGGTGGGCAACCATGGGGTACCTGGTGCCGAAGCTCGGTTTGGAGTCGAGGCATTCACGCTGGAGGTGGTATGCGCGGCAACCATCTCCTGCTAATGGACTGGGTGCTCAACCAGTGGCCGGCCGAGACGCCTGGAACCCGTGCCTGGGACTAGGATTTGAATGGAATACAATCGGGGTCCTTTTCACAAATATACATGGCCAGACAGTAAATATATAGGGTGACATGTACGCCTCCTGGACCCCATAGTTGATGTGGCACCGGTCAAAAGTGGGTCAAACCGATTTAGGACCTCCGATGAATGACTTACAAAGATTTAGAATCTAGATGTGCAATTTAAAAAAACTGGGACCAAAGTAAAACGGTGAGGAAAGAATTAGGACCGCTCATGCGGTTTACTCTATAATAATAGATAGATAGCAGATGAAAATATCCTTCTCGTAGTTATATAAGTACCCACACCCAAAGCTAGCGTCTATAATTGTTTTGAGGGAGCATAACCTTTAGTCTTTCCTTAGTAGATCTTCAGACAGACACTTTGTTCCCCCACAAAACTATGCAAGGGCAGAAGTCACAGAGCTGGAGACATAATGATACAACATATCATCTAATGTAGTCGGCATGCCATCAGTATTAAGAATAAGAGGCGTCCGGAGTATCACTTGATGCAGCACAAGCTATTAGCACTCCATGAGCAACATTTGCAGTGCCAGAACCAGCAGTTCTGCTTAATACCCGATAATGGCGGTTGATTGATCGGCTGGTCCAATTTCCATGCATTGAATACGTGGGAAAGTAGATAGCACTTGACAGAGGCTTAGAGAAGGGGTCACGCTAGCCAGGGAAGTGCACTGCGCAGAGTGGAAGGCAATTCACTAACGCCTATGACAAGAAGAACCATGTCGAGACTAGAGAGCTTTGTTAGCCGTTTTAATCTAGTCGTTTGCCAAGTAGTTTCCTTAGGCTTTCTGTTATTTCTGTTATCAGACGAAATAAGGCACGAGCTCGCGACGTGTGCGGCCATGCGTCGTGGTAGGAGCGGATCACGGGGCTCGTGGGATGGCGCGAGCAAAATCCGGATCGTGGCACCTGGGTAGGATCTCTACCAGCCACCCCTAGTTTGTAGCTAATAAGTAGCAAGCAAGAAGATAATGAAAAGTTGCAGCGATTGAACGCAACGCAAAACCAGCTGTGTCTCTCTGATCCTTCCCTAACTCTCACTACCGATTCTGACAAGTGGCATCAGAGCCTCGTTCGTGGTTGGGATCATGGCGGACGCATCGAAGCCAGGCGACGCGCCACGGGCTGGGGCGTCCAGGACGCCGGAGCGCACACTAGGCGACGGCGACACGTCCCGTTCGCCGAGCCGCGGCCGGAGCCGCACGAGGCGGCGCGGCAAGGAGATCATCGTGCACGAACTCACGGTGCAGGAGCGAGGGGTCCAGGCCAACGCTCACCGCCACCAACTACATCGAGTGGGCTTTGTTGATGCAGATCAATATGGAGGCCTGCGTGATGTGGGACGCGGTGGAGGGAAACCCGCCGAACGTACCGACGGACAAGGCCGCGGTGGCGGCGATCCTTCGGGCGGTGCCGTCGGAGATGGTGGGGACGCTCGTGGTGAAGAAGACGACCAAGGAGGCCTGGGACGCCGTCAAGGCCATGCGCGTTGGAGTCGACCGTGTCCGCGAGGCCACGCGGCAGCGGCTTCGCAAAGAGTTCGAGGCGATCGCGTTTCGCGACGGGGAGACGTTGGACTCCTTCGGTATGCGGATCACCTCACTCGTCAACAACCTCCGGTCGCTCGGCGACACGGTGGAGGACGTGACGATCGTGCAGAAAATTCTGCGCGAGGTGCCCGAGCGCTACGGGCAGATGGCCTGTTCCATCGAGACACTCCTCGATCTGAATACTATTTCAGTCGAGGAGCTCCTCGGGCGCCTTCGTTCGTCGGAAGGGCGCCACGGCGAATCGGCACCGGCGTCAGGGGCCGGGGCCACCCTACTCCTCACGGAGGAGGAATGGGACGCTCGCCGCAGGCAGCGGGAACTGGGCTCAGGCTCCACCAACGGCAAGAACAAAGGAAAGGGGAAGGGAAAGCCTCAACCCCAGGGCCGTGGCGGAGGCCAGAACGGCGATCGAGACATGAGCAAGGTTAAGTGCTACAATTGTAACAAGTATGCAAACCATTTCAGCAGGGACTGCACTGAGCCACGGCGAGAGCGAAAGGAGCGGGCCAACCTCGTACAAGGGCAAGCGGATGAACCCGCGCTTCTCCTCGCCAGCGTGTGCATGGTCACGATCTCGACCGGTCGCGCTGACGAGCACGTGCTGCTCAACGAGGAGAGATCACAGGCGCGCCATGCACCGGAAGGGAGCAGCTGCGACTCCGCGTGGTTCCTGGACACCGGAGCCAGCAACCACATGTCCGGGCGTCGCGAGCTCTTCTCCGAGCTGGACACAGGCGTCCGCAGCTCCGTCAAGCTGGGCGATGGATCTGACGTCCAGATCGAGGGGAGAGGATCCATCCTCTTCCAATGCCGAACCGGTGAGCATCTTGTGTTGGCTGAGGTGTACTACACACCTCGCTTGCAGAGCAACATCGTAAGCATCAGGCAACTGGACGAAATCGACTACGACACTCGCATACGCCGAGGTTTCCTCCAGCTGAGGGACCCAGGCGGGCGTCTCATCGCCCAGGTGCCGCGCACGCAAGGGCGTCTGTACGTGCTGAACCTGCGGCTGGCTCAGCCGGTGTGCCTTGCCGTCCACGGCGGCGAGAACGCGTGGCGCTGGCACGCACGCTACGGCCACATCGGCTTCCAAGCGCTCCGCCAACTCGCCCGTGAACAGATGGTGCACGGCCTCCCCCTCCTCAACGAAGTCGACCGCGTCTGCGAGGCTTGTCTTGCGGGCAAGCACCGGCGAGCGCCGTTCCCGCGCCACGCTCTGAATCGCGCCGAGGACGTGCTAGGGCTCATCCACGCAGACCTATGCAGGCCCATCTCTCCTCCGACCCCGGCTGGAAGGCGCTACTTGTTGCTCCTGGTTGATGACAAGAGCAGGATGATGTGGCTGCGGCTGCTCACAACGAAGGACGAGGCGAAGACGGCTCTGAAGCAGTTTCAGGCCGCGGTGGAACTTGAGTCAGGCAAGCGACTCAAAGCCCTGCGCACGGATCGCGGGAGGGAGTTCACCTCCACGAGCCTCGGCCAGCATTTCTCCGAGCAAGGGGTGCAGCGTCAGCTCACCGCACCCTACACGCCCCAACAAAATGGCATGGTCGAGCGCCGAAACTAAACGATCGTCGGCATGGCGTGGTGCCTACTCAAGGCAAAAGGCGTCCCAGCGAGGTTCTAGGGAGAAGCGGTCACCACGGCGGTCTACTTACTCAACCGGGCCACGACGAAGAGCGTGTCCAAGATGACGCCGCTCCAAGCCTGGTCTGGGAAGAGGCCGGCCGTCCACTACCTCCGCACCTTCGGGTGCGTCTCCCATGTCAAGGTGACCCGTCCTCTCCTGAAGAAACTGGATGACAGGAGTATACCGATGGTAATGCTCGGCTACGAGCTGGGCTCCGCGGCCTACCGCCTCTTCCACCCCCCGACTGGCAAGGTGCACGTCTCCAGGGATGTGATCTTCGACGAGGACGCCGCGTGGGACTGGGGCACGACGGCGGGGCAAGCCGAAAGGCATGATCCGTTCACCGTCGAGCAGGCCTTCTGGCCAGTAACCAGCTCCACGCACACGACGAACACGGAGCCTGTGCCAAGACGAGCGACCACGCCCGCAACACCCACGTCCGCGGAGCGGGCCTCGCCACCAACGTCTTCACCGTCCGAACCAGCGACGCCACCCCCTGCGCACTCCACGACCACCATGGAGTTCGTGTCGCCACCGACGGGCGCGTCAGTACCGTCGCCAGGCGAGGAAGCCCCCCGGCGCTACCGCACCGTGCGGAACCTGTTGGATGCCACCTCGGAGGTGGACGGCGAGACGTGGGAGGTCTGCCTCTTCGTAGGAGAGGAGCCAGCCTCCTTCGACGAGGCAGAGGCGCATCAGGGCTGGAGAAACGCCATGGACGAGGAGATGCAGAGCATCGTCGACAACGACACGTGGGAGCTCAAGGAGCTCCCTGCTGGGCACCGACCCATCGGACTCAAGTGGGTCTATAAGTTGAAGAAGGACGCCCATGGCGCCGTGGTCAAGCGGAAGGCAAGGCTAGTCGCGAAGGGCTATGTCCAACGCCAGGGCGTGGACTTCGAGGAAGTGTTCGCGCCAGTGGCGCGGATGGACTCGGTGCGCCTCGTCATCGCCCTCGCCGCGAACCAAGGCTGGCAGGTACACCATATGACGTAAAGTCCGCGTTTCTGAATGGTGATCTGCTAGAAGAAGTGTATGTGCAGCAGCCGCCGGGCTACGTCGCGCCTTGGAACGAGGACAAGGTGCTCCACATCCGCAAAGCTCTGTACGGGCTCCGGCAGGCTCCGAGGGCGTGGAACGCGAAGCTCGACGACAGCTTGAGCTCTCTCGGCTTCGAGCGTTGTCCGTCAGAGCATGCTGTCTATCGGAGGGGCACCGGCGAGAAACTGCTGCTGGTGGGCGTCTACGTCTATGATCTGATCATCACTGGGGCGGACATGGAGGAGATCAACTTCTTCAAGCGGCAGATGACTGAAACATTCCGCATGAGCGACTTGGGAAGGCTGACGTACTACCTCGGCATCGAGGTCCGTCAGGAACGCGATCGGACCACGCTGTGTCAGGCAGCCTACGCCAAGAGACTGCTGGAACACGCGGGGCTCGCAGACTGCAACCCCTGCGCTACACCGATGGAAGCCAGACTCAAGCTGAGCAAGGAAGGAGCGGGAGAGCCCGTGGACGTATCCTTCTACCGGAGCATCATCGGCGGGCTTCGCTATCTGGTCCACACCAGGCCAGATATCACCTTCGCTGTCGGTTACTTGAGCAGGTTCATGGAGAGGCCCACGACGGAGCACTACGCCGCGGTCAAGCACCTACTGAGGTATATCTCAGGGACACTTGACCATGGGTGTTCCTACGCACGTGGAAGGAGCTCTGGAGTTACACGGATACAGCGACTCGGACCCAAGGTTTTGGTTACCGGTCGGGAAATCCGGTTACCGACCGGTAACCGGATTTCCCGACCACCCTCGGGAAATCGGTTTACCGGACAAAAAATCCCGAATTTATTTGAATTGTATGAAATTTATGAATTTTAACAAAAAACCGATGTAAATGGTCATACCGAGGACTTTGAATTCGAATTTTGAAATTTAAATTCGTCCGGTAACCGGTCGGGATTTCTCGGTAACCGCGGTAACCGGAAATCCCGACCACCCTCGGGATTTTTTTCGTACCGAGAACCAAAACCTTGCTCGGACCATGCTGGAGATACAGACGATTGGAAGAGCACCACTGGGGTGATCTTCTTCCTCGGCAACAGCCCTGTAAGCTGGCAGTCCCAGAAGCAAAGGGTGGTGGCTATCTCATCCTGCGAGGCTGAATACGTGGCCGCCACCACCGCCGCGTGCCAGGGTGTATGGCTGGCTTGTCTGATCGGCGAGATGATGAACAAGGAACAGCTTCAGCCAAAGCTGCTCATCGACAACAAATCGGCAATTTCACTGTCGAAGAACCCTGTCTTCCACGAGAGGAGCAAACACATTGAAGTCAGGTACCACTTCATTCGAGAAGCTGTGGAACAGGGACGCATCGGCATCGACTACATCAGTACCAAGGACCAATTGGCCGATGTTCTCACAAAGTTACTTGGGCGCATGGCGTTCCAGGAGCTCAGAAGGAGGATCGGCATGACAGAAATAATCAAGCCACGACAAGATTAAGGGGGAGATTTGTTAGCCGTTTTAATCTAGTCGTTTGCCAAGTAGTTTCCTTAGGCTTTCTGTTATTTCTGTTATCAAACGAAATAAGGCACGAGCTCGCGACGTGTGCGGCCGTGCGTCGTGGTAGGAGCGGATCACAGGGCTCGTGGGATGGCGCGAGCAAAATCCGGATCGTGGCACCTGGGTAGGATCTCTACCAGCCACCCCTAGTTTGTAGCTAATAAGTAGCAAGAAAGAAGATAATGAAAAGTTGCAGCGATTGAACGCAACGCAAAACCAGCTGTGTCTCTCTGATCCTTCCCTAACTCTCACTACCGATTCTGACAAGCATGTATTTGGCTTAAACTGCTGCCAATATAGAAGTGTAACAAAACGGTCCGAATCATGCAATTATATTCCTGTTTTGTAGATGTGCCTCTTGATGGTAGCTAAAAACATTTCTCGAGCACCAAAACATGCAGCCAGAGTTCGGAACATGAAGATGATGATGCTCCATTTGGTCTAAGGAGTATTACCTTGTAGTTGCAATGGTCTTTCCATAAAACGCTACTACTTCGACAAATTGGCTCATCCATAGGGCTTTGTTCTAACGGCGTACCTATTATTAACACTCCAAGGCCTTAGTTGTTGTTTCGAAATGATCGTTTGGTAGGACAGGAGAGCAGATAAGACCACTCAAACTAGAAACCATCATTTCATATCCAACTTGATAAATTTTCGTTCATAAAGTGAGGGGTTGTATTGGATCAGAGGCCTTTCCTCACTCATCGCTTGGTAGGTCAGAAGAGCAGATAAGTCCACTTCAACTAGAAGCCATTATTTCATATCCAACTTGATAACTTTTTATCCATAAAGTTTTTTTCCTTCTACAACTTATCCCAATCGCAGACCTCTAAACTTTCTGTCCGGTAGAGGCATAGCCTTCAGCCGAATCAGCCCTATGTACCACGTCAAGCCAAACCAAACTCATGATCAAACAAGTAAAAGCTGCACTACTTGCCTGTGACCACCTATTTAGTTACACTTGTATATATTTATATTCCACACCAACTATAGTAAATTATAGGTAATTTTAAAAGATGCACTACTTGCCTGATGGTGCCACACCCGCGTCCTAGAAGGTGGAAATTTACACTCCCACGTTGAACATATATACCCCGCACCCAAAGCTTTCTCTGGTCATTGTTTTGAGGCACCAAAACTCTGGTCTTTCTTTAGTAGAGATGCAGGTAAACACTTAGTTCCCGATGAATACAGAGCATCAACTATCGTACTCGACATGACAATGCTTGGAGTCAGAGACATTGGGATCGGAGCAGCTGATGCGGCACTGGCTATTGATGCTATTCTCTAGTATACGAGCATGTGTACAGACACGGATATGCCCAATTTGTCTTTGTTTTGTACAGTAGCTGCGTTTGTAAGAGGAATGTAAACACGCAAAGACGGTAAATCGGCAGAACATGAAAACATAGTAGAAGAATCTATTATATACTAAAAGCAATATAAGAGTCGTAGACTCGACGTAGTATTCGAAGATAGTTGCGAGGTGTAATACCTTAGTCATTTCTCAGGTGAGCGACCAGCGCTCCTGATAGGAGTAGCCCCCGAGTAGTTGCTCGAATCGTAGATTCGAGTAAGTACTTGATTGATCAGTCGAAAACTATCAGCCGTTGCTGTCTTGGCCTTGATGATGTCAGTGCTGATGATTGGTGATCTCAACCGTCTGCAGCGGCAGAGATGATGCGATGGGACGACCATGGGTCCCACCGTCTGACTTGAAGTTGACTAGTCACGCGCAGATGTGGCGAAAATTACGACGTCTCCTCGGTTTCCGTGCATAGTGGACGGCGTGCTGGCGACGGTTCGTTGCTGTGCTAACATGTGTAGGGTTGGATCTTGGGTGCGCGCTAGGGATTATGGATCAACGGCTCGTGTTCGTCGTCTTCCTCTATTAATACCTTGGGTAAACAATGATTTTTGTTTTACCATTTTCCATTTGCTCATCGCCATTGCCTCCATTTTCACGAGCACTGCTTCTCTCCACTGCGCACTGGAAGTTCTTCGCTCCTTTCCTTCCTATTTTCTTCACGCGCACCGCCGCACTCATTGGCGCACGATGGGCAAGACCAAGAAAACCACCACTGGAGCTGGCTTGAGCGCCGCCGCCGGCGGCAAGAAGACCGCCGCGACCACCCGCATCACGGACGGCGGGTGGAGGCGCAGAGAGGTGCGCGACGGGGATCTACGCAATTCTGGGTTGATCACCCAGAACAAGGAGGACGCCATCCTCCCTGGTGATGAGGTAATCCCCCTCCCACCCATAGGGTTTCGGGTGATGTTTGTAGCCTTTATCATCCGTGGTATTTCGCTTCCTGTCCACGATTTCCTTCGTGGACTCCTTTTCTTCTATGCGATTCAATTACATCATTTGTCTCCCAATTCTCTCCTCCATATCGCTTGCTTCATAACTCTTTGCGAGTGCTGGCTCGGTATCGAGCCGCACTTTGACCTCTTTCGAAAGCTCTATTCCGTGAAGAGGCAGTCCGACAACGGGGGAGTCTATCCGCTTGGCGGCTACATCATTTCCATCCGCCCTTTCGTCCAATTCTTATCTTTTTCTATCTGTGAGTCCGTCCAGCAATGACACCGGAAGTGGTTCTACATCCGCGATGCTAAGTTGGACGGTCAGCAATATGGGCTTTCCACTTCGATTCCTCCCAGCAAATCATCCAAAAGAGATCATGGAAGAACCACATCCTTGAAGGTGAATCCGAAGTGGTGGAGAGGCTCTACCAGCGAGTGGAGGCTCTTCAGCTGGTGCCGGGCAAAGAGGTCAACAGTGTCGACATCATATGCACCTTCCTCAAGCGCCGGGTGCAGCCGCTCCAAGCGAGGGTGAATCCGATGTTCCTCTATGCCGGCTCCAGCGATCCGACTAGGGTTTCATCCGAAGAATTGTCTTCGGGTGACCTGGATAGGGCCCTTCGTCCCGTGCTGAAGGCAACGGTCGATGCGGACCTCCCGGGCAAATCTTTGACCCCTCCTCTTAGCGTCAATAAAGGGGTTTCCCACGTGATGCTTGTTCGTGCGTTCAAGTGTGTTCTGTTTGCTATTTGCTGTCGTTACTTATCTTGTTTCTCTTTTCTTGTCTTTGTGCAGCGCCTCAAGGTAACAGGGTCTATGCCTCCTCTGCCTGAGAAGTATGCGGAGGCGCCGGAGAATGAGGAGGTGGACTCAGAGTCCAAGCTTCCTCTAGCACAGTCGCCTACTGCAGATGCTCCCGAGTCAAGTGAAGGACATGCCCGAAAGAGCTCCCGGAGCGAGTTGACGGTTGTCCACGCACAACATGTTGGGAACCCTAAGAGCAAGGTGTGAGGCAGCAAGCAACAAGTTTTCCCTTAGTTGAGACCGAGGTTATCGAACCAGAAGGAGGAAGGAAACATCACCCAGGTGTAGCAAGCAACACGGAGACCTGCACAACACAAACTCAAGACTTTTCCCCAACGAACAGTGAGGTTGTCAAGCTCACCGGTTTGCTGTAACAAATGATTAAACGTATGGTGTGGAAGGTAATGGTTTGCAGCAAGTAAACAAGTAACAGTAGAAGATGTATCAATGGTAAAGATTGGACCAGGGTCCATAGTTCACTAGAGGTGCTCTCCTTAGATAAACAACATGGCATGAAGGTAAACAAATTACAGCGGGGCAATTGACAGGAACTGAGCAAGGCATAACAATGCAATTACTAGTCAGAAATATCCTATGAGATTCGATTGGGCAATACAATAAGATACATAGACCGCCATCCAACTGCATGTATGACTATAAGTCCACCTTCAGGTTATCATCCTAACCCCCTCTAGTATTAAGTTGCAAGCAACAGACAACTGCTTTAAGCAAAGTGTGTAAGGTAAACAGTCCACATATTCCATGAACAAGAGATCGTTGTTTTCTCCCTAGTAGCAACAGCACATCTACAATCGAAGAGATTATTGTCACTTCCCTTCCAAACTAGAGGCATGAACCCACTATCGATCATAAATACCCCCTCTTAGAGTCACTAGCAACTACTTGGCCAAGATAGCTACTAACAACGGAGACCATGCAAGATCATGAACAACACAGACATGATAGAATCATATAGACAAAACCATTAAACAAAACAACATAATAATCTCAATATCCATCGTATCCCCGCAAACACAACATGCATGATTACAAATAGATTAGATCTTGATCATGAACGGAGCTCACAAGATCTATACATGAAAGCACAAAGGAGGAGATACAACTCCGGGTGGCACCCACCGGGTTCGGGTACGGGTCCTGCCCCCCATACCCGCACCCGCCTCATTTCCCCGCCCCACGACCCGCCCCCGATTACATTGGCGGGTAGAGATCCCCACCATACCCGCCACCCCCGGTAAACGGGCAGAACTAGCAGGTATTTTAACCCGCCAAAAAATGACAATAATTAGGCATTTTTGACAATAGTTTCATAGCAAAATAGACTATACAACAACAAACAATACATTTAGCAACAATATATTTGGGATTTGCTTGACAACTGACACTTACATGTAGGGTCTACTTATCATATGCGGGTACGCGGGTATGCGGGTTCGGGTTTGGCACCTCCATACCCGCCTCCACTAGACCCGGTGGGTATGATTTCTAACCACTAACTAGCCCCACGGGTATTATTTTTTACCATACCCGCCCCATTTAAAGCGGGGCCCCGTCGGGTACGCGGGTATCGGGTACCCATTGCCATCCATAGATACAACCATCTAGCTACTACATGGACCCATAGTCCAAGGTGGAACTACTCACGCATCATACCGGAGAGAAGGCCTTCGGGATAATCTCCCCTCCAGCAGGGTGCCGAGAAGAACTTCAGATCCCCCCGATCTAGGGACGATGGTGGCGGTGGCTACAGACGGTTTCGTGGATATTTGGTCGGGTTCTTAGGGTTTTGCATCGGGGGCTTCTTATAGGCGAAGGGGGAGACCGAGGAGGCGGCCAGGGTTGGCAAACCCTAGCCAGGTGCGGGGCTGGGCCCACCCACGCCTGGGGTGGGTCTGGCCCCCTGGCTATCCCCTCCGGCTCTCCTCTGGACTTCTTGTTCCCCACGGAAAGTAATTGACTTTGACGTTTGTCCCGTCCAATTCCAAGAATATTTCTTTACTAACTTTTCTGAAACCAAAAACAACAGAAAACATGCATCTAGCACTGTTGCAACTTGTTAATAGGTTAGTACCAGAAAACATGTAAAAAGCACCTCAAAGTGTAGACAAGTAAAGCAAAGTAGATACTAAACAAGCATGGAGCATCAAAAATTATAGATACGTTTCCAACGTATCAACATCCCCAAGCTTAACTTCTACTCGACCTCGAATAGTTAAGTGATAAAAGAATAATTTTTGAGGTGACATGCACCCTCACAATAAAGATCCAACCATTTGCAAGCATTGAAAGCTGGGATCAAAGAACTCTAAACATGTGCATGAAAGATGAAGTTCTAACAGTAGGACATAGTAACTATGCATCCAACATGGCAAGCTACAAACAAAGATCATGAATAAGATGCATTGAAAAACGTTTGTTTGTTTCACATACAGAAAACATAGCATAGTGGCAATCAACTTGTCCCTCATAGAGTAGCAAATAGATGCATAGGACACCTGCAAAGTTCACAAGGGTGACTAGAAACAAATAGCACAAGAACAAGTAATATCACAATATGCATCAATTAATAAGCTTTGAAACACTGCACACAGAATGACAACTATGCTCTCTTAATGGTTCCTAAAGGTAGAAACTAGAGACTGAATAATGGTGGAAGAAAGGCATTTTTTGTAAAGGAAGCAGTGATTACAAGTTTCAAAAATAGCTTCCAAAAATTATGGTACTTGTTAGCTTTGAGCCCTCATTGCCCCTATCATAAGCATCTTGAAGTGGTTAAGGTTAAAGTGGCAAAGATGGAGTATATGCTTGACAAAGTATAAGTTGGCAATCTCAAGTCCCTTGAATACGAGGGCCACACCTCATGCATACTCAACTTTGGGTCCAGACAAGTTCTTGTCATTGTAAGTATTTGCATATCATTGAGAACCGCCAACAGGGTACCCCTTGCACATGGTACAGGAGCTTTCCCATAACCAAAATGACAAGGCAAGCAGACAATGAGAATCGCAGCAATCTTTTTATTTACCATATGCATAGCTTTTTATTGAGGATGCTTCATATATAGCTCACTATGGTGATGCTGCAAGTTTCCACCATGATTAGGCATGGCTTAGGCTAGTGTCCCAGGCGTTTCTCTAACATATGATACAAACTCCATGGACTTACAAGTTCCCTCTTTATTTCACACCGGTGTCATCCATAGACAAAAGATCATCATATCAACTGAGTACAAAGTACAAGTGCAATGTTGAAAACGTTCCTGTGACAGCACGATTCTGCTAATTCCAACTTATAAGTGCAAGCATATACAAAAAAGTTGTCACAATGGTTCAAGTTTATTAGGGGCAAAGAATAAAGTGTGCCATCAAGTTCGTGAGGGCTTTAATCACTAAGTTTTCACATAACAAAATAATTTTTAATTGGAAGATAGTTGAAAACAAGAATATACTTGGAATGGTGTAACACACCATGCATAGGAGTTTATAGTGGACACTTTGGAAAAACTTGGTTTCTTGGGAGTTGGAGGCATGAATAGAACTTACTCATACAAGTGGAAGCTAGCAAAAGACTGGGAGCAACCAACTAAGAGAGCAATAATGGCCATAATCATGCAGTGCAACAAAGCATACTAATCAAAGCAAAGAGTGGTACTACAATTCAAGGACTAAATGATCATAGAGGATAATGGTGACTTGTGAGAGTCATAACATGGTGTGAGCATGTGCCAAGTCAACCCAAGCAAAGCATCAAAGGAGAATACCACAATATTATGATTTTGCATGCTAAAACAACGCATAATTTCTTCAAGGCACACTAAGCAATCCCAATTGTTTGGAACAATACATGCTACATCAATAATCACTAAGTATAAAGTCAAAACAACACATAGCATGTCATGTTAAAGTCTAAGTCACAGTTAATGCAAGCTCCTCTTGCACTTCAAGCAAGAACATACTACTCCTTTCCAAACACCAAGCAAACTTATTTGCAAAACAACACAGCAAGAACGGGGGTTCAAACTACTCAATAAAACTAAACAAACTAAGGAAATCAAACGAAAACTAAGACGCTCCAAGAACAACACAACTATGCATGAAACAATAAAAACAAAGTGTCTAGACAAACCTGAGATTTTTATTGATGAAGAAGGGGATGCTTTGGGCATTCCCAAGCTTCGACGCTTGTACCTCTTGGATATTTCTTGGGGTGACACCATGGTGGCACCCCCAAGCTTGAGCTTTTGTCCATCCTTCATCTCATTGCATAATTCTCTATTTACACCTGAAATTTTCCTTCACACAATCTTCATTAGCAACATTAGCTTATTCAAAAGATATTAGACATCTGGCAAAGCTTTGAAACAGCAAGGCTTTTCACTAAAAACACAAGCTACTGTAGTAACTCCTTCAAAAATCTCAATTCACCTAAAGAGAACTCAAAAAGGAATCAATAAGAAGCAAATGCAAATAATGGGAGAAATCTGTCAAAACAGACCAGCAGGTAGAAACCGATTTTTTTCGAACATCTTATGTTGCTCAAATCAAAAAGTGTTGAACTAACGAAAGTTAGCTAACATACTGGGGGATTTATTCGTAAATTTTGATCTCAATCCGAGTTACAAAACCTCCTCACAAATTTTGTTTGGTGAAGGACAGAAATCTATTTCGGGACAGCAACTCCCCAAATCTTACTTCCCTCTCATTAGAGGTGATTCTTGGCACAAAATCAAACAAAAAGGATAAGGAGAGGTCATTACAGAAGTAATAACTTCCAAGACTCAAGGAAACTCTTGGGTTATCTCCCAACAAGTACTTTTCTTTAACGCCTTTAAGTTAGGCACAAGAAGCAAGAAGAATCAAGTATTTTCAAATGAAGAAGCATTAACATTCATACTTGCAAAATCTTCAACTATGAAAGATATCTAATCCAAATGGGTTTTGGAGGATCCTTTCTCACCTCTCTTTGTTCTACTTCCTTCATCAAAAAGTTTTTTAGGGGTAATCAAATCAAAATTCTTTTCAAATGCTTCATGCATTCCAACAAGCTTAAAGGGTATGGGTATATTGAATTCCTCTATAGGCTTAGTTTTATCAGAAATACCCACAACATCTACACTTGAACCTAGCATATTGAAACGTTCAAAAACATTTTTGGCCTCCCTAGCAACATCATGAAATTCTTTTGATAAAGTTTCAAGGATGAATTCTCTCTTTTCAGCATTCTTGTCTTCTTTTAGTTTTAGGCACAAGAATTGTATGAAGGGGTTAAGGCTAACAAACCTAGCCTCCAACATATGAACTAAATAAGCTGCAGCAATCTCATAATTAGGAGCAAGATTTGCTATATATTTATCCTCAATATCCTCATGCTTGCTAACATAATTAAAGAATTTTTCAATATTATCTTTCCAATTATGGAGCCACTACCTATTGCAAGATCTTTCAGGGCGAACTTGGGGAGCAACATGGTGATCTAGAGCAAGGTGGCAACTAGGGTAGAAACTATTTTTTTGTGTTTTTGAATAAAGCAAGCAAACCAAACTAGACTATTTTTTGGGTTTTTGGAAAGAGGCAAACAAAACCAAGCAAGGTGTGAAGCAGCAAGAAGCAAGTTTTCCCTCAATTGCGATCGAGGTTATCGAACCAGAAGGAGGAAGGAAACATCACACAGGTGTTGCAAGCAACACGGAGACCTGCACAACACAAACTCAAGACTTTGCCCCAACAAACAGTGAGGTTGTCAAGCTCACCGGTTTGTCATAACAAAGGATTAAACGCATGGTGTGGAAGGTAATGGTTTGCAGCAAGTAAACAAGTAACAGTGGAAGATGTATCAATGGTAAATATTGGACCAGGGTCCATAGTTCACTAGATTTGCTCTCCTTAGATAAACAACATGTCATGAAGGTTAAACAAATTACAGTGGGGCAATTGACAGGAACTGAGCAAGGCATAACAATGCAATTACTAGTCAGAAAGATCCTATGAGATTCGATTGGGCAATACAACAAGATACATAGACCGCCATCCAACTGTATCTATGACTAGAAGTCCACCTTTAGGTTATCATCTGAAGCCCCTCCAGTATTAAGTTGCAAGCAATAGACAACTGTTTTAAGCAAAGTGTGTAAGGTAAATAGTCCACATGTTCCATGAACAAGAGACCATTGTTTTCTCCATAGTAGCAACAGCACATCTACAACCGAAGAGATTATTTTCAATTCCCTTGGAAACTAGAGGGATGAACCCACTATCGAGCATAAATACCCCCTCTTGGAGTCACTAGCAACTACTTGTCCAAGATAGCTACTAACAACGGAGAGCATGCAAGATCACAAACAACACAGACATGATAGAATTATATAGACAAAACCATTAATCAAACCAACATAATAATCTCAATATCCATCGGATCCCCGCAAACACAACATGCATGATTACAAATAGATTAGATCTTGATCATGAACGAAGCTCACAAGATCTATACATGAAAGCACAAAGGAGGAGATACAACCATCTATCTACTACATGGACCCATAGTCCAAGGTGGAACTACTCACGCATCATACCGGAGAGAAGGCCTCCGGGATGATCTCCCCTCCGGCAGGGTGCCGGGAAGAACTTTAGATTCCCCCAATCTAGGGACGATGGTGGCTGTGGCTATAGATGGTTTCGTGGATATTTGATCGGGTTCTTCGGGTTTCTGCATCAGGGGCTTCTTATAGGAAAAGGGGGGACCTAGGAGGCGGCCAGGGTTGGAAAACCCTAGCCAAGCGCGGGGCTGGGCCCACCCACGCCTGGGGTGGGTCTGGCCCTCCTAGCTGGCCCCTCCGGCTCTCCTCTGGACTTCTTGTTCCCCACAGAAAGTAATTGACTTTAAAGTTTGTCCCGTACAATTTTGAGAATATTTCTTTATTAACTTTTCTGAAACCAAAAACAACATAAAACATGCATCTGACACTGTTGCAACTTGTTAATAGGTTAGTACCAGAAAACATGTAAAAAGCACCTCAAAGTGTAGACAAGTAAAGCAAAGTAGATACTAAACAAGCATGGAGCATCAAAAATTATAGATACGTTTCCAACGTATCACGAGTCTTCAGATGCGTCTATCCTGCCAACTCCAAGGGGTCCGTCTTTCCTCGAGAGTCATGGCGAGGATGATGGTGCATCATCTGTGCCTTTTCCTGTCGTGCCCCTTCGGACTATGGATCCGTTGCCGCCGGCCAAGAAGAAGAAGTAGAAGGCGGCTCTCATCTTCAACTTATCAAAAATCGAGTCGTAAGTGACTTCACCTGAGTCTTTTGCTGTCATCTGTCTGGGTAATGCAGGTTGTTGTCCGATCAAATTTTTACTTGCAGCCATTCTTCGGAGGAGCCCCTTAACAAGGACACCCAGGAGGCTGTAGGGGAGTCGAAGCCAACGGCTGCTGTCCCCCTGGTGGCCACTCGAGACTCTACGACCAAACTCTTCCAGAAGCTGGACGGTCGGCTTCGTCAGAAGACTGGAACTTGAACTTGAGTCCCTTTGAACACATAAGTATTTTCTAGTTTATCCCTTAGGGGAAGCCCCCGAGCCTTTTTAGGTGACCTGTTGGTCGTTTTGTTCTTTTGGGGTGGAGCCCCCGAGCCCTTTATGATGGTTTCTTGGTCTTTTGTTTATGTTTCTTTTGCATCCCTTTGTGCACAGCGCCAACCTCCTTATCCAACAACACCTGGAGCTGGAGGTTAGCATGCAGCAGCTTCAAGGTACATAATTTGTTCACCCTGTTATAGTTCATCTGTCCTAAGGATTTTGCTTGTACTGATCAAGTGGTTCTTCATGTTGCAGATGAAAACAATGCGGCTCTCCGAAGACTAGATGCTCTCGAGAAGAGCCTTGGTCGAGCAGAGAAGAAGGCCGAGGATGTTGTGGAGGCCAAGAAGAGCTTGCAGAAGGAGGCTACTGATCGCGAGGAGCAGCTCATGGCTGCAGCAGCTGCCCATGAGAAGGAGATGGCCGACAAGATCATGGCTGCGTTGCCCTTGAAGATGTCGAGGCCCTTGCGGATGCGCTGTCAGAGGAAGCTCCGGCGGCGTATAAGCGCAAACAGAAGGGCATCGACGCCTCCATGGGGCTGGCGATGGCCGTGGCATCTGGAGCTGAGCTGGATCTACCGCACATCCCATCCCAGATGCCGATGGCTGCAAATGGCTCAGAGGTAGCGTTCGCCATCTTTGCCTCTCGCTGCAAGCGCTATGGGCCTAAGCTTATCGATCTCCTGGCTGAGTATGCGGCGAAGCAGCAACAGGAGGCCAAGAGAAGGCAGTCTGGCTCCGAGGCCACCCCGGATGCGGGTGCTTAGGCCCATGTGTTGTAACTTTAGAGTAGCTTATTCTTTTGCTTCCTTTTGTAACATCATGCTGATGGACAAGCTCGATTATGCCACAAGGTGGCTTTATTTATGTATATAAGTCTATCTTTTGAGCTGTTGTCAGAAGTGCCTGTGATGTTTATACTTGCCCATTTGCATTTAGGGTCCTTCGGGCGAGGTTCCTGTTGTCACTTCGGATACGCCAGAACCGCGACCATCCTTGGATGATGCGTCGCAGTTGGTTTTAATGCGTGACCGTGTTCGCAGCTTGGAGAAGGACATCCTTGGCGTTCGAGGCCATGCAGATGTGTGCAAGTCGAAGGGTGAGCGAGCCATTGCTAGGGAGGAGTTCTTGATGGGGGAGTTGCGGCAGATGAGCGAGCAACTGCAATGTGAGTCTTCGTGAACTGCTGTTCCTTCGGGTATAGTTCTATATCTTTGCTCATTGCATGTGTTCTGCAGGTGTTAATCTCATTCCAAAGGAACAGAAAGAGAGCGTCGCGATTCGGATGAATTGCCCGACACAACAGGACCTGGAGATTGGTGGCTTCTTCTGGATGGACCGCGATCGGGCCATCGTCCTTGCGACGGTGCAAGATCACGTGCACTAGGTTTCTCGGGTGCTGAAGCAGGCGAGGACTTCTCTGGCGGCCATTTGGGCCGTCATGTTCCCCTTTGATGAGCCGCCTTCCACCCTCGTTGGTGCGATGTCAGCTGATTGATGGGGTGAAGGCTACTTTGTCCCTCGTTCGGCTGCATCGCCGTGATGTCAATCTCGCGGAGGTGGCGACTGGGCCACCCCTTCGACCTGATGGCACCCTATGGGACATGCGCCCGCATTATGCGGCTGTGGCGCAGCATGCTGATGAGATCGTAGATCTGTTCGAGCAGCGGGCGAATGTAATGCTCCAGAATAGGTAGATCCTAGATAGAAAAAACTTAATGTAAAATTTGTATTTATTCGAGTGAGATCATTGTGCCCTTTGTAAATGTTATATGTATTAGCACGTTGTGCTTTGTTATGTGCATGTCCTTTTCATTAGCCTGACGTGGTCAGCTACTCAGGTTATATGCGTTGTTCTCATTCGACGTGGTCGTGAGGTGGGGCGTAGCCCCCGAGCATGCTTTTAGCGATAAGTAATGCATATAAAAAGAAATTTCAGCCAAGGGACTTAGCTTTTATTCATAGCGTAACGAGGAGGTACATTGTTCGGCTGAGTAGCCTTATTGAAAGTAAAGAGGTAGCTACGGGTAGAAGCGTCGCAGACGTGCAACGTTCCAGGGATTGGAGTATTCGACTCCTGATGTGATGTCCATGAGGTGGTAGGCGCCACCTGGGATGACTTCTGTGACGATGTAGGATCCTTCCCAGGGTGACTCGAGCTTCTTCGGCCGTTCTTGCTTGAGTCACAGGACTAGGTCTCCTTCAACGAAGGACCTTGGGCATAGCCGGCGGCTGTGGTAGTTCCAGAGGCTCTGCTGGTAGAGCGCTGAGCGAGCCGCGGCAATGTCACGTGCCTCGTCGAGTGTGTCGATGGAGTCTTCGAGCGCGGCCAATGATTCGGCCTCGATGTAGGCGACAACCCGTGGGGCCTTCTGGCGTACTTCGGCGGGTAGCACGGCTTTGGCTCCGTGTACCATGAAGAAGGGCATGAAGCCGGTTGAGCTACTCGGCGTTGTACGTAGGCTCCAGAGGACGGAGGGTAGATCCTCTGCCCAGGCTCCCGCAAGCCTTTCGAGTGGACATAGAAGGCGTTTCTTGATGCCATTGCGTATGAGGCCATTGGCCTTTTCGACCTGTCCGTTGGTCTGCGGGTGCGCCATAGAGGCGTATGATATGTTGATGTCGAGGCCCTCGCAGAAGTCTTGGAATTCCTTGGAGATGAATTTCGAGCCATTATCCATGATTATGCTGTGTGGCATGCCGAACCTGTAGATGATGGACTTGAAGAACTTGATGGCAGTTTTGCCGCTTTGGTTGGTGACGGGCATGGCCTCGATCCACTTGGTGAACTTGTCTACTGCGACCAGGAGGAAGACGTGGCCTCCTTTCGAGGATTTGGTTAGTTTGCCGATCATATCGAGGCCCCATTGGGCGAAGGGCCAGGCCAATGGTATGGGCCGTAGCTCGGATCCTGGTGCATGCGGCTTGTCCGCGTACCTCTGGCAGGCATTACACCTTTGTACTATGTCCTTCGTCGTTCATGGCTGTTGGCCAGTAGAATCCAACTCGTAGAGCTTTGGCGACTAGGGCGCAACTGCGTGCATGATGGCCGCAGATGCCCTCATGGATGTCTTGGAGGATGGTTTTGCCGTCACCGATGGTGACGCACCTTTGGAGCACACCTGAAA